>JAEAOA010002158.1:1612500-2165099 GCA_016746295.1 Potamilus streckersoni
TCCCAGCCGATAAAGCTGGTCAGAGATTTAGAGATGACCCCACATAACTTCCCAAACACCTTCAAGGCTTTCATGTTTTCACGTTTAAAACAACAATTTCGAGTGTGGTGATTTTATTATTTTTGTTTCACCATTACTTCAAAGTTTGACAATGAGTATGATATTTGGGCTTTACCCTTCCTTAATCCAGGTTTCCTTGCGTTTTTTCAATCTGAATTTTGAGTCATCAAGTGATATTTTCCACTTACAGCAGCTTAATCGGTCTGTATTTGTAGTCTCGTGTTCCTTTCAATATATTAGTATATTGGATAAATTTTGTGCACAATTGTTGTTATTCTTCATTTCTTATTTTGTTTTTGGATGGGCTGGTATGGATAAAATGTTCAAGTTTTATATATATATATATATATATATATATATATATATATATATATATATATATATATATATATATATATATATATATATATATATATATATATATATATATATGCATGTATGTATGTATGTATGTATGTATGTGTGTGTGTGTGTGTGTGTGTGTGTGTGTGTGTGTGTGTTTTGTAGTTTTTAATCATGCTCCATCCTCGGCTAGGTCTTAGTTTCCATTGATTATGATGGTGTTCTCCTCTTATATGAAATTTAGTCTGTAGTATTTCTTAAAGTCAATTTAATAATATCCATTTTGAGGGTGTTTTCTCATCGTCTTGGTTTGTGTTTGTGTATTTTGCTCTTGCTGTATTTTACCTTATTTTTTTAGTCCGTATTTGTCTAATTTTATTTTGTGGAGCGGTTATATTCGTATGTATATTTCCGTTGTTTGTTTTGGGGGTTTTTGTTGTTTTTTTATTCCTACTTTGATTAGATTTTGTTTATAGTGCTTGAGGTTTTTTTTACCATGTTTCGTTTTATCTTGTTTCCCTTTGTGGACATTTTTTTTGGGGGGGGTGTTATTTTGTTGGAGTTTTTTCAATCTCTTGGGTATTTAGCCTCTTTTTGGTTTTATTTGGTCAGACTGGTGCACTTCTTTCTTTATATCTTGGCATTTAGTGTCTCGGGTCATATCCCTTAAGTCCGCACTGGTTACTTTTCATATTGTAAATATATCCTCGGTCCTACGATATCTCTAGTAAAACCAGGAATAAGGAAAAGCTTTGTTCTTTGAATTTTTATTACTCCTGTCTGTATTTCCCAGTAGCTCAAGTATGTCGCCTTTGTATGTTCGTATCTCTCCAATGATGCTTCAACTGAAATTTCTATTCGGACTTCTTTTAGGGGGACATCTATATATTTATTGGTCATTTTTAGTTGTAATGGTATTGGATCTTTAACTTGGGTTTTTTCCTTGTATTTCGTTCATTACTGATGCCCGAACTTTATCCACTTCAATTTCTTTTGTGTACAAGGATGGGTAATATGTCTTCGCAGATTGGTATATGATCTTTCCTCCTGTGCCATTCCCGCGCGCTGGCTGGCCACGAGACACTTGTCCTTCACGACATCGGACACTGAAGTTTGGAAAACATAAGAAAGCTAGCATTTTTTCCTGCAATATTTCTGGATATAGGTCTGAATAGTTTATGTTGTTCTTATAGATATCGATGTGTCAATGAAATATTATTCAATTGTTCAATTTTCAATTCCACTCTATTCTTTATCTTTACTGTGCCGTTGCCGTATTCTGAGTTGTACTCATAATTTTCTTTGCTTAATCCTCCATTTTTACACAGATGACTTACGGGCGGTTTGGTTAGCGCGCGCTATTGGTACATGCTTGTATACAATCTATACGAGTTTTCTTTTTAATATGAGTGCAAGAATGACGGGTTGGTATCTGTGTGGTTTGTTTTATTTAAATACATATTCCTGTTTTTGACAAACATATTTAAACATAAACAAATTCTTTGAGATTTTTGTAAACATAGATTCCATCATTAAACAATTTATATTAAGTGTTTTAGTTGCCTAATTCTCTCATTCATTTCATTTCACTTTGGATTAAAATGACCTTTGGTTAGCTGCGGTATAATTGGAAGTAACACATAATAACGTAAAATTTTATTTTAGCTGAAAACAATTTCAGTTTATTTCTCGTACTGCTTAATGCTGAACTGTTTTATGATTAGAGATCGTATAAAAGTTTTGGCAATTTTAGAAAAATCGCCGTATTTAAAGTTCATGGGTAATATTTCTACAAATTAAAAGGTTATATAGCATGGAATTAGGTCAGATTTAGTCTAATTTTTTGGCGAATTTTTAGAAGAAATCATTTAAACATTTTATACATACAATAAGTGCCATTACATATTATAAAAATTTTTTATATGACTGAGCAAAACATTTGTTAAAGTAATTTTGCCATGCTTGGTCAAATCCGTTCAGCGATTATTTAGAAGTAGTTCAAATGTTTTGCGTATTTATTAGTAACGTTCACCTTTGATGACGAGTCAGCATTTTGCAAGAAGCTGAAAATTTGTAAATTTCAATGCTTAATCCCCCATCTCTCCATCTCTCTCTCTCTCTCTCTCTCTCTCTCTCTCTCTCTCTCTCTCTCTCTCTCTCTCTCTCTCTCTCTCTCTCTCTCTCTCTCTCTCGTTTAGTTGAAACTGTTTCAGTGCTTTTGTTTAGAAGTCGAAACCTGCACAATGCTAAAACATGATGGACAAGACAGATATATGACTGCACTATAAGCTCACTTGGCATCATGGTTACCAATGTAAAAATTAATTCTTATGAACGTTTATAAGCAGGGACAAATAATCATAGGAACAATTAAACTTTTAATTCAACAAACGCTTAAATACCATGGTAAATAATATAGACCAAGATCTTTTTTTCTAAGTGAGACATTACATATTGTTGGTAGCGTATAGTATTATGTGTAAATTGTTTAATGAAAGAGGGATGAACAAAAAAGGGTTTCCTTTAAACAGTGGTTAAGTCGATGGTTCAGTCCTTCTTTCCTTCAGGTCAAAGGTTCCTTCGTTCAGCCCTTCGGATCAAAGGTTAAATCGTTTATTTGTTCGTGTCAAAGATCAATCGTTAAGCCGTTCGGGTCAAAGGTTCAAGCGTTCAATCGTCCATGTCCAATGTTCAATCGTTCAGCCGTTGAGACGATAAGGTTTGTTGCTGAAACTCAAGTTCAAGATTAATATCTTCACTGAAAATCCATAAAGTCATCACAAAAGAATAAAAACATTACAGAGTACAGGTGGTACCCGGATGGTATAAGGCAGTTGCAAACTACTCACATCTCATCTTTCACCGCCTGTGTTCAAATCTCTGACTCGGCGAAAGTGAGAGAAAGCTTGCCGGTAACTTACCATTGGTTCAGTGTTTCTTCCAGGGTTCTTCCTCTACTCGATACTCTGGCCGTCATGGTTAGCCTATTATGGCCTTAAAAATTGAGATAAACACCACAATACGAGTAGACTAAAAACTGCGTAAACTCTATACAATGAAATCATAATACAAGATAAGAGAAATTTTAAATACTTAAACATTCACAAAGTAAATGTTTTGGAAAAATATAAGATTAAAAAATGATATTTTATATTTATGGAGACATAAATATGAAATAGTTGACTCGTAACTGATTCGCGTATGTTCAAGAAAAAAGTCAATTCATACCCCATGAAAATGTTACAAACATTACGAATGTATCATATAAATCATTACGTACAAGTAATATACCATATTTTTGAAATAAGTACTTATTAAAACTTACCACTAGCAGGAACAAGTAACAGAAGTCCAATATTGTATACAGACATTTTTCAGCCATTAAAAGAATTCCGGTGAAGGTTGCAAACATATTTCAGCTATTAAAAGAATTCCAATAAAGGTTATGAACATATTTCAGTCATTTAAAGAATTCCAATAAAAGTCACAAGCATATTTCAGTAAGCAAATGAATTACTATAGAGGCTCAAAAATATATTTGAGTCATTAAAATAATTCCAATACAGACCATAACATAACCATATTTTATTAATTACAAAAATTATAATAAAGGTAACAAACATACTTTAGTCATTTAAAAAAAAATCCAATAAAGGTCACAAACATTTTGCGTTAATTAAAAGAGTTCTAGTAAATGTCAGCAACATATTTCAGTCATTAAAATAATTCCAATACAGCCAATAACCTTTTTTCGTTAACTACAAGAATTAAAATAAAGGTCACAAACATAGTTTAGTCATTAAAAGAAATCAAATGAAGGCAACAAATATTTTACATTATTTTAGAGAAGTCCAGGAATGGTCGCCAACATATTTCAGTCATTAAAAGAATTCTGATACAGCCAATAACCATATTTCTTTAATTACAACAATTATAATAAAGGTCACAAACATATTTTACTAATTAAAAGAAATCCAATAAAGATCACACATATTTTACGTTAATTTAGAGAATTCTAGTAAAGGTCGCAAACATATTTCAGTTAATGAAAGAATTCAAGTAAAGATCACAAACATATTTCAGTCACTAAATTAATTGAAATAAAGATCACGTACATTTTTCGTTAAATAAAAGAATTCTAGTAAAAGTCACAAACATATTTCAGTCATGAAAAGAATTCCAGTAATAATCATAACATATTTCAGATAGTAAAACAACTTTTCGTTTAATCTAGATATTGAGAGTTAATTAGACGGGTACCATGGCAGAGCTCTCCATTGAAACTGGTCTTATTTTAGCTTAATGAAAACTTAAGTATTTGTTAGTCTTGCCATTTACTCTAATGAAACTTATTTTAAATCCTAAGCAGCGTATTTGCAATTAGAGGCGATGTTCATTCACCTTTTTCTTTTTTCTTTCTTTCTTATGTTTTAGTTCTTACTTGATTTCCTGGTTGTTTGATAACATCACAATAAACATGGTAGAGGATATGATTAACCATAGGAAAGATAAGATACACATCGCTTTGTCCACCATTTTACTGACGTCCTTCCAGCTTACATCAATGGATAACTCCTCATTAGAACTCCATATTTGGTCTGAGCCTTTACTCAGTTTGGATGACATTTCCTTAATGCCTCCATTTCTAAACTCCTGACTAATAGGGTGGACAGCATTTCGGATTGGCACACTCATGCAATTCAACTTTCGAGCGATAACAGCAAATAGTCGAGGGACAGGCATGGATTCTGGTTTGTGGTAAAGCCAAAGATTAAGTATCGTTATGAGACAGATAAAGGTACTGAGGGATAAATTCTCAAGCAGAAAGTAGCAAATCATAGCCATGGGCTCTGATGTCTTTGGCATATTATCACCAACAAGTGTCAGAAAAACGGTAATAGCCAGTAGAACTGTTATAGCAAATGAAATCCTCTCTCCAGATTCAGTGGGCAAAATAAACACCAGGATGTTCAGAAACCCCATGAAAATTATTGGAATGACAACATTTATGAGAAAGAATGTGGGTCTCCTTTTGATTTTGATATTGAACTGAATTAAGGAAAAACTGCTAGAATATGGAGTATCAACTGACGTTGATATGACTTCCCACTCGCCGTTGGCAGAGAAATATGTTTTCGAAACGTAATCGCTGCTTGACTGTATTGTGACTTCATTCGGTAACGATCCCCACGGAACCAACAAGATCTTGCAAGTTTGAGTATCGAATGGATAAAAGGTTAAATCAACAGCGCACGTTGTCTCAAAGACATCACCCGCTGCATAAACAGCAATGCCACTATCATAATATCTTACCGTCATCCAGTCTCCGCCAATAGGTTCAATTTTACGAAATGAGTTCGCGACCAGCATCTGAGGCGCCCATACATTTGACACAGGAATGGTTGTAGTGTACGCGCCATTGTAGTTTGATGAATCCCACGTCATGCGGATGTCCACCCACGTAATGTAAATAAGAGCAACAATTGAGAATTTGGCAAGTACTTCGTCAACTTCATGAACGGCCACTAGATCCATGGAAATGTTTAGATTGACTGGTTCAGATTGGTCAGAAACTGGCCTAACGTATTTGTTGTATCCATTCAAAAGGTCTTCCATCAGCTTTCCAGAATCGTTCATTGTCTGACCGCACACCGCCAGAGTAATATAGAAGAGCACTAGAACTTTGAACCACATCGTGGCTTCTACTCGAAATGAAATTCTCTTTTAAAAACGACGACTAATATCGAAAAAACAACAACTAACTAAGAAACCGCGATTTTCTGATTCTCAGTTTCAGGTTCAGTAAACTGTACATCTTAGCAAGGAATCGTAATTATGCAAATCAATAATTTTCCATCATTATCACTTAGAAATGGATTAGGTTTTTGTTTTATCTACAGCTGCTTTTCCTCTATATGTACTACATATATTTGTCACAATAAAAACAAATAATAAAAGAAACAATACTCATTTCAACTAGAATTATTTGACACATTAATTCAAACAATCAAATTTAACGCCTGTCTCCCATCATTGTCAGTTTAGAACGTTGAGAATATGAAGCATCAAAGTCTATACAAACATCGACTACTGAAGTAATATAACTCCAATTAATCTTAAGTGATCAAGCTGGAGCAGTAAAAGCGACTAAATAACCACATTTGCCAATCAAGAGACAATCAATCTGTTACAAGTAATAGTCCAATAATATTAGTGTAGGTCACATGTCTGATGATAATGGCAATGTGTACTCTTCTGAACAAGTTCCTAACACGCACGCTCTGTTATGACCGCCTACTTAATTCGTGCGAAATGAATATCTGATCGACAATTGATCTGAGATTACGAACTAAACGATATAGATAAAGTTTCGGTTACGATTTTCTGACATACATTGTGGTAGAAGACAACATGGATAATTGAACTCATTCAGTATTGCGTGATTAATTTTGAACAGATTGTTTCGGTCAATAAATGAATTGTATTGTTGTATGCATGCTATACTTGAAATGATATAAACAGTTAAGTTGTTGTATTTCACCATATGGAGGTTCACACGCCATTGCATTATTTTCTATCATTTTACGTTTTTCCATTGTCCTCATGTGCATGGTGTAGCTAAGCGGTTATAACAGTATTGGTAAGACAAACAATGACATCTGTAAATAGCCAGGCACGTGAACGAGGTTCTAAAGATCATGCCTATTAGAAATAACCGACAACATGATGATAAATAAATTAGATTATTTTATATAAAGGCACATTATATCTAATGTAAAGAATCAACCAATTAATGTAGGCCTTCTTATAAAGACAAAAGAGTAAATTCATTTGAACTAGATCACCTTCGTCAGATTAACATTATAGAGCATTTTGAAGCCATATTTACTTCTTGACCTCGTGTATGGTAAACCAGGTGGTAGTTCTTTAAAAGATATGTGATTTTTCTAAGGATATGTGTTATTTAATTTTTAAAATATTTGATAAAAACAAATAATTTTTTTTATTTATGACAACATCCCTTGGTATGTTTGTCTTATTGAATTTTTTTGTTTTGTTTTGTTGTTTGTTTTTTTTATTTTTTATTTCTTGACGAAATATCTCGATGATACGCAACAATGTGTAACACATTGTTTATTATATTTGTCAACTCGATACTTACCTTTAATTGAAAAACTTGATGTGTGATACTGCTCATTAACAAAGGGGAATATGTTGCTCACTACACGTAAATAAATCAACCGTCTAGAATTCTGTAAAGCAAATCAATACTACGCATTTCTTGAGGAAAATATTGAACAAATACAGTGAAAAATATATTACGTATTCCTACTGCGTGAATATGAGTAATAAAGAATAAATTCACCACTTTTAATTTACCAGATTTTAAAAATGTTTGGAATTAAAATATTTTTTTATACCTTTTGCTTTTTAAATGTTCAAATCTTTAAAGATCAAAATTTTAATTGCGCATTGAACAAAAATATAAGATATGATATTTGCAATATCAAAAGAATTATTACTGTTCGTTTCCCTTTTATTTTAATAACATTTCTACTCAATTCGTTCTAATGTATTTACGTTGGAATTACAAGGTTGCCTTCTAATCAACACCAAAATTTTTCTCAGCTAAAGAAGTTGTAAAACGTTTGACACTTTACAATATAATTCCAGTATGCGAGAACTGTCTTAATAATTCCAGACCAGTTCTCAAGGCAATGTACTGTTCCACAATAGAAACGATTTTTAAATTTTTGTGTTTTGGATACAATAATTTCAATTAAAAATTAATTCTGACACGTTGTATGTATGTATGTATGTATGTATGTATGTATGTATGTATGTATGTATGTATGTATGTATGTATGTATGTATGTATGTATGTATGTATGTATGTATGTATGTATGTATGTATGTCTGCATGCATGCATGCATGCATGCATGGATGGACGGATGCATGGATGGATGGATGGATGGATGGATAGAAGGATGGATGGATGGATGGATGGATGGATGGATAGAAGGATGGATGGATGGATGGATGGATGTGTGTGCATGAATGAATTGATGGATGCAGGTTTGAAGGAGTGATATACGTACAGTGCTGGGTTCGTGTGTAGGTGAGTCGATAGATAAAAAATTAACCCATTAAATAGAAGAGATTTTATCCATCAATCACGGCAATCATTCTCGTAATGGGAGTCGCAAAAGGGAAACTGTAGGGCATATGAGGCCAACGAAGGAAAAGATTAAAGTGAAGTTTAACATTTCATGTCCGATGTACCCTTGGCAAAAGCATGAGGGTTTTTCACAGATGTGTGGGATTCTTTATTTTCCACTCTAAAACGGCAATGTCAAGCCAAAGAAGACGATCACTTGAGACGTTCCATTCATCGCGACAATTTGAAGTCTCTCGTTTGGAACACAAGAAGAATTTACCCCTTCCATATTAATCGAGAAGATTCAACAAGTACAGCAATTCAACGACAAGCTTCACATCACCGACGAAAAAAAGAGACACTGTTCATGACCCACGTGTCTCGTCCCAAAGGGTCAGGACGCAAAAAGGCAATCTTGGTAGACAAACTTTTCAGCATCAAGCGTAGCCTCGTCCAAATAAGCAATCTTCAAGACAAGATGTGTTTAGCCCGTGCCATCGTGGTAGGACGAACGTATGTCGACAAGAACGAAACGGTAGAATGGAAAAGAGACTGGGGGAACATTCAAAATTCTAACCGAACCAAACAACAAAGAAAGGCAGAATTTCTGTTACATCAAGCGGGGATAGCTAAAGAAACGTCCCGTGGCATTCCTGAAATGCAAAAATAGCAAGACGTCTTGGTTCCACTTTACACCTTGAAAGTATACCCTCAAGAAGTGATCGGATCGCTGTTGTTTCGAGGCAAATATTTCGAAGACGGAAAATACATTCACATCTAAGTAAGATCACGATAAACATTTAGATGAGATTACCAGTATCACTGCATTCCTGTCATATGGTTATTACTGTGAGAAATGTGATTGTGGCTATAACAATCGAGAGCAAAACAAGAATTGCGGATCGAAATGCTCAGGATGTTTAGCCTCTAAACCCTGTATGGACGAACGACAAGAACGAGTACATTGTTCAGCTTGTCAGCTCAAGTTTTTCAGTCTAACTTGTTACCAACAACATCTTAAGGTACGCGATTCACAGAGTAACTGTGTTTGTCAATTTTTAAGATTATGTCCTACTTGTGGACAAGGCATACATACCGATAGCTTGAAGTTACACGTCTGTTCAGGAAAAAAAAACGATGTCACATTTGTCACCAAACCGTGGACTTGGAACAACAATGCCACATTCAAAAATACCATTCTAAACATGAAGAAGAAGAAACTTTAATCATTTTCTATTTCGAATGCATGCAAGAAACTGGCATTCACATTACTAATTTCTGCGTGGCTCACCGAGCAGGCGAGAAGTGCATCCAAGAGCCTTTCTTATCTCATTGACCTCCATGCAGCAAGACTCCAGGAGGACGTGATAAAAAATCTTTCGGGGATGGATCACATTAGCCGAGTTTGCCCAATGGATCTTAAACCATATCGACGAGACGTGAAGCCAAGAAGACATCGATCGTTACGGAGATTGTCATCGCTATGCCACAGTGATTGCTCAAAATTTCTCGGGATACAATGGTCAATCTATTTTGAAATAATATACGGAGCAAAGTACCGAACGTCTTGAAGTGAATTTGAACGGAGTCAAAATCATTTCCATGCAAGTGGGTCCTACGAGAGTTTCTTTACTTGTGTGACAAGGAAGACAAAAGGGATTCAACAAGCACGCAACGGAGAAGGCGAAAAAGCCACCAGAATGTATTCGATATATGGCTGAGACTTAGAAACCCCCAAGATCGTATACGAGTTTAACGGGTAATTATTTCTCAGATGTACCATTTGTTACCCTCAGCGTGATACTAAAAACCTGTTTTTACAATCCACCATAGAAGAGTTGTACCAGGCTTGAAGCTGGAAGAGCAAGGATACTATGTGATATAAATGTAGGAACACGAGTACGATCAGAGATTGAAAACTGATCCCGAGTTTAAGTTTAACAAAACTCAAGGTACAGTTTGTACGAAGAACGGACGAATGCCACCTGATTGTTGTACCAAGCCGACGAGGAGAAAGGAGAAGAAATCAATTATTTGGACTTGTATTCTCTGTATCCGTACGTATGCATATATTGTCGCTTTCTCGCAGTGCACATGCAATTGTTGACCGAGCACATCGACGTGGACAATATTAGACAATGAGAAGGATTGATCGAGTGCAACGTCTTGCCTCCTGATGTTTCCCTTGTGTCGTACTTGAGAAAAAAAAACCGTGCAGCCAAGTCCGCCCTTGTCATCACAGTCAGGAAAAACGCGCCTTGACGGGATCGTGAGGCAGTGTGAAATTGTTTAAAGTTCTGTACTTGGGATACCAACTGTTAGAAGTGTATGAAATTTACCAATTTCCCAAGACAGAAAAATACCACAAGGGCGAGGAGACTCAAAAAGGCATTTTTGCAAACTTCCTAAATCCTTTACTGAAACTGAAACAAGAAGCCAGTGGCTAATCTTTCCTGGTGCCACACTCCAGAAGGCCAAAAGAAATCCAAAGAGAAATACTGGGAGAAGGAAGGTATCACTTTAGACCACATCGAGAAAAACGAATGAAGACGATCGTCTGCCAAAGTGATATTGAATTGTTTATGAGGCAAAATTGCACAACTACAGAGTTTGACCATTTTTTCAGAACCTTCCTGCTACTTCCAGATGATTCACGATAAAACCAAATACACGAAACACGAGGAAGTTCTTCTTGAAGACTTCCTCTTAGTCATTTACGAAGATAAACGGAACTTAGTAGAAGCAGACAAATTAGGAAATGTCATCATTGATAGCCTACGTGACAGCCCATGCTCATTTAAAACTGTATGATGCTTTAGAACCATTTGGAGATCGTGCGTTGTATTTGGACACTGACATTTGCATCTACATCGATCGTATGGGACAACAACAATCTAGAATCGAAATAGAATGTTTAGGAGACTGGACAGACGAGCATCCCTAGGACAAGACTATAAGTTGTGCAAGTGGCGGTCCCAAACATTACGGCTATGAATACCGTAACCCACATGGGGAAGTTCACACGGAGTGTAAAGTGAAAGGATTGATTCTCAATTATCACACCAGTCAGGCGGTAAACTTAAAAGAAGCCTTGCTGTCTGGACAGGATGGAAACATTCAATTGACCATTTACCAACCAAACTGGACGACTCTTGAAAAAGTCTATCAATGGTTATCAGAACCGAGAACGGTTTTCCAACCACTTTACTTTACCGTATGGACACGCCAATATTGTTCAGCATATAAAAGGGACAACGTCCAAAGCCGATAGTTTATGATAACTATCAAGACCAAGAGAGAAAGATATATCCTTTAAAAACAGCAAGTACCAAGGAAGAGCAAACTAGAGTGCGATTGCAGAAATGCCGTATAATGCGACCTCAGCGATGATTCAGTATCACATCATTGGAACTTTGCAATGACTACCGTACCTACCATATAAAGTAATGATGATAGTGTACGTTTCAAACCTAATGGATGCGAAAGCGGTGCCACTCGTTATCGTACACCTTTTCACTTTACTGGTTTTTATTGTGGATATCCACCTCCACAGGAAACCATGCGGCTACCAGCAAACCGATGTCATGTGACTAAATAACCACATTTGCCAATCAAGAGACAATAAATCAGTTACAAGTAATAGTCCAATAATATTAGTGTAGGTCACATGTCTGATGATAATGGCAATGTGTACTCTTCTGAACAAGTTCATAACACGCACGCTCTGTTATGACCGCCTACTTAACTCGTGCGAAATGAATATCTGATCGACAATTGATCTGAGATTACGAACTAAACGATATAGATATAGTTTCGGGTATGATTTTCTGACATACATTGTGGTACAAGACAACATGGCTAATTGAACTCATTCAGTATTGCGTGATTAAATTTGAACAGATTGTTTCGGTCAATAAATGAATTGTATTGTTGTATGCATGCTATACTTGAAATGATATAAACAGTTAAGTTGTTGTATTTCACCATATGGAGGTTCACACGCCATTGCATTATTTTCTATCATTTTACGTTTTTCCATTGTCCTCATGTGCATGGTGTAGCTAAGCGGTTATAACAGTATTGGTAAGACAAACAATGATATCTGTAAATAGCCAGGCACGTGAACGAGGTTCTAAAGATCATGCCTATTAGAAATAACCGACAACATGATGATAAATAAATTAGATTATTTTATATAAAGGCACATTATATCTAATGTAAAGAATCAACCAATTAATGTAGGCCTTCTTATAAAGACAAAAGAGTAAATTCATTTGAACTAGATCACCTTCGTCAGATTAACATTATAGAGCATTTTGAAGCCATATTTACTTCTTGACCTCGTGTATGGTAAACCAGGTGGTAGTTCTTTAAAAGATATGTGATTTTTCTAAGGATATGCGTTGTTTAATTATTAAAAAATTTGATGAAATCAAATAATTTTATGGCAACATCCCTTGGTATGTTTGTCTTATTGATTTTTTCTGTTTTTTTTTTTTAATTCTTGACGAAATATCTCGTTGATATGCAACAAAGTTTAACACATTATTTATGATATTTGTCAACTCGATACTTACCTTTAATTGAAAAACTTGATGTGTGATACTGCTCATTAACTGATGCAATGGGGAATATGTTTTTCATTACACGTAAATAAATCAACCGTCTAGAATTCTGTAAAGCAAATCAATACTACGCATTTCTTGAGGAAAATATTGAACAAATACAGTGAAAAATATTTTACGTATTCCTACTGCGTGAATATGAGTAATAAAAAATAAATTCACCACTTTTAATTTACCAGATTTTAAAAATGTTTGTAATTAAAATATCTTTTATACTTTCTGTTTTTTAGATGTTCAAATCTTTAAAAATCAAAATTTTAATTCCGCATTGAACAAAAATATAAGATATGACATTTGCAATATCAAAAGAAATATTATTGTTCGTTTCCCTATTGTTTTAATAACATTTCTACCCAATTCGTTCTAACGTATTTACGTTGGAATTACAAGGTTGCCTTCTAATCAACACCAAAATTTTTCTCAGCTAAAGAAGTTGTAAAGCGTTTGACACTTTACAATATAATTCCAGTATGCGAGAACTGTCTTAATAATTCCAGACCAGTTCTCAAAGCAATGTACTGTTCCACAATAGAAACGATTTTTAAATATTATGTGTTTTAGATACAATAATTTCAATTTAAAATTAATTCTAACACGTTGTATGTATGTATGTATGTATGTATGTATGTATGTATGTATGTATGTATGTATGTATGTATGTATGTATGTATGTATGTATGTATGTATGTCTGTCTGTCTGTCTGTCTGTATGTATGTATGTATGTATGTATGTATGTATGTATGTATGTATGTATGTATGTATGTATGTATGTATGTATGTATGTATGTATGTATGTACGTATGTACGTACAGTGCTGGGTATGTGTGTAGGTGGGTCGATAGATAAATAATTCACCCATTAAATAGAAGAGATTTTATCCATCAATCACAACAATCATTCTCGTAATGGGAGTAGTAAAGTGAAACTGTAGGGCATATGAGGCCAACGAAGGAAAAGATTAAAGTGAAGTTTAACATTTCATGTCCGATGTACCCTTGGCAAAAGCATGAGGGTTCATCACAGATGTGTGGGATTCTTTATTTTCCACTCTAAAACGGCAATGTCAAGCCAAAGAAGACGATCACTTGAGACTTTCCATTCATCGCAACAATTTGAAGTCTCCCGTTTGGAACACAAGAAGAGTTTACACCTTCCATATTAATTGAGAAGATTCAACACGTACAGCAATTCAACGACAAGCTTCACATCACCGACGAAAAAAGGCGACACTGTTCATGACCCACGTGTCTCGTCCCAAAGGATCAGGACGCAAAAAGGCAATCTTGGTAGACAACCTTTTCAGCATCAAGCGTAGCCTCGTCCAAATTAACAATCTTCAAGACAAGATGTGTTTAGCCCGTGCCATCGTGGAAGGACGAACGTATGTCGACAAGAACGAAACGGTAGAATGGAAAAGAGACTGGGAGATCATTCAAAATTCTAACCGAACTAAACAACAAAGAGAGGCGAAAGTTCTGTTACATCAAGCGGGGGTAACTAACGAAACATCCCGTGGCATTTCTGAAATGCAAAAATAGCAAGACGTCTTGGCTCCACGTTTCACCTTGAAAGTACACCTCAAGAAGTGAGCGGATAGCTAATATTTGGCGGCAAATATTTTGAAGATGGAAAATACATTCACATCTAAGTAAGATCACGATAAACATTTAGATGAGATTACCAGTATCACTGCATTCCTGTCATATGGTTATTACTGTGAGAAATGTGATTTTGGCTATAACAATCGAGTGCATCACAAGCATTGCGGATCAAAATGCTCAGGATGTTTAGCCTCTAAACCCTGTATGGACGAACGACAAGAACGAGTACATTGTTCAGCTTGTCAGCGCATGTTTGTCAGTCCAACTTGTTACCAACAACATCTGCATGCACGCAATTCACAGAGAAACTGTGTTTGTCAATTTTTAAGATTATGTCCTACTTGTGGACAAGGCATACGTATCAATAGTTTGAAGTTACACGTCTGTTCAAAAAGAAAAAAACGATGTCACATTTGTCAGCAAACCATGGACTTGGGACAACAATGCTACATTCAAAATACCATTCTAAACATGAAGAAGAAGAAACTTTAATCATTTTCTATTTCGAATGCATGCAAGAAACTGGCATTCACATTAATAAGATCTGCGTGGCTCACCGAGCAGGCGAGAAGTGCATCCAAGAGTCTTTCTTATCTCATTGACCTGGATGCAGCAAGACTCCAGGAGGACGTGAAAAAAAAATCTTTCGGGGATGGAACACATAAGCCGACTTTGCCCAATGGATCTTAAACCATATCGACGAGACGTGAAGCCAAGAAGACATCGATCATTATTCTATATATGGCTTGGACTTAGAAAACCCCAAGTTAGTATACGAGTTTAACGGGTAATTATTTCTCAGATGTACCATTTGTTACCTTCAGCGTGATTTTAAAAACCAGTGTTAATATCCCACCATGGAAGTGTTGTACCAGGCTTGAAGCTGGAAGAGCAAGGATACTATGTGATATAAATGTAGGAACACGAGTACGATCAGAGATTGAAAACTGATCCCGAGTTTAAGTTTAACAAAACTCAAGGTACAGTTTGTACGAAGAACGGACGAATGCCACCTGATTGTTGTACCAAGCCGACGAGGAAAAAAGGAGAAGAAATCACTTACTTAGACTTGTGTCCTCTGTATCCGTACATATGCACATATTGTCGCTTTCTCGCTTTCTCGCAGTGCACATGCAATTGTTGACCGTGCACATCGACGTGGACAATATTAGACAATGCGAATGATTGACCGAGTACAACGTCTTGCCTCCTGATGTTTCCGTTGTGTCGTACTTGAGAAAAAACGTCCAGCCAAGTCCACCCTTGAGAGCACAGTCAGAAAAAAACGCGCCTTGACAGGAACGTGGGTCAGTGTGTAATTGTTTAAAGTTCTGTACTTGGGACACGAACTGTTAAAAGTGTATGAAATTTACCAATTTCCCAAGACAGAAAAATACCACAAGTGCGAGGAGACTCAGGAAGGTAAATCCTTTTCTGAAACCGAAACAACAAACCAGTGGCTATACTTCCTGGTGCCACACTCCAGAAGGCCAAAAGAAATCCAAAGAGAAATACTGGGAGAAGGAAGGTATCCCTTTAGACCACATCGAGAAAAACGAATGAAGACGATCGTCTGCTAAAGTGATATTGAATTGTTTGTGGGGCAAAATTGCACAACTACAGTGTTTGACCAAGATGGAATATTTTTCAGAACCTTCCTGCTACTTCCAGATGATTAACGACAAAACCAAATATACGAAACACGAGGACGTTCTTCATGAAGACTTGCTCTTAGTCATTTACGAAGATGAACGGAACTTTGTAGAAGCAGACAAATTAGGAAATGTCATCATTGATAGCCTACGTGACAGCTCATGCTCGCTTAAAACTGTACGATGCTTTAGAACCGTTTGGAGATCGTGTGTTGTATTTGAACACTGACAGTTGCATCTACATCGATCGTATGGGACTACAGCAACCTAAAATTGAAATAGAATGTTTAGGAGACTGGACAGACGAGCATCTCTAGAACAAGAGTCTAAGTTATGCAAATGGCGGTCCCAAACTTTAAATACCGTAACTCTCATGAGGAAGTGCACACGGAGTGTAAAGTGAATGGATTGATTCTCAATTATCAGTCAGGTGGTAAACTTAAAAGAAGCCTTGCTGTCTGGACAGGATGGAAACATTCAAGTGACCATTTACCAACCAAACAAGACGACCCTTAAAAAAGTCTATGGACTCGTGTATCAGAACAGAGTACGGTTTCACAACCACTTTACTTTACCGTATGGACACGCCAATATTGTTCAGCATATAAAAGGGGCAACGTCCAAAGACGATAGTTCATGGTAACTATCAAGACCAAGAGAGAAAGATATATCCTTTAAAAACAGCATTTACCAAGTAAGAGCAAACTAGAGTGTGATTGCATAGATGCCGTACAATGTGACCTCAGCGATGATTCAGTACCACATCATTGGAACTTTGTAATGACTACCGTACCTACCATGGAAAGTAATGATGATAGTGTACGTTTCATACATGATGGATGCGAAAGTAATGCCACTTGTTATCGTACACCTTTTCACTTTACTGGTTTTTATGGTGGATATCTACTTCCACAGGAAACCATGCGGCTACCACCCATCTGATGTCATGCAAAACTGAGCACAGTCCTAAGAATTTCACTACACCCTTATCGAAATGAACCTGTGAAAGATGATTATTTGTTCTCTATGCGTTTGCATGAATACACCGATTATAAATGTCGATTGCAATCCTTCCAAAGAAAATGGCAAACATATATGAGAGGACCTAACTCTGAAGAATTAGCCAGAGCCGGATTATTCTACTTTGGTGAAGTAGATAAAGCCACGACCTTCAGTTATGGGGTGTCACCTCACGAGTGGGAACAGAATCATTGCTCTTACCTGGAATATTCTCGATGGTCTCCAGATTGTTGCTACCTACTTTTGTGGGACCTCGTCAGTAGTTTAGGTACCAGTGTTTCTAACATCGGTGACGTAACTGATGCGTGTAAGAAATTAGCGCCGTGGTTAGGATTCCAACGTTGGCAACTACTAGACAAGTTTTTAAACCCGATATAAACAAAATAATCTTCAAACATTACCCTACTCATCGAATTGCAAGAGATATACAAGGACATTTGGCAGGGATGTGTCAGATCCAATTTTCAATTAGAGACTGTAGAACATTTATATCGAGAAATTCACAATAGGAAAGTGAAAAAAGTAAACCAAAACGTTCGATTTCTCTGGATCAAGGGTGTGTTCATTAGACCATTTACAGCGTGGAAGATTTTATTGATATTTTTGACCGTTATTCTTCATGACAGTGGTCAGAAATTACTATCATGGATACTTTACAAGAGAACTTTCTTGGCTTGACAGTGGAGTTGATTGAACGCATTTGCCAAGAGTTGGTCAGAATACAAGTCAAAAGCAAAGAACCGTTGTATCCGTTACATCATCAATGTTAGAAACACCTAATGCTATGAGAGGATTGATTCTGAAGAAAATGTTCAAGTGGTCAGACAATGATCAACTACAAGTGGGCGAAAAGTGTTGTATTGTTGAGAGTGATTATTTTTTCAACCTGGTAAACTTACTGCATCAAATTCCAAAAGAAGAGTTAGAGACTTACAAAAGTCTTGTAAGAATGTAAACATAGTGGAGGAGGAAACTTCTGAACGACTTGTCATGTGTAAGTTAGTGACTAAAAGTTTGATTATGTCGACAGAATACGACACACTTTTGAACAGAAAGTACACTTATAGCTGCCGAAAAAAGAGGTATGAAAACGTTCTACCATGCCACGAGATTTGTCATTTGTGTTACAACAGATTCCGTGGAAGGATATCAATGACAACATTCAAACAGTGGAGGATTACTATTGAATTTCATGAGAACTGTGTCCATTGAAATGGGATCGACGTGTAGTGTGTGTCTTAGTGACTTGCTTTCTATGATTTCGTTCACCGTCCTGAAAGTAGTCCTTTTAAATGTCCACGAGACTTCTATTTAAAGCTTTGCGCTTTCATCTGGGAAAACAAGATTCCTCAACTTTTAGGTACTGAAGATGTGTATGACGATGTGGATGTAGGTTGTGACCTACACCCTCACTGGACAGATGTACTTAACTGGAAAAGTTGTGGAATCGAGGCACACTATGCCAGAGATTTGTACTCCAAAATTTTTTAAAAGTTCAGTGAAAACAGTCACTTTTAAATCTGTGTTAGTGACAGTACCAGAAGAAGAAGAACAGCCTGTCACCTAGGAAAACCACTCTCTTCATGATAGGACTGTCATTTACATTCCCGAAAGACCATTCCAGGAGGACCATTGTGTGATGGTGCCAAGAATTGAAGAGACTCTCAGAATATTACACACTGACCCAAGGACACTACATTCTTATGACAAAAATGTTATATAGTGGAGACTTGTTTATATTCCACTACGATTTTCATGTGCCTTTTTATGTACTTGATAGAGGAGCTGAAAAAGTAGAGAGAATAAGAGAATTGCAGAGAGTTCACACTCTACAGAAAACTTTTCCCAAAAAGAAAACCGAAATAAAACTTTCCTTTCAAGAAAGAGGGAAAGCGCAGCTAAAAACGCGCTCATACGCACGAAAATCAAATCTGTGACCGTTTTCCATTCGCTTATTACACTCTTTGAGAATTTTTTTAAATTGTCATTCATTGTATCTTTCTCTGGATCTTTTCTTTTTGCAAAAAATTAGTTTTCTTTCACGTCAGCGTCTCATTTTTGTATCATGCTTTCCATCACGACAGTACCACTGGGGGCCCCGAGTGTCCTAGTGGTCCAAAGTGCTCTCCATTACGAATCACTGCTATCTCACCTCTGTCTGCGTGGGTTCGAGTCTAAGATTCGGCGAATGTGGATATGTGAGAAAGTTTGCCAGAAGCTTCTCGTTGGTCAGTGGTTCTGTCCGGGGATTTTTAGGTTTCTTCCTCCACGTGAAGACCCAGCTTGGGGTCAAACGCCCTCTTAAAGGGACTGCCGCCCAGCCTGGGGTCGCAAACAGTCGCAAAATGCAAAGGAGTGCAATACGCGACTGTAAATAAAAAAACAGTGCCACTCGGAGAATGTGGATATGTTAGAAAGCTTGCCAGTAGCTTCTCATGGGTGGGTAGTTTTTTCCGAGGATTTCCAGGTTTCTTCCTTCACGTGAAGGCTCAGCTCAGGGCCAAGCGCCCTCTCAAAAGGGCTGCCGCCCAACCTGGGGCCACAAACAGTCGCAGAATGTCAAGGAGTGCAATACGCTATTATAACACCTAGTCAGTCAGGCAGACTGTGAAACTCTCAATAGCAAGTGATGAGTTCGCCAGTCATGACCTTTATTATCGATCCTGTGCAAAAACAAGAAGAAAGAATAATTTAACAGCACGTCAGAAATGGAAAATCGTTGTATACACTGTCCTATTTGAAAGGAGTGGTGCACTTCTTTGGTCTGGTAAAGGACTATCACCCCAACCCTAGCAGTCTGCAGAGTTGGATAATCTCCTTCCAGCTGGGGGAAGGATCTTATACAAGATTTGTTTGATGAAGAAGTAATGAAAATTAAACCAGCATTTGCTAAAGAGAAAATACAAAAGCGGGAGGAAAGAGAAGACTAAGATATATGCTAGTAGGCATGAGTTACATTCATTTCGGACTGATGTTTTGTTTAATCGCATGTTAGCACTGCTACCATTTTCGTCGATTGGTAAGTGTGAGTATTGGTGAATCAACGGTGTATAGATTATAGCTGTGTATATTGATCTGTAGATGTAGATGTACATTACAACAATGGTGTACATATTTTGTCATATTTTTCCTCTCAAGTCACATTTGCTTGCCCCACTATGGGTCATCATGTTAATTTTCCATTGTCTCATTGGTGTATTAATTAGTAGGTATAATTTATGTATGTTCCTACTCTTTTCGTTGTTTAGTAGATGTGGTAGCTGGTCAGTAAATGACTGCTGGTCAGTTAGAATGGATACTGGTTGGCACGTGTACATATCGGACAGTACAAGAACTGGGAGTTGGTCAGTCAAAAGCATAATATTGGCTTTTATGTGTAGTTTTAAATTCACACTCAAACTTGTCCCAGACAGTGCCATCTGACAGACATTTGTAACATTAGCATTCCCCTTGTCCCCAGAATACCATTTTGAAAACCATTTGCATTGGTATGATGGTATATTATTAAATCATCGATATGCATTATCGGATGCATATACACTAATATTAAATTCCTATTGTTTCCAGGGTGACATACTGATGTTAAAACTAACGTACATTTCAACATGAAATTATCTTTGTCCGCAAAGTATCATACTTTCAACATGTTAATTACTATAGTCCCAGGAGTATCCGTCTTGACACCAGAGTATCCCCATGTGTTATTTTTATTACAGTCAAACCTAATTAATTCAGACATATTTATTTTATCTCAGTTCCATTCTGCATGCATTTTTTTATCTAATGTCCTGCCATTTGCAGTGGCAACACTATCTTTTAGTAATTGTCTACATTTCTCACACACGTACATATTACCATTCTGTACCTTTCACATGCCAACGGTAAACTCTCAAGAGTGCCAAGTTAGGCGTCTTAGCGAAGTCCAACACTCGCATGGGAACCTCTGTGTAAATGTGTTATATTCCACATAATTTTGTTAAATCGTCTCGTTATACTGAATGTATTGTCAATAATTTTGTAAGTATTTTAAATATTGCAAACGATCAATTTATGAAAGTAATAAATCATTTCTGTACAATGTTGGAAACTATCAGTCAATGAAAGTAATTAATCGATTCTGTGTCCGTCAAAAATTGTTTTTTTACCAATAAGCTCAGTTGGCCGTATTTCTGATCAGAAATTGTTTAAACTTTTTGTGTGATCTACATTTATGACTTGGTGATCTTGTATCTAATTGGCTGGGTTTATTACGCTTAGTTGTTACCACTCTTGAGATCACTATATCTCTGACTCGAGCCAAAGGATCAAATTGCGATCCGAAGGATCAAATTGGAATATTGGTCTGTACCATCAAGATCTTCATCGGATAATACGATTTTGATCAAACTTATAATATAGGTCTATATGATCAATATATTTAATTCAATAATGATCGAGATCCACAGTTGATTGTCAAAACTGTTGCAGATATATTTTTAATTAGATTAAATTTATTCATGATTATATATTGATTAAACCTGTTTAGCAAATTTATATTATCAAGCTTAAATTTATTCATAATTAGGTATTGATTAAATTTGGTCAATGTATTTATATTATCAAGATTAAATTTATAAATAATTAGGTATTGATTAAAATTGGTCATTAACTTTAGATTTTCAAGCTTAAATTTATTCATGATTAGGCATAGATTAAAATTGGCCAGTATTTTTATATAAAACAAGATTAGTTTGATTCATAATAGGTA
The DNA here is from genome assembly GCA_016746295.1 of Potamilus streckersoni. NCBI lineage: Eukaryota > Metazoa > Mollusca > Bivalvia > Unionida > Unionidae > Potamilus > Potamilus streckersoni. The sequence continues at coordinate 1,634,708 of JAEAOA010002158.1, forward strand.
CTGATTAAACTTGGTAAATATATTTATATTATCAAAATTAATTTTATTCATAATTAGGTATTGATTAAACTTAGTATATTTATATTTTCAAGATATGCAATGCGTTATGCTATGAGTGAGGTATACACACAGTAATGAGGTCATTTGGCATCCGATTGACCATAAGTATATAATGTACTATCCGGTAACCACTTGACTGACCGTACCAATCTAATCTAACCTGTACACACCTGATTGACCTTACCAATCTAATGTAGTAGCTTGTAACAACGTCTGATTAGATTATTGGTCAGGCTGGATGAAAAGGCATATATTACCAAGAGCCTGGAAGAATTCGATAAAGAGCGAGATGCGTACATGTTGGTGAGTTGGGAGCAAGTATTCGTAAATGTTTAATAATAATAATAATAATAATAATAATAATAATAATAATAATAATAATAATAATAATAATAATAATATTATTATTATTATTATTATTATTATTATTATTATTATTATTATTATTATTATTATTATTATTATTATTATTATTAGGATATTATTATTATTATTATTATTATTATTAGGATATTATTATTATTATTATTATTATTATTATTATTATTATTATTATTATTATTATTATTAGGGTATTATTATTATTATTATTATTATTATTATTATTATTATTATTATTATTATTATTATTATTATTATTATTATTATTATTATTATTATTATTATTATTATTATTTGATTAGACCATAGTTCAGATCCACTTTTAACTAAGCTTGGAATACAAGATCTCAGACGACTTCGTAAATGAGCGAGATGCGTACATATTAGATGATTTTGCGTGGACTTTCTTGATGTCCTTAAATATCTTTTAAACAAACAAAAAATAAGGCAACACATGCCTGGATTTTTTTATTGCATGGTAGATGGTGATACGAAAATATGAGTTAGAGGTAGAGATAAATCGTCAAAACGTCTGGACTAATGTTTGTAAGATTATCTTTGAATATCACAATAAATGAGTATATATATGAGAGAACCTTGCTAACAGTTTTTGATACTATTGGATATAATTATTATGCATTTCTTAAAACCAAATTAGTCCAGCCTTTGTGGTTTTTAATAGGGCAGTGTTTTTCTTTTGGTGTGTGCAAACAACTTAAAATAATATTATAAACTTGCATAAAAATATTTCAGTACTAGAATTCATTTCAGAAAACGTTTTAGTCAAACTATACTACTTCTTAAACATCTATTGACGGATACTTTGTACGGTACACTTTTGTACATAGTGTACTTAAAAGGTGAAATACAAATATCGAATGTGGGAGGTCATGGATTCGAGCCCCGGACTACTCATACCAAAGACTTACAAAAATGGTACTTACATCATTAAGAGGTTAGTCTTAGGACTTGTCTACCTGCTGTCAGGATTAATGTGACTGGGTGGGAAATAATGTTACATGTCTGCGGCATGACGCCTGGTGCTAGACATCACTATAAGCTGTCACACTGCAGACATAGTAGCGATATGACTGATATAATTATTAAAGGTACATTAAAAATACACACACGCAGACACACACACACACACACACACACACACACACATACACGCACACATCGATATATCTGCAAAGCTGGAGCGATATAGTATAGGGGAAATAACTCTTCATTTAGTCCTGTGCTCATGACAACAAAGAAGACCTTTTCGAAACTAGGTTACTCACCTTAATTTAAACTCCTCTGGAACCTGGTCGTAATTAATTGTACTATGATTTCTCTAGATTTATTTCTAAGCGCTGAACTTTTATTTGTATCAAAATGATAATAAATCATATCTTCTTATAAAGTACCTTCAACGATGAACCCACGGTGAAGTTCTTGGCATATGTTATCCGGCATTTTTTGAGAGGCTGGACTAGAAATAAAGCACCGAACAATGGGTCACAGATTCACTACCAGGTCAACATCAGAGCATCTTTAATCACTGTGTGCTGTCGCTGAAATACAGACAATCACACCATAATGCTGAGCCCAAGTGGCTAAAACCTATTTATATTCGAATTATATGAATTATATTTTAAAATCGATACATTTAATAAATAAAGATCTTTAAAAAAACGATAATGAGATTTTAAAATATATATGGGGATACAAAACTCATTACATTCACAAAGATACATTATATAGGCCAAAAAAAGGGAGAGGTGGTAAATTTACCAAGTCCAGTTTAATGAAAAATACTAATATGATAAGCCGTTTTAAAATAATTAGACCTAAACCAAGTATGCCGTGGGAGAAGATTTATTTATATGTTTCGGTTTCGTGCTTAAAAAAAACAAGACATATAAAAAACAATAAATATGTGAACTCCTAGAAGTACCTAGGAGGTTTAAATACATTAAAGATCTAATTTTAAAATTTAGGGATAACAATGAAAGATGGAGGAAGGATAGAAAATTACGTATAAAATAATAAGAGAATTAGATATAAAAAATAAAAGATGTAAAATTGAAATGAAGTATGGGGAGTTAATTGGGGAAACATTTTTAAAGCATGGGGAAACATAAATTCTTTTAAAATACAAAGTTTGATTTTTAAATATATCCATAATGCCAGGTTAACAGGAGATATAGCCAAAAGAAGACGAATGATTATTACTATACCTAAATGCCCACTATGTAAAAATTTTGAATTTTCAAAAAGACATGTTATCTTAAATTGCCAAACTATTAAAAATGAACGAGAGGAAATGATTAGCATAATCAAACAATATGGAGATTTTAAAGTAGTAACATTATTATACTTAGATAGCGAATATTCAAAAGCAGATTATATGGAGAAAAAAAATAAGTTTTATAATATCAACTATGAAAAAATGTGGGCAAATTATAAGCATTAGGAAATAACTCTGTTTCTCTAAGGGTTTTTTTTTGTTTTATGTAAGATATTAATATGTTTTTTTCATATATTTATAGATAACTCTACACATGGAAGAAGTACGAGACAAGGACGTCGTAGGACTATATCACATGGCTTTATGCGAATGGGCAGGCCTGCGGAAGAGCTCAGAAAACCCCATGTGTTATATAAATTTTTCGGACCGTTTAATAAAATTTGGATATAAATGCGGGGAAATGGGGTGCTAAAAATTAAACAATGGCACCCTATTTTCCTAGCAACAAGTTTAGGAATAAAGGGAAGACGGAACACAACATTCATACACTACAAAACACTAGGAAATTTTTTTAAATAAACAAAATAGATACACCGTCGAGCCCAACAATAGAAAATTTCAAAAAATTAGATCTAAATAAAATAATTTAAATAAATGCAAAGAAAAGAAGAGAAATTATATGCACATAGAAAGAATGATGGAGTGAAAGAAGAAGGGGAGGATGAGTTTGAAAGAATCTGATGCATATAATAAAAAAGGCAATCGGGGAAAAAAGGATATAGAAGGCTGTCCTTACAAAAAAACAACAAATTATAGCAACAAACAAGAGCACCACGCATATAGCATTCATAGGACGTAGGGGACCTCTAGCCATGGTCACAAAATAAAGTAAGGGAAATGATTCCGATAGGGAAAATGAAGCCCTATCGGATGAATGAACCTTTAGAAACACTAGGGAAAATAAATACCCCATCAAAAAATTATAAAATATAATTTTTTGATCCAAATTCTTTTCGTAAATAGAAATATAGCAACACATGGGGGAAACGAATACACACGAAAACTTTTGTAGATATTTTTTTGGTTAGGTAGGGAAGCATCTGTCTGATGCCCTCCCCACCCCTCAAAAAAAGAAATTTTTCAATCAACACAAAGAATATCTAAATCTATCTCTTGTATCACCAGCAAAAGGAAAGAGAGAGGAGGGAAAATGAGTAGTAGAGGAAAATCAGGTTTTCAGCTCATCCCCTATTTTTGCCCCTCCAAACAAATACAAACTATATCCTAAACTATCCCCCACCCCATACTTTTTACAAAAGTATTAGTAAGGTTTTTAGCTCACCCCCCCCCTCCTTTCTGTTATTACAGTGTTAGATAATGTCATGTATATGATCGGTATCCAGGTAAGCTTCATTATACTATCCAGGTAAGTTAACAGAAGCTATGTCATTATACTACAAAAGGTGATACCCTACATGTGTCATGTATTTTACAAAACAACAGGTGCAGGCAGGTATTTTTGTATTGTTACAAAACAACAGGTGTAGGGATTGGTAAATTATCCAGGTAAACTCGCGTCATACAGAGGTTGTCGAATTTGTTAGAACAGGCGCATGTGTGGAAAGTTCACGAACTAGACTAAAGACAGCAAGATCAGTCTGCCGCGAGTTTTTCATCAGATAACATGTACAGGGTGGAAATTAAACTACGCATTAGAACGAAAATGAAAAATATATGTGATATTATATCTTAAGTTTAGATAAAAATTTTACGTTACTCATATTTCTTTTGATAATTTGTTTCATACTTGCTAACCCTCATTGGTAGAATGTCTGTTAACATATTGTCAATAATGCGAAATTCATGTATTAAATCATCCATATTATATTTGACTCCTCGTAGGTAAGGCCGGATCTGATCAAGTAGTTTCTTGTAAGTTAGAATAGATGTTAAACATCCATGCTTCTTTATTAAAAGTCCTGGTTCTACTTTTCTACACGCCGCTGTAAGTGAAACACCAATACCGGATATGATTAACAAAAATGGATTTAATGATACCCCACTTGAAATTATACCAGAACTGGTCATTAACAACGGTAGATATGATGTTACTCGAAGGATCTTGTTGTAGTATTTGTAACATTTTTTTACGCACCAATGTTTTTTGTGATAATATTTGTAGTATTGTATTAGTGCGTCCACATCCTGTACTGGAATATCTTTTGAAATATGGTTGAAATCAACTATACTTCTTTTCATTATAATATTTGTTTACATAATCCCCAGTCTTGGTATTAGTTTGTAATTATGATAATTCAGCTATAAATTCCAAACACCAATGATAATCGAATTCGACTAGAGTTATCTCAATGGGTTCAAGTGTAAATTCTTCTTCAAAACCTTTGGGTAATGCTATAGATACAATTTCAGGAGAAGTTTCTAATTTACCAAATGGAGATAAGTTAAATATTTTAAATATTTTTTTTTGCTAATCAATGAGAATCTATACACACCAGCAACTTCTGCAATATGTTTGATAATTTATTTTGCCTTGTCCATGTACCAGATCCAGAAGCAACAGTATAAAAATATTTTTAATCTGTGAGGAATTTTAATCATGCTCGTTTTTTGAGAAATATCAGGAATTCCACTAATAATATCATTGAGTTTTGTGTTTATGTTTCTGCGAAAAGTTTTAAACGTATTCACGTGACCGGTAAAATCAGTTTTGAGCGCTGTTATTTCATTACTGATTGGAACGTCCTGATCATCGACGTATTTCTTTGTTACAGCGTTTCCATCTGTAGTTGGATATCCAAGATCTGTATTCTTGTTCTGGTTCATAAAAATAGTCCCACTAAATACATCACCAGCTTTTTTTTAACAAAATCATTAACTGACCTGACTGTATCATACCTAGATTGTTAAAAGTAACGAAATTATTACAACCGCAGCAGTATTTTGTCAAAGTAATTCTGACAGTTGTACTTTACTCGTTTTTAATCGTCCTTCTTTGTCCTGGAAAATGACGACTTCATTTGGTTCTACACTGGCAATATTTAGTAAATTATTGATTTCATTTTTGAGCTGATCAAAAGTTACATACCTGGATTAATCACCTTGATAACCTTCTGTGGATAAATCTCCTGATAGTGTTCTAAATTTTGTATAGTAGCTCATTATTTACTGTCTTACATAAAATTATCAACACTAGTTTAATATTATACAAAATGGCAAAATCGTCGATATTAAACTTTGATACAGAGAGACTGGTGAAGCATAAACATAACAATGAACTTCCTGATTGTCATTATCTTATTGTTGGGCGAACTGGATCGGGAAAACAAATTGCTTATGAACTTGTTTCTTGGTAATAATTTTAACTATGACAGAGTTTATATTTATACAATCAATCCACAGCAAGATAAGTACGAGTTATAAAGCGAATATAATAACAAGCTTTGTGATGATCTTAAGGCTGGTGAAGATTTTTTTATAATTAGGCAGCCAGAAGATCTTATTCCAGTTAATCAACTTGATGCAGATGAACACAAGATTGAACTTTATCGTAATGCTACAAAAGATAAATACAACTTTTTCTTGTTTGATAAACTTACACATGATCCAACTAAAATGTTTCGCTGTTGTATTAACAATTACTTACAGTAAGGGGTTTCAAGATTATAAAATTTATAATAATAATAATAATAATAATAATAATAATAATAATAATAATAATAATAATAATAATAATAATAATAATAATAATAATAATAATAATAATAATAATAATAATGGACAAACGAGCAAGATATAGAAAAAATATAGATGATCTAAAAAAAACTTGCTCAATCCCAGGCATCGCTTAAGCAAAAAGAACAACAAGCACGACGTGGACAAGTGACTGCTACAGAAGCAACAGCTACGAGTTTCAAGCCAGTTACTGAAGCACTACTTGGAAAACAACCTGAAACTAAACCACTATCAGAAGAAGAACTTAAACAACTGCAAGAAAAAAGGTTGGTTGGAATTGTTAAAGAACAAGAAAAAGCAGCTGCTGCAAAAATTGTTACTAGATCTGATGAAGAAGAAAAAAACTAACTGAAGCACTTACAGCAAATATAGTTGATCCTGCTGCTAGACAAGCTGAAACAGATCGATTGATAAATACTCCGCTGAAACTTGAGCGAAGATTAGCAGAGTTAACAACGAAAGGAATAACAAATATTATTTAAAAAATATCAGGAGACATAAAAGATATCAGAGAGGAGCAACAAAGAGTTGGTGATCTTACTGTAAAGTATATGGTGGTTAAAGAGCAAAGACTTCATTTTATAAAAAGAGCAAATTATAAGATAGATCCTAGAGAGTATAATGATTTTTTAGAGAAAGAAAATAAAAGATATATTGATAATATAAGCAATTGGACTGATGCAGAATATCAAGTATTACTCGATAGATTAGATGCAATATTTAAAGACGGAGCTGCTGCTAAAGATGAAATAAACACAGTTACAGAAATTGAGGATATGCTTCCAATTTATGATAGGAAGAGATATTGGTGTCATTGCTTCCATGTTTGAAAAAGCAGCAGAAAATAGTAGATCAAAAGGGTTTGGAGATGGGTGGAGTTTTAGAAGGAAATTTACTAGATATGATAAATCTCGAGTAGAAAAATATAGAGAAGGAAAAACAGGAACTGGTGTAAAATATTTACTTCAACTACTGAAATGATAGGTAGATTCATGTTATTAATATCATCAAAAGAAGCTGTGAATGTTAGTGTTGAACTTGATAATGAAATCATTGACATACTTGATCATCTAAGATCGAGCGAACTATTAACATCTGACGAATATGAAACTTTACAACGCGACATAATTTTGTAAAATGATCTAATAAAAAAGAATGCATACAACATCATTGCTAAACTCTAGTGAGTCTGCGATAGATAGCGCAAATTTTTCAGTAAAAATTATTCCGCCTATCCAACTAGATCCTGCAAAACAATATGAGATTGTATTAATTTCTTGTACTTGCTGGAATGCTATGCCTAACGTGAAAACTAATGTTAACGATGAAATGTGGTTTGCTATGATTACAACATCTTCAATATCTACAACAAAAAGAATACAAATTCCACAAGGATCACAGGACAATCAAAGAGCTCATAACAAAAGCTGGCGGTGTGGCTGATAATTTTGAGTTGGCAGCGAATTATAACACATTAGGAGCTAGGATAACTTTGAAAAATATGTCAATCGGTCTTGAACCAAGAAGTATTGCACAACTGTTAGGATTTACTAAATAAGTTATGATGCACTTGATCAGGCTATTACATATGACAGTGAACTGCCAGTAAATATAACAGAAGTAAATACGATATTAGTAAATTGTTCTATTGCTTCTGGCTCTTATACATCAAAAGGCAGCAGAGGTCAAACGATTTACAGTTTTTCACCAGAAGTTCCGCCAGGTTCTCTCATGCAAATAACTCCAAAACATATTATCTATTATCCTTTAAACGTTGAAGATCAAATATCAAGTAAAATAATGCAGTTGACAGATCAATCTGGAAAACAGTTGCATGTTAATAATGAAGTTGTAACTTATTATTTACATCTACGCGAGCAAAAGTAAAAATTATATACAACATCAGATATAATGGAACAAAGAAAACAAAATAATCGAAGAAAAATAATAGGAGGATTTTTTTGGAAATATATTTACTAAAGTTATTAAAAATGTTCCTGGTATAGCGCGTAAAGTTGCTCCAATTGCTACTGACGCTGGTAAAGCTTTTGCAACTGGGGCTGCATCTGCCGCTGGGACTGCGGTTGGGCAAAAAATAGCTGATAAAATAAAAGGAGATCCACCGACTGCATCTGAAATAAAACAAGCTATCTCAGAAATCGCTCCAATAAAAGAAACTCAGCGAGCTATGATAACAACAAAAAAATTATTATCACCAAAGGGCGAGCAGATTATACAAAAATTGATATCTAAAGTAACAGTGCCGCAATAAAATTATATATAATCCAATAAAATAAAATGTCTGCTAAAAATTATCTAGCGTTAACAGAAACTTATGACATTCACAACGCTGTGACAGAATTCGAGTATGTTGGGTATCTCGATGAAAACTCTAACGAACCAAATAAAGCTAATATTAGAACCTTTAACACCAGAGTCAAAGATGTATTTCTACTGCCTCATAAGGCTATGTTAGAAGTTCGTTAATGACAAAATATATTGTAAAAGAAGTATATTTGACCGATGGCCAGGTTAAAAAAATTAATAGCTGCTATTGCAAAGCGAGAACATGTATCATTAAAAATCAATCCTAATATTTCTGATGGTGTTTTAACAAAATTAATGTTAACAAAAAATCAAATAAAAAAGTATGATCGTACAAAAAAACTTATTTTAAATTTGAGTGCTGCACAAATGACAGCGATGGCAAACGATATTGTTGTCAAAGGTGGTTTTTTGGTCTGGCATTATCAGTATTAGCTAGTACAATAATACCTAAAGTTTTGCAGGTGTTGGGAACATTAGGACTAGCAGCAATGTCAGGAGCAGTCTCTGGCGCAACGAAGAAAGCTGTTGAGGGTAATTGTATTATTCGTGGAAGTGGAATAAAAAGATTGTAAATTTTATGTAATTGATATATTATAATATCACAACGGAAAAAGAAATCGCCAACATAACAATCGCCAGAGAAAAAGTAAAGAATACAAAAAAAGAAAACAACAAAATCGCCAACTCCAAAATGCAATCAAACAAAAGGAGGAATTATTCCGTTCGCTCCACTTTTGGCGGGACTAGCGGGAAGTCTGCTGCCAAATCTTTTAGGAATCGAACGTGGCCTAACATTACCAGGAACACGACCAGCCCTTTGAGTAATTTTGATATAATCGATAAGTTAAAAGCGGTTCCTGGATTTCATGGAGTTTATTCTAAAGATGAACTCGCAGCAATAAAATCACCGTCAGCTGTAAGTTCGTGTGCGATTAATATACAAGATTTCAATGACGGATCCGGTACACATTGGGTAGCAGTTTATAATAATAATTATTTCGACTCGTTTGAATTTCCTCCAAGCGATGTAATAAAAAAGTATATGAACAAAAAATATAAAAATATATATTATTCATCAAATCAACTCCAACCTGTTCGAACGTCTGCTTGCGTATATTATTGTGTAATGTTTATCCGACAGATGAGCAGAAATTTTAATTTTTTAAAATTTATTTTAGTTTGATAAGCATCCTTCTCAAGCTAATGATGAGATTGCAATTAATTTTATCTTAACTTACAAGTATAATAATGTCAACATATTGTCTCAAGTGTAGAACTAAAACAGAAAATATTAACGAAACAACAGAAAAAACAAAAAACAACAGGACGATGTTAAAAAGTATTTGTGCGATCTGCGGAAAAAAGAAAAAATATGTTTTTAAAGAAAACGTCCCCAGCGACAGAGTCGATAGGATCTGGTTATCCTGATATTATTTTAGTAGACGACTAAAAATATAGAATGATATGCAAGTGTGATTCTGACAGAGACTTGTGCCTTGAGCCAAATAAAATTGTCGCATACTGTCAATGTTGTAACAACAGAGAAAAAATAGGTACAAGTATAGATATACACAAAATTATTGGAAAATTACCAAAACCAAAAGGCGGTTGGACTTTTTCAGGTCATCGGTATACAGGACCTTACAATCCGCTAGATCAACAACTATATGAAAACGATAATCCGTTGCCAGGACAAGAGCCTTACAATCAAGTGAATGCAAGAGCGATGCATCATGATATCTGTTATCGTGGTCATAAAAAGTCGAAATCAGATTGTGATAAAGTAATGTTAGACAAATTACGTGATATGGAGCCAACAAATCTACGAGAACGTTTTGATAGAAGATTTGTTCAGGGAATGATTAAAGCAAACTATAAACTTGGACTTGGAAAAAAAAATATACGATGATCTTGCAGTCGAACTACACAGACCTAAAAAAAAAAAGTTCCCACGACGTTAAGTTTTCGCAAACGCTGTAGATGATATCTGGGCAATAGATTTGGTGGATGTATCCAATCTAGCTCAGTTTAACGTTGGCGCTGATGGCGCTCCGAAAAGGTATTTGTTTAATGTTATAGACGTTTTTAGTAAATACGCTTTCAGCGTACCTGTTTGGGATAAGACATCGACTTCAATGACTGATGCGCTAAAACAAATAATAACCAGTGCAGAAAGAAAACCAAATTAAATCTGGACTGATCATGGAGCTGAGTTTTTTAACAAAAAGTTTGAGCAGTTTCTAGAACAATATAATATAAAAAATATGTTGCAGGAAACGAAGGTAAAAGCGTTGTTGTCGAGAGATTTAATCGCACGCTAACGAAAAAATACACAAACATATGACAGCTAAAAACGCCAACAGGTACATCGATGACCTTTCTCAAATCGTAGGCGAATATAATAACACGAAACATCGAACCATCAAAATGTCACCCAATAATGCTATTAAAAATCCTATTTTAGCAAATGAAAACATGTACCGCAGACATAAAGTTAAGGTTGGTGACAAAGTTAGAATATCTTTTATAAATAAGGTATTTGCAAAAGGATTTACTCCGAACTGGAGTGAAGAAGTATTTGTGGTTGATAAGGTACTTTTAACAATACCTGTAACGTACGTGTTAAAAGATCTGGCAGGGGAACCTATCGTAGGTAGTTTTTACGAACAAGAACTACAGAAAACTGAGCAGGATGTTTTCGTTATTGAAAAGTGATTAAGAAAAAAACAGATAAAAGTTTAGTCAAATGGCGTGGGTATAGCGATACATTTAACAGTTGGATCCCAACCAAGCAGTTATGATATAATGCTATTATAAATTTCCTCATACTTTTGTTTGACAGCTTTACATTTTACTGGTTTACATAACGATATTAGATATCGTCTGCGATCGTCAGAGATCGTCATTAGATTAAAAAGTTTGACAAATATGAAATCGAATTTGATATTTTTCTGTCGGCCTGGAATTCTGATGTTTATGAAAGGTCTGATTAGCTGCCAAAACAGTTGTTGTTCGGCAACTATAAAATTAAATTTCATTTTTTTTTTCAATGTGATACTTGACATTATATCGTTCAGTTGTTGGTCTCCTGTAATTAGATCTGTCAGCAACAGTGATTATTTCACCATCATCATCAGATTCGTTGTTATATAAAATATCATCTTCGCTATAACCAACAGATTTGTCTGCGAAATCTTTGGAAAATGTAATACTATGCGTGACCTTATTGCTGGCGACCTTATCGCTGACATCACTAGCATCTTCTTCGTATAATTCAGCGAGTCGTTTCATCAAGTCCATGGTTATAATATATTTTTATCTAATTTGTTATTATAAGATGACTGACGAGATAAAATATCACTAAAAAAATTAATATAGTAAATTACAAAGAGCTAGCCGAAGCGGTAAGAAAATGTTTGTCGGGTTATAGTGCATATTCTGTTGATGTTTTTGTAATGCAAGGAGATTCGCATAAAATATTGCTAACAGAAGCAGAAAAAAATAAATTAATGAAAGTGCAGTAACGACGCTAAAATTTGATCATAATGATGTTATAGCATTTGCTCATCATTGTTTGACTAAAACCGAGCTATCAAATATTTTTAATCATCATATCTAAAAAAAATCCTGGCATCGTATTTGCTTGAAAAAGTTGATTTTATTGCTCCATCAGCTACAAATTTTACGACTGCGGGATTTATCTTATAATATTTCATCGCAGCTGTAATCGATTTGAATTTGATCTCCTCGTCCGTTTCGATGTTTAACGAAATAACAGATTTTGCTGGACATCTAAAATTACGACCATTACTATTTTGTCCTTTTCTTACATTTTCCTGCTGGGTCACTAGCTCCAGATTTTCCAATCGATTGTCATTCTTTACGTTATTGATGTGATTAATAACAATGCCATTGGGTATGGGTCTGTTGAACACCTCGTAAACAAACCTATGACCAAGCTAATGAACAAATTTTGTCGATGTTCCTCTAACAGTTATATTGATATATCCCATATTGCTCATAGTACTAAGAACTTTTTTAGTTTTTCTGTTTCTAATAATACCACGATCGTTAGCCTCGTAAAAATCAAAGACCGGATGCGGCTGAAACTCATCTTATAAGGATAAGTTTACAATGTTGTCATCAGTGACTTTACTGTTCACGTGATATACACGCTGTCCCTTTGGAATGTCATCGCAGAACAACGTGTAAATAAAATATTTTCTAAGCATTGTAATCCTCTCGGTATTATCTCCCTTTACACTAAGCTGATAACTCGCTGACGTTAATTTACCAACATATATTCTAGTTTTGATGTTAATGACTGAACCTATTGCATTTCCAGCGTATAAGTTATACTTTGGGTGAACGTGATATACCTCTTGCTCACATACGCTTGTCAGATTTGATATCATTATAATATAGTGATTTTGTATAACCCTAATTGTTTTTTCAAACCTGGCGCATGCGTAGTGTGAGGTAAATTATCAATTAGATATTAGACTATAGTATAGCAATGTCGAAATTGCGTGATATAGCCAAGAGAAGCTTTATGGGAGAACCTGATAAAATAGCGACTGCTTTTTCAGGTTTTGACAACAGTTATCGGTTTGATAAACAAATCGTGCTAGTAAATTTTACTGCAACAAATCTTTACCACCTACTACAGACAACTGTAAAGCGTTAGCTCGAAAAACACAAAAGTATAAGATTATTAATGCAATATCATGCTATATTTTCAAAGCTACTTGTAACGAAAGAATCAACTGACATGGAAATTGCAGACCCTTATATGAACGCAAAATCAAGACGTGTTCTGCTTGGGACTAATCTTTTATCACTATCTGATGAAATACACCAGGATATTTGGAAAAAGATAGAGGAATTCACTGAATTAAGTTCGGGTTGGAAGTTTGAAACGATCAGAGAAATTTTGTTTCACACGATGAAATATTACGCATTACGCGGTAGTTCATATATTGACCTGCCACCAAAAATTAAAAAAAATATGTTGTATAAACATAAAAAACGTAGATAACAAATGTTTCCATTGGGCTGTTCTTTTCCGCACTATTTCCAACAGAAAAAAAACGGCACTCGTGTTGAGAAGTACATCAGTCACGTGTCAAGATGAAATTTTAAAGATATTAACTTTCCAGTGGCAGAAAAACAAATACCAAAATTTGAGAAGCAAAACAATGTTTCAATTAACGTTTTCGGGCTAGATAAAAAAAGAGGACATATATCCGAGATATATTTCAGTAAAAGCTTCACAATCGACTATAAATTTACTCTTTTATAAAAATCATTACGTTTGGATTAAAAACTTTAACGGACTAGTTGGTAGACAGTACAATAAGGATAAGAACAAAAAGTTCTTTTGTTACCGCTGCTTGCACGGTTGTACAAACAATGAAACATTACAAAATCATTTGCAGTACTGTAGTGATGTACAAAGAATAACAATGCCATCTAAAAAAGATAGTGTGTTACAGTTTGTCCATCATAATTACAAACTAAAAAATCCTTTCGTCATATACGCTGATTTTGAATGTTTACTTCAACCTGTACTTGGCGTAGAAAATAATCCTAATCAATCGAGTACAAGAAAAATTCAAAATCATGTTCCGTGTGGAGTAGCGTATAAGGTAGTTTGTTGTACTGATTCTAGATTATCTAAACCAATCAAATTATATCGTGGTAAAAATCCCGCTGTCTGGCTTCTCAAGCAGTTGATTAACGAAGTTGATAATATTACTTATCGTTTGAAAAGAGTAACGCCAATGATTAAATGAACACCTCAACAAGAATCTGATCACGAGCAAGCGGAAATTTGTTATATTTGTGAAAAAGCTTTTGACCCTGGCAATGTCAGGACTGACAAAAAAGTACATGACCATTGCCATTTGACCGGACAGTACAGTGGAGCGGCTCATGATCAGTGTAATTTAAAATTTCATGCTCCAGATTTTATTCCGGTTATTCTTCACAATTTTCGAGGATATGATAGTCACATTATAGTAGAAGCTTTTTGGTGATCCTGACATAAAAGCTCGGATGAAACTCGATAACATCATCAAATGTATTCCAAATAATTTTGAAAAGTATATGTCAGTTACGCTAGGTAAATTAAGTTTTATTGACAGCCTGCAGTTTATGGCAGCCTCGTTAGATGAGCTAGTAAAAGGTTGTATTAAATTTGATAACCTAAGAGATTTTTTGGAGACAAATTTAATCTACTAGCTCAAAAAGGGGTATTTCCGTATAAATATCTCAACGATTGGAGTAAATTTGATGAAACATCTTTACCTGACAAAGACAAATTTTACTGGCAACTTAAAAATGAAAATATAACCGATGATGAGAACAAGTATGCACAAGATATCTGGAAAGAGTTTGATTGTGAGACGTTTGGTGATTATCATGATTTGTATTTGAAAACTGACGTGTTATTATTAGCAAATGTTTTTGAAAGTTTTCGAGAAGTGAGTTATAATAATTATGGACTAGATCCTTGCTGGTATCATTCTGCCCCTGGGCTGTCATGGGATGCTCTGCTAAAGTTTAGTAAGGTAAGGTTAGAATTACTGACTGACGTTGATATGTTCAATTTTATCGAAGAAGGTATCAGAGGCGGTATTAGCGTCATAACGAAAAAATATGCTGAAGCAAACAACAAATATTTGAAAGAGTATAATCCTGAGCTCCCTTCAAAGTATATAATTTATCTAGATTGTAACAACTTGTACGGTGGTTCAATGATAGAACCAATGCCTCTTGGTGGATTTCATTGGATCACGGCTGATCGATTTCTATCTGAAACAGAAAACAAGATACCTGACGATGTTTCATATTTCGTTGAAGTTGATCTTGATTATCCAACTTGGCTACACAAATTGCATAACGATTATCCTTTCTGCGCAGAATCGATGGTCATAGATTATAGTTTGTTATCAAAAGAACAACAAGCGTTAGCATCACCAAGGCAACATTCCATGGTCAAGAAACTAGTACCAAATTTACTTGATAAACATAATTACGTTTTGCATTACAAAGTTTTAAAGCAAGCAGTCGATGCTGGTCTAGTGTTGAGAAAAGTTCATCGTGTACTAAAATTTAATCAGTCTCCGTGGATGAGAGGTTACATTAACTCAAACATTTCAAGAAGGGCTGCAGCAAAAACAGATTTTGAGAAAAACTTCTTTAAACTGATGAACAATTCCGTTTTTGGTAAGACGAGTAAGACGATGGAGAATACTAGGAAACGCGTAAATATCGAACTAGTTAATGATGTCAATCGCAGAAACAAACTTGTGTCAGACGATGATTTTGTGAGCATGAAAATTTTTAATGAGAATCTTGTTGCGATACAAAGAAGAAAAACAAATCTAAAACTAAACAAGCCGATCTACGTTGGAGCTTCAGTGTTAGATTTATCAAAGTGGCTGATGTATGATTTTCATTATCATTTTACTAAAATTCAATGGCCGGCCAGTAGATTATTGTTTACTGATACCGATTCGCTCGTATATGAAATCAAATGCGAGGAAATATATCAGGACATGTAAAATAATCGACATCTGTTTGATCTTTCTGATTACTCACGTGACAGTAAATTTCATGACGACACAAATAAAAAAGTGATTGGTAAGTTCAAAGATGAAATGAACTCTAGCGCTATCAAATATTTTATCGGATTACGCAGCAAAATGTATGCCGTATTGTTAGACAATAATAAAATCACGAAAAAAGCAAAAGGTCTGCCTCGTGATTTTGTTAAAAAGTTTATGAAATTTGATGACTACAAGTACGCGCTTGATGGCGGTGTTAGTGTTATGAGAGCTATGGCAATTCGGACTAATCATCATAATCTTGAAACAGATCTCATTATCAAACGTGGATTGTGTAATTTTGATGACAAACGTTATTGTGAAAATGGGGTAGATACACTTGCCCTTGGGTATTGTCATTGTGACTAAATTTTTATCTAAACTTATAAAATAATGTTTAAAAATTTGACAATGACAAGTAGCTACAGTAGTAAAATCAAATATCTAATGATGGACGGCAAACAATTGACAGTTGAATTTAATAATGAAACATCAGGTACATGTTTTCTTGGAACACGTGACAAGCTAAAACTTTCACTTATCAAATCTGATAACAGCGACCATTTCAATTATCTCGAACAATTGTATCAAAAGTTGGTAGCGGAATTTAAAAACTTTCACAGTCCAATTAGCCAACAAAAATATACTAAACTCACAATTGATCTCGATCGGTCAAAGGTATATTTTATCGACAAAAATATTCTCTAAACAAACCACAGATAAGAGATTTGTTTGAGTCCCGTCGCTGTGTGAGCGGTAAAGTAAAATTTAGTCTCTACAATCGTGATACTGAAGTATTTTTAATATCAACAGTTGAAACATTAATCATTGGTAACGAGATATAAAATAATATCACTTACCTTCCTCGCGTTCGTTCTAATGCGTAGTTTAATTTCCTCCTTCCACGTGTTAACTGAAATCGCCACGCTCTAATGCCTAGTTTAATTTCCACCCTGCACATGTTATCTGATGAAAAACTCGCGGCAGACTGATCTTGCTGTCTTTAGTCTAGTTCGTGAACATTCCACGCATGCGCCTGTTCTAACAAATTCGACAACCTCTGTATGACGCGAGTTTACCTGGATAATTTACCGATCCCTACACCTGTTGTTTTGTAACAATACAAAAACACCTGCCTGCTCCTGTTGTTTTGTAAAATACATGACACACGTAGGGTATCACCTTTTGTAGTATAATAACAGAGCTTCTGTTAACATACCTGGAGAGTATAATGAAGCTTACCTGGATACCGATTATATACATGGCATTATCTAACACTGTAATAACAGAGAGGGGGTGAGCTAAAAACCTTACTAATACTTTTGTAAAAAAAAAAAAGGGTTGGGGGATAGTTTAGGATATAGTTTGTATTTGTTTGGAAGGGCAAAAAATAGGGGATGAGCTTAAAATCTGGTTTTCCTCTACTACTAAATGCTCAATGAAAAGACTGGGACTACATTCAATTATTTTCACAGTTAATGTCGGAACATATTTGGTATATATATATATATATATATATATATATATATATATATATATATATATATATATATATATATATATATATATATATATATATATATATATATATATATATATATATATATATATAACATACATACATACATACATACATACATACATACATACATACATACATACATACATACATACATACATACATACATACATACATACATACATACATACATACATACATACATACATACATACATACATACATGCGTACGTACGTACGTACGTACATACATACATACATACATACATACATACATACATACATACATACATACATACATACATACATACATACATACATACATACATACATACATACATACATACATACATACATACATACATACATACATACATACATACATACATACATACATACATACATACATACATACACATACACACACTAGAGATGGCTGGACTACATATTCTAAAATTGATACAAACATTCGATTGAAATTTAATGTAATGAATTTAAAAAAGAGAACGGTTACGTTACAACTAATCATTTGTAATTTATGATGCATTGTGCTCATAAAAGTGAAATTTTGAAAGTAGATTTGAAACTAAATGAAATAACCAACACATACACTAACGCAGCACCAGACAAAATTGGAGAAACCAGCAGTCTGCTAACATTTAACAGACGCTCTCCTTCCTATTATTCTTTTAACATTATGTTTCCTCCCAAAATGTCTCTTTTCTTCTTTCAAAAAAAAGACGAAAAAATCGAAATTATAAACTGTTAACGTGACGAACTTCTTGACATACTTTTTTTTGTTCTATCTCTCAGTTTATTTATAAAAAATGACAACATAAAAATAAAGAACAGTTCAAAACGAAATATGAACAATTAAAACCAGCATAAAGAAAGATTTAATGGCAGAGCAGAAACAACACACTATTGATAAAACTACAGATTTCACACATTGGGTCATAGGAAGGTCTCTGACATAGACAAAATGGGAGGACACCAGCCAAAGGCAAAATATGAGCGAGGAAGAGGGGAGAGCAACCCTTTAAATCTCTTTTAGACTCATGAGAGCAAAACCAGGAGACCCAATAACTGGAGCCCGGATGAGTACAAATCTATTAAAAAAAGGTTTAGAAAAATAAACACCAATCAAAAATAATATATCTAAATAATTTTGTTGCATTAAATATCTTCTTGAATTGATTTTTTTTATTATGAAATCACGCAATTACAGACAACCGCTCCGGTGGCCTAATGGTTAAAGCGTCCGCTTGGGATGGGGAGGTCGTGGATTCGATCCCCGGTCGAGTCATACTAAAACTTACAAAAATGGTACTAACAGCTGCATCGCTTGACGCTCAGCATTAAGAGGTTAGTGTTAGGACTGGTCAGCCTGGTGTCAGAATAATGGGACTGGGTGGGACATCATGCTACAGGTCATCGGCATGATGCCCCAGTGCTAGACAGCACTATAAACTGCCACACAGTGCAGACATCGTAGCGATATGACTGAAAATTGTTAAAAGCTACGTTAAAAAATTATAAACACCACACCACAATTACAGACCTACAGTGGAAACATACACATATAAAAACCGTTTCAAACGTTCGAACCAAAGGGGTACATGTCATGGGCTAGTAACTAATATAGCGAAATGCTTGAGAGGGTTCCACACATAAAACGGTTGCAGATTATGGCATATTATAGCATATTAGCCGTCTGCAGACACGATCTTTTCATATTTTTGTTTTTAAGAAATTAAAAGTCTAATAAAATTTGTATCTCTTTCTTTATATTATTACAGTTTCTAATATGTGTCGTGCATTTGTGTGTATGTGTGAGTGTGTGATATATAAAATTTTCTGATCAAATTGTGTGTGTGTGTGTGTGTGTGAGAGAGAGAGAGAGAGAGAGAGAGAGAGAGAGAGAGAGAGAGAGAGAGAGAGAGAGAGAGAGAGAGAGAGAGAGAGAGAGAGAGAGAGCAAAGTCACTTCTTTTCATGACCTTTTGCAATACAGCTTTTTTTCCTTTAACCAACAGTATAGAGTTATCTGGATATCATTGTCCTCTATATTTATATTTTCATTGAAATCAAATGCGGTTATTTTATGATATGTTTTGCCATCACTGTGTCGTACTTAAAGATCAAGTTACTTTTCTTCATTTGCCAAAAACCTTTCAATGTACTTGTATATTTAGCATCAACAAAAGCATGTCTCAGAAAGTATTTCTTAACTTATTTAATCTACATTTAATATTGCAGATAAAGTTGGTAAACTGTGGACTATAACAATGTTCTTGCAAAATGGATATTATTATTGGCATAGTTTAATTGTAGTTGGGAATTGTGGATCCTAATAAAAGATGTTTTTAACAACAATTATGTAGTTAATATTTATGGTTGTTAGGAATATGGTATTAAACATAGAAAAAGTAAAGTTTTGTAACATTCAATAAATAATTTATTTCTCTAGAACAAAATATAAAAATTAAAAAGAACTTTTAGGTTTTTTTTAATAAAATTCAAAAAAATCATAAAAGTTCTATATTTTATTTACTTTTATTTTGCTTTCATATGCACATGCAAGCCTTCATAATTTTTTTTTAAAAAAAAAGATTTTAAAATTTAATAACATCACAATGAAAGAGTAAGATTATATTTAATTAAGAAGTGTAAGCGTAAGCAAGTAGGTCCTTAACAAATATATTTTATTAACTTCGTCTGAGATCCAAAGATGGAGCTTTCAATAAATGAACAATTAATTTTTGAACGTTACTTTTATAAATTTATCCGGAAAAAAAAACATTTAATTTCCTTCTTAACGAACAGATTGATCAGCTGGAAAAGCTGCATACACAAGAAAAAAAAAACCCTGAAAGAATAAGCTATTAAATCTGGGGAAGCTTGTCTTCGGGAACTGAAACAAGGTCAACATACCGAAATCCGGAAGTCATATTGGAAGGAATCAAAATGACGTCAGTAACTATTTGTAAACCTAAGAAAAGTATTACTAATGTCATACCTGAATTGAGAAAAGATGATGAAAGTTTTAATTAAAAGCCTGAAAGATATTTTAGTAAAAGAAATAGGATGGCAGTTTTAATTAATAGCCTGAAAGATATTTTAGTAGAAAGTAGGTTGGTAGTTTTAATCAATAGCCTGAAAAATATTTTAGTAGAAAGTAGGATTTAAGTTTTAATTAATAGTCAGAAAGATCTTTTAGTAGAAAATAGGATAGTAGTTTTAATCAATAGCCTGAAATATATTTTAGCAGACAATAGGATGGCAGTTTTAACTAATAGCCTGAAAGATATTTTAGTACAAAATAAATTGTACTATCAAACGTTATAGTTCTATAAACATGTTGATATTGTTGTTCTAGAATCTATTTTGGTTATGCAGATATACCCAAAGTGAATAATTCTCAAGCCTAATATTTACAAGGTCCTATCATATATTTGGAGAGAGGTTAATTTGAAAAATATGGGAAGTAATACAAATCCTGGCTCAGACAGATTGATAAGTGTGTGTGTGTGTGTGTGTGTGTGTGTGTGTGTGTGTGTGTGTGTGTGTGTGTGAGTGTGTGTGTGTGAAACTATCCGAAAATTATTTATTGCCCTATACAAAACTTGCTTCAAACAAGGTCCCTTTCTTTTAACAGACTCTGGGTAAGCACTGTTTTATTAATTTATGGAAAGTGTAAAAATATATTGACCTCCTCTTATTTTAAAATTTTCTTTGGAAAAGATTTTGTGGGTTTTTAAAAAAAAATATTTAAATCGCAATATATTTTGGACATGTTTTTATGCATCTAGGCAATTATGATACATACATGGTATAATAATAATCCATATGCTAAAATTGGAAATTATAGTATTCTTTTTAAAGAATTATGTATGTAAACGATTTTGTTTATATAGATTGGTTAGTATACGTTTATTCACATATTTCAAGTTAAAGCTTTCTTCTTAGAATTAGTAATATTCGTAAATTCAATAAAAGTTTATAAAAATAAATACGATGTTAACTATCGACCATGTTTAAAAAACGACCCATTTTACATTGTTGTACTTATCTATTAATTAGAGACAAACAAGACTGCGAAAAATGTCTCCGAGACTTATTTCAAATATATCGAAAAGTTAGATATAGTCTGGATGGAATTAGATACTATGCACAAGGAAGATGGTTATATTTTAAGTTGCTTTATACACTTTGAATAAATGTCCTAAACTTCAGTTTGAAATACTGCATTGACTTTTAGTTACATATAGTATCTTTAGTAGCAACGTGATAACCAAGACATGTCGTTTCTGTAAAACTTTAACCTTAGTAGCAAAAAGATAACCAGCTCACATATTTTGGGATTGTATGAATAAATATCTTTAATCCTTGTTTTCTGGATTAGATTAAGAATAGATGTCAACATTTATATCATTTTGTTCTCAAAAATACTGAATTTTACTTGGGATAATTGACCAGTTGGCACATAATCTGTTTTTCCTCGAAGCAGTATTTATGAAATATACATTCTTCTACATTTTAGCAACAAATGTAAAATGCAATTTAAAATTTAAATAGATTCTTATTTTATTAAATTCAACAGGGACTACACGAAATGGTCTGTATATAGTGCACGTTTGAACATCAGTATTCTCTAACCTTCCCGTCCGATTGTAAACCCAACCCGCAACTGTTTCTTAAAACTATAAGACATTAATAAAAACGTATTAACTTTGTTGTTTCATTCATGGACTTACATGTTCTAGCCTGGGGGATTCCAAGCATTGTCAACTTGGCGTTTCGAATCAAAAGCGAATTTCTCAAGCAGGACGGTCACGATGCTTACTTCAGCCGGACTGCATTTTAAAACAACATACGTGATATAGTTCACCGTCTTTGAAAATCTCAGTGATTTCGTAAATTTTGGATTTATATCTCTTTGAACAAGAGTTCCTGCTATTTATATGTTCAGTTTGTTTCAGAAATATTCAAACTAGAAACAGAAAATAGTGGACGCAGACAGCACAGATTTTACTGAAATAGATTATTCCCGGAATCACAGATGGAAAACGAACAGTCTGCAAAACACGTGAAAAGGAAAATATTCCCACGATCGAAACCAGTCAGGAAAGACGTGAATGTCCAAGAATTGTATGGGTTATTTCGACCAGTTAGAATAACATAAAGTAATATTTTAATAAGTTGTTGAATAAAAAATATGAAATATCGAAAACCATAAATAAAGTGCACAGATTACATTTTTATGTATATTTAATTTGTTTGTTTGTTAACTGAAACAAATCATTACACGTTATTGTAATGTAACATTGTATTCTGGTCTTGACCTTGTCCAAAACTGAATTCATTTCTGCTGGACCTGATTGACCTTTTATATTTCATTTACGTTAACAACTAATGCATAGCTAGATTATTCTCTATGTGTATGACGTTCATATACGATTACTATTCAGGTAAACAAGAAGGAGTAATTACTTTTATCTAGGTTGGGGTTTTCGAATTTCCTAAGTGAATTTTGCAGGTTATTGTGTTGTAAATAATCAATTTTCATTACATCATTCTAGTAGGTTATTTTCCATTAGGAAATGCTTTATTTTTAGAAAATGCTAATTGTGACTTGAAGTCAAGTAGAGAACAATATAATTTTGTGATTGTAAGGATTTACACAGTCGTGGTTTAACACCATCACCTTCAAGTTAGATTATGTTGTGACCTGTTTGGGCTGAAATTTATTTTCTTCACATTTTTTAATTCAAGTGATTATTTTCTATAGAAATAGAAAAAGTATATATATATATATATATATATATATATATATATATATATATATATAATTGTATATATATATAAATTGTATATATATATATATATATATATATATATATATATATATACCAGGCAGAACAGAGTGCTATCTCTGGATTTTGTAGTAGAATCTTAATAATAGTGGGCAGAATTTAATAGTTTAATATAAACAATACTATCATACAGGTTAGAGAAATTAAATTCGCACTCTACGGGGTTTCGAACCCAGGTCTGCGAATAAATGGCACTCATCGCCTTGCTGCACGCACCAGCCCATATACCGTCACGAATAAGCACGAATCACCAAAAAATGATGGCACTGCGTTGGGGTCATATGAGCTCGTGCGAGTATCTGCTTTGATTATGTAAACAACATAATGCATAGGTACTAGTTCTCTTTGATTATAGATTTAATATTCAGATAATTTGTGTTAGATGTAGACATGTTTTTTTTGTAGCTGAGTGTAGGACGTAAGTTTTTCATATTCAACTTAACAACCTTCATATTCTTCTTAACAACTTTGAATGTTTTAGAGGTTACGCAAAAGGTTTAAAATTATTTTTATTTCATTTTTGTTTCATTGGGTTAGGGTTAGGGTTAGGGTTTATTGCAATGAATATTTTTCTCGGATTCGGGATTTAATTTTAGTAGTGGGATGTATTGTTAGCACAATGCTGTTTTTTAAGACAAAATAATACGTGCAAATTATCATGGAGTCTGTCTTACGTTGGCAACAAATCAACAGGAAGTTAAAATGATTGGTCAACATCGCGAACATACTTTCTTCACGTGATCAATGTTTCTAAACAGCTTTTTTATGATTAGTTTTTAAATCGTTTTTTATTGGACGACGTGACAACACAAGCATAGTAATAGACCACGTGACCAATCTTGCGAGACTTGAAATAGGGTTTCGGAGAATTAAATATACATTCTAATATTTTTTCGGGCAGAGTCGTTCAAAACATTGAAAGAACAAGGTGTTGTTTCTAAATTTGTTGCCAGAATATTTTATTCTTCGCCTGATTTTTGGATTTTTAATTTATTCACCTGGACACTCAACACGTTGACTTTCTTATAAAATAAACTCTGAAAGATACTCAAGGAAATTAATTCTGGAATTTTTCAAACACAAACACTGTGATTCAAGTGAGGAATTATTGTCATTCGAACAATGGACTACTTCTGATGTCATGGCCCTCCATATTTGTACGTTGTCGGGACTAACACCTGGATTTTTATATGACTATTTAGTGACACAACTTGTATTTTTATTCTTATAATCATATTTGGATTATATTCATAAACTGAAAGTCCTATTTGCCAAGTTTCACATTGTTGTCTAGGGAAAAAATGTTTTGTTAAAATTTACAAAGCTTGTTGGCTTTCACTCTTTTCTTTGTTACTGAGTACGAGCCCTTGTCACGTAACATAGAAAGGAAATTGACCTACATCCAGACTCAGTTATTGTGTCTTAGCTATTTATATTAATTTTGTTTTCATTAAAATTACTTATTGCTGTTGTTAGTGATTAATTTGGGTGATTTTTTTAAAATTAAATTTTTTCACCTGAATTACAAAGTTTTCTTTAATACTTCTTGGATTAATCATTATTTTATAATTAGTGTTAATTCATTTAAGGAGATTTCGGAATATTTCATCGTAAATCATCAAGACTGTTAACACATCACCATATTCCCCATTTCAAGCCTTTTGCACATTAACACATTAATCTACGGACAGATCAATACATTCAATATTGGAATTTATTTGGAATACCACTGGAATTCGTTTGCAGCTGTATACATTTGGACTTGTAATAATATTTGCTGGAGTATTTGGGATTGAATTAACAATACTGCAAGCAGGGCGCCAGCAGATTTTCTTCTTTTTGGGGGGTGGGGGCAATTTTCTTGGTTAGCTAATAAGTGTTTCGGATGTAGGCCAAAACATTTATTCAGATGAAATTTCCCTTGCACGCTGTGCGGGCGCCTACTACCATAAATTATTTTAATTTCATTTTTCTTTTTATTCTAGGAAAATAAATTATTTCTCGAACTTTACAAAACTCATTGTTTTTCGCTCTTTTCTGTTACTTAGAGTCGTGACATATTTCTTTTGTGTACACCAGACAAAAATGAAAAATAGGCATTGTTTAAAGTCTGCTGCTAGACGCCATGTTGGAACTGTTATTTACTAGACATTGTTATCAAATTTCCTTTCATGTCTCATTTAAAATTAACTAGGGTGATTTGAATGAATGGAAGTAGTCGATTGCTTTTAAGACTGTCCTTGAATAAGCAAGTGAACCTCCTTCAAGTGAAAAATTAATTTGTGTCTATGGACCACGACCACGAACCAAGGAAACAAAAAATATTGCAAATGTAATATATTTTACCTCATGGATAAGCAGAATTACTAAAAAAAGAATTTCGAATCCCTGCAATAAACATTGCAATAGAATGTAATGAAACAAAAATAAAAAAGAATTTTATAACTAACACACAAGCAACTTAATTATATATACCAAACAATTAATAATTATTTTTTGAAAGAGACCGTATCTTCATCTATCTGCATTATGAGTCTATGGTTTCAAAGTCAGTAAACTAATATCATCCAGAATGCAAAATACGTACAGACTGTAAATAAGTGTTTTTAGAAACAGAGTTATTATCGGGACTACTATGTGACGGCGTGAACAGTAATTATTTTTGTGGTAATATCCATTTCTTGTAAATACATTTATTGTATGAGCACATCGTATTTATATTAACACTGATTTCATTAGGACTAAAATCGTTGTATACGTTAAGCTGAACAAACTATTGCAATGATCTCATATATTTTCCAAACAAAAGACAATTCCAGTCACTAGTGGGATTTGTATATGCCCACAGACTGCAAAGTATTGTTCTTAGCAACAGGGAATTTCCCAAAAGCGTACAGACTGTAAATTAGTGTTTTCAGAAACAAAGTTATTTTTGAAATGCAAAAAAAAGTAGCTGAGTTATATATGTTCTACGAATTTTTGTGCATGTGCATGTGCATGTGCAGTAGTTGCGAATGGTGTCCTAAGAAAGTGTTAAATAAAACTATTGTAACAAAGCCCATTTATATTTTTATTTAATTCAAGCAATTTTGTTCCCTTATCTGTTTGTTTTTGTTTTTTGTTTGGTTTTCTTTTTTGGTCTTTTTTGTCTTACTTTCTTCATTGTCTTTATAACTAAGCAATCTTGAAATATTATGTATTTAAGGTAAACTCAGTTTTCACTGCCGACACATACTTAGTAATTGTTAATAATAGTAAACATTAAAACTTTATTCCCCATTCAAATATGAATTCCTTATTGCTACACCTTAGTGTATACCTGAGAAAGAATACTATTTTAACTAAAGATCACAGTCTCTGAGTAACAATTCTGAGAGATTTTCATGTACGGATGGAATTAAAATGTAAATATATTAAAGGATTTTATAGACAGAAAACTAAAAGAGAAATAATACGAATTCCATGTAAAGATAAAGCTGAATTGTTTTTAAAAAAAATATACAGAACTCGTAAAATAAATGTTTGAGTGAATATAGATCATTACCTAAAGGAGTAAAAAATCAACAGCATTTGCTTTATTGAATTTAGAAGAAAAAAAAGCTAAACCACAACACTGAAAATAATAGGCAAAAACAAATAAAGATTTAGTTCAACTAAAAGTCCACTTTGATTTATTTTATTAAACTCAGAATAGTAGATGATAGTGATCGATTAATTGGTATATGTGTTGTTGAATTGTATTTTAAAAAAAAACAACAAACGTTACAAAGATAGTGGAAGAAAAAATGTGAAAGCGAAGTTCAATAAATATTTGATAAACTACACAAAAGTTTGGACTGGAAATAGCTGTAGTTATATGTTTGAAACGATACATGTTGCAACAATACATGTTGTAACAATACATGTTACAATATTGTAACAATACATTTTATAATAATACATGTTTTAACAATAAATCTTCTAATAATACATCTGGTAAGAATAAATGTTGTAACAATTCATGTAACAATACATATTACATGTTGGAACAATAAATGTGGACTGATTTAGACTATTTAGGAGCTAGGTCAAATTGTTCCATTATATCCCAATCACCATGTTAAACTCCCCATAGTGTTACAACGTCTATAAAATATATCAATCACCTATTTTCCCGTTGTACCCTAAGTGACCCGATTCCCATTGTATCTATAGTTACCTAGTTCCCATTGAACACATAATGACCCAATTCCCACTGTATCCATAGTGACCCAATATCCATTGAACACATAGTGACCCAATTACCCAAAATTAACCATATAGGCAAAATTCCCATTGTACCCATAGTGACCTAATTCCCATTATATCGATAGTGACCTAATTTCCATTATATCCATAGTGACCTAATTCCCATTGAATCCATAGTGGCCCAGTTCTCATTGTACCCATAGTGGCCCAGTTCTGATGTTCAATTCACATCGTCCCATAGCATTCCCGATAATTACTCTGGTACCTCCAGATATCTGTATACGGTAGATTGAGAGTATACCGGTCTACTTTTTTTTAAATTATAGACTCCCGTCTATAGATTTTACCTATATAGTTTTCGTTTGGACCTTAGACTATACATAATTTTAGCTCGGGGAGAATCGTACGGAATCAGTCGGGTTGACCAACTGCGACTTATCTTCAGTTTTCTTACGTAATGTAAGTATTACATTTTGAAGAATATAACGTAACTTCGTCTCGGAAAATAAAAATACCCATTTTATTATTATTATTATTATTATTATTATTATTATTATTATTATTATTATTATTATTATTATTATTATTATTATTATATTATATTATATTATATTATTATTATTATTATTATTATTATTATTATTATTATCCTCCTCATCCTCATCATTATTATTATTATTGTTATTATTGTTATTATTGTTATTATTAAATATTATTATTATTATTATTATTATTATTATTATTATTATTATTATTATTATTATTATTGTTCTTGTTGTTGTTTGTTTTTATTATTATTTTTATTATTATTATTATTATTATTATTATTATTATTATTATTATTATTATTATTATTATTATTATTATTATTATTATTTACTACAATGTAGTACTGAATCCATAAAATTGGATATCTACTCTGGGGAAAAATCGTCCGCAAATATGTTTCGTTTCGTTTGGTTTTTTTAAGATACGGCTATAACAAATAGTTATTTAAAGTAAAAAAGATTGCAGTAAAGTGCTTTGTCATGGAACATGTTAATTTTACAGAACCAAGTAAATTAGAAGGTCTTTGTGTATTTAACATTTAATTTTTTAAATGTACGAATATTTGATATGCAATATAATTGTATACACGCATTAAACTTGTAATTATGTGCTATTAATTATACTTGTTGCTTGATGAAGCAATTTGTTTTAAATTTTAACGACAATTATATGCTAAATATGCAGAATAATCAATGTCAGTATTACATGCTCCTTGTAACTTAATTTACACTATGCTTGGTTAAATCGCTGTTTGATAAACTTTGATATTCTGCGAGATGTATAAATCGTCCATTTAAAGGTACGAGGCCAGTAGATCGTCCTTGTCATAAAATAATTATGTGTATACATATATAATATACCTAATATGTGTTATTCATGCCATATACACATACATTCATTTGAATTCAGACAGTGATAATGGCTACAAGGGCAAAGCGTTGGTCGAATTACGATTAAATCAAATATTCACATAATATTAAAATTTAAAACTCTTGATGTTTTATTTTTAGAGAAAAAGAATATAAAGTTTTTTCACGAGATCTGTATAGTGTTTGAGTCTAAGAATGCTCACAATTTGAACCTGTTTGCTTCGTTGTAAAAACTGTTAGTAGAGTCATGTTCCCAAGTGGTGGCGTCACACTGAAGTCGAAAATATATCCAATCAGTGATTAAAGTTGAATTGACAGAGAACCACCAAAACAGCGCAGATGCCTTTCTCTCTTGTCATAGATACCGAAATCACCTGATTTTCATATTTCTTTCTAACTACCATCTTCTTTCCCACTATTTGTGCTCTATGTATTGACAAATGTTAGTTGAAAGTATGTTTAAACATATTTTTTTGCATATATGAAGTGTCCTTTTTCATTGTGCATTTAAAGAGTTACTGTGTATCTACAAATTTCCTATAGTTCATGGCAAGATATTTTCTCTCTTTGACACAAAATCACACTACAGTTGTGATGGGAGTATTTTTTTCCAAACTCAGTGTTGTTATAAAATGTTGCTATTAAATTTGCATATAAAAAATATGCATATAAATTCAGCATTTTTAAAACATTCAAAAGCGATATCTAATATCATACACTATTTTATAAGTATCGGTATCAATTCTGATAAATTAAAAGTAGCAAGTTTTCAAAACTTTGTCACACAATATAAAAAATAATTGGGTTCCACTTTTAATGGCAGACGAGTGCTAAGGTATGTAACCATTGTACTAGCTGAGTCCAATTTAAACAGCAAAGAATGCCACTGACTTCACGTTACCAAGCGCTAAGAAAAATCGGATAAGTGGAGAGAAAAAAATTAATTGCATTCATGTGTAGAATAGACCGAGCGCGCCGGCAAGGACAAAAACAGAGAAAGGTGTAATTACTTTGATTGTACTAAACAGTTTCGCTCCTTTTGACCTTACGATACGGTTCCGTGTTATTTTCTCTCCATGAAGCGTGAAGTTTCGGCTGAAGATAGTTATGCAAGTATGCTCCTTGGAAATATTAGTAAATAAGATAAGATAAGAATTCTTTATTTCAGACTGCATAGTCCATACATCTAAATTAAAATACTGATATAGAGTAAAACATTGTAAACAAAAAAGAACATATATATATATATATATATATATATATATATATATATATATATATATATATATATATATATATATATATATATATATATATATATATATATATATATATATATATATATATATATAAACACATACACATACATACACATACACATATATACATATACACACACAAACACATACACATACACACATACATACATATATACATACACATACATACACACATAAACATACATACATACATACATATATACATACACATATACATATATATATACATATACACACACACATATATATATATATATATATATATATACATACACATATACATATATATATATATTTATATATATATATATATATATATATATATATATATATATATATATATATATATTTATATATATATATATATATATATATATATATACATACATACATACATACATACATACATACATACATACATACATACATACATACATACATACATACATACATACATACATACATACATACATACATACATACATACATACATACATACATACATACATACATACATACCTACCTACCTACCTACCTACCTACATACCTACATACCTACATACATACATACATACATACATACATACATACATACATACATACATACATACATACATACATACATACATACATACATACATACATACATACATACACATACACACATACATATACACTAAAACATATATACATATCATATGTACAAGTATTCAGATACATTTACAACAATTATTTGCGCCATGCATTGTTAAAAAATGAAATTTAAGTGACACATTTAAATAGTAATTGGTTCCATCTACTAACAATGTGAGAATTTAAATTAATGTCATATTTCCAAAGTGATTTCAATATACAGTTCTCACTATTAGAAAGTCTTGTTATCATTGAATATACATACTTTCTCATTACTTCCTCAAAACTTAATACATTATAATTAACAAACATGTTGGAGGCACTGTTCCATCTAGGAAGACCTAATAGAAAGCGAAGACTATTATTATAACCAATTACTAGTTTTATTTTCACATTTTCACTAAAGTTTGTCCACAGTGGAGCACAATACATAGTGCTGCAATAAGATTTGAATAATCTAATTTTGATACTCAATGAACAAGGCTTAAATTTGCGTAGAAGCATGTTTGTTCGAGTACACAAATATCGATAATGTCTCATCATATCTTCATTATCTGACTGATTGGATTTCAAAATATGGCCCAAATACATATAACTGTCGACATACGTAAGAGCGTTGCCGTTAAGATGTACAGAGGGAGGTGATGATAATTTAAAAGAAGTTGGCTGAAAGACCATGCATACAGATTTTTGTGTAGTATAGATGATATCATTCTCTAATGCATATTGTTCACATATCTTCAATAATTTTCTTAAACCTGCGACAGACGGACTTATCAGTGACATATCATCAGCAAAGCTAAAATTGTTAAGAAACAGCCCATTTGGTGGCAGACGTAACCCTACGTTGCAATGGCCCAATATACGATTTAAGTCGTCAATGTAAATATTAAATAACATGGTGGAAAGAATACCTCCCTGCCTCACTCCATTGGTTACATGGAAAGCGCTGGATATTACACTTCCCCATCGCACGTAATACAACTGTTTGCCATACCAGTTGACTAAAGTATGAACAATGTATACAGGAATTTTAATTTCCAGCAACTTTTTAAAGAGTGTCCAATGATTGACTCTATCAAATGCCTTACTGGCGTCTAAAAAACATACAAATACTGGGCTGCCATGTTCCACATAATAGCTAACGGTTTCCTTAAAGGCATAAAGACTTAAATCTGTAGAATGCTGCTTTTTAAATCCAAACTGATTATCAGAGATTAAGACTTCGCATCTTGGTAGTATGATGCATTCGAATAGTTTTGAGATAATAGTCGTAAGAGCTATAGGTCTGTAAATGCCTAGTGTTTGTTGAGTTTATAGAATTGTTTAATTTGTATTCTGCTTGCATGTTTGTTTATTTTTTGTCTGCGTGGGTCTTAAATCAAACAAAGTAAATATGAATGTATTGGCATGCTTGTCGCTCTGATGCTTCAATTTATAAACACTCCCAACTCTCTCTCTCTCTCTCTCTCTCTCTCTCTCTCTCTCTCTCTCTCTCTCTCTCTCTCTCTCTCTCTCTCTCTCTCTCTCTCTCTCTCTCTCTCTCTCTCTCTCTCTCTCTCTCTCTCTGTAAAGGAGTAGTTAAAAATATAAATGTAGATATGTGCTCAATACATGTATGTATACACTCAATTATGTATATGTTTTATAACGCTGTATATGTGTTTCATTGAGAATAGTCAATAATATTTACCTTTATTTCAGAGGCGAAAACAAATCGTCTTAATCAAGGATCCGTGCCATGGAATTTCTTGGAGTCCTGCTCCTGCTGGCAACGTTAGCACAATGCGCTGTCATTGAAGGTCTCAAATTTAATTAGCATTCGGCATTTCAACATTACAGTGGGGATTAAATGAAAGTGCAATGTTTGTCTCCGATATTGCATGAAAGACTTTCATAATATTATATTAAAAAAATATAAACATATAGTCACACACGCATACACACACTCTGTGTGTGTGTGTGTGTGTGTGTGTGTGT
Organism: Potamilus streckersoni; assembly: GCA_016746295.1. Taxonomy (NCBI): domain Eukaryota; kingdom Metazoa; phylum Mollusca; class Bivalvia; order Unionida; family Unionidae; genus Potamilus; species Potamilus streckersoni. The sequence goes on from JAEAOA010002158.1 coordinate 1,668,008, forward strand.
GTGTGTGTGTGTGTGTGTGTGTGTGTGTGAAGCAAGCATGACAAAGCACGGTGACACAAGTACTAGAAACTGATCAGTCGCTTTTGGGATAAATGGATCACTTTTTCAAGGCTGACGACAAAAAAATAGCAACTTCCAATAGGAACACCTAATCAACATATATGTTTGCGTAAGATGTGGGCAAGCTAAACGAAAGTGAGTCTTCTTGCCAAAGTGATAAATATCAATTGCCTTTAATTATGGATACTAGATAAGTCCAATTTATCTTAATTTTACTTACTTGATGCATCGTTTTAGTCATGTTTATTTCCTGTCTATCCGTCTGTCTGAATATAGACAAATTATAAAAAAAATAGGAGCTGCATTGCATAACAGGAAAGCTAGCTCCTTGGAGTTATTTTATTGATTGTAAATAATAATATAACAGTTAATTTAATAATCAGTCATATATCATTTACGATCATAAATTGTGATTTTGGTATATTATTTAAATTTATTTAATAAATGTGATATCAGATATTAAAAAGTCAAGTCCAGATAAGATGTCCAATTTTAAGTTCAAACAATGCAATCACACGGATCTTCATGCACTCTAACACGCACCCCTTTTGCTCAACAAAGAATATGGCAGGCTATGCGAGCCATTGTATCTTCATCAATTACAGTATTTTTGGTATATAATTAATAGCTTACATAAAAGACACGATATTTTTGTTAAAATCAAAATGCGTAGAAAAGAAGAACAACGAGGCTAAGCATGTTTGTTTAATCTGTGCTGGCTAGGTCATCTCTGCTAGCCAACAATGGTTGATATATTTCGGGCACAACCACATCGTCAATGAATGAAGTGGCTCATCGACACCTGGCTATTGAAAACTATGTATTCTTGCTCCACGTGAAAACGTTGTTCTTTAAATGGAATTACAAGATTTAAGAGAAGAGAGGAAAGTAGGAATTAGAAGATAAAAAAGTCATGGATGGGTATTTATGGAAATGTAAAATCTACCAAGCCTTTAACAAAATTAACAGTCAGGTCATACTATTCCCAGAGATGATGAACCTTGCACGAAAACCACGAAAGAAAATATTTAATAATAATGTCTCTAATCACTAGTTTTGATTGCACAACATGATACAAATCTACATATCTTAATGGACGTAAAAAGGACAGGATCATGTTGTTACCACTTCATTTAGCGGGAACTATATTAAGATATAGATTTCTAATGAGATAGATTTCTAATGAGACAGATTTCTAATGAGATATATTTCTAATGAGATATATTTCTAGTGAGACAGATTTCTAAAGAGACTGATTTCTAATGAGATATACTTCTAATGAGATTATTTCAAATGAGATATATTTCTAATGAGACCAATTTCTAACTATTTATAATGTAACTTAGTATCAAACTGCTGTATTTGTAAACCTATACAGTAGCTTTCTTTCCAGTCGAAAGTTTATGTAATCTCCATTTTTTGTGTATATAATGGTATATGGTTTTTATTTGCTACTGTATTTTTTTAACCGTGCATAGAACTGTGTGATATCCATCAAATGCAAATTGCTTTAATTACCTTCCTTTGGACAAACAGTGGAGTGTGGTGCATTAAAACCAAAGAAAGAAAACGGAAATCTCTTAAGATTAAAGATTAATTTTGTTCGATTTCTTTATAGATATGTTAATAAATATGCTGTGTGTTTTCAATTAAGCAAGGACTATACCTTTCAACCGACGAAGCGATGAATTATTTGACAAAGACATACTCAAATGAAGTATGGAATTCTGTAAATGTTAGATCAAACATCTGCCATTTTTGTCTTGATAGCGTTGTTCTTGTTAGCTTCAAACTAAGTTTGAAAGGTGCTTAAGAATATACGCTTTTGATTTGCCTTAGACACTACAAGTTTAAAGTGTTATGACACAAAAGACGGTCGACTTTGCAGCCTTTTACTGATTATGTGTATGTTTGTAATATAGCGTATCGTGACATTTAAGACAAACAATTTAGACCTATGGGAACTTATCGCAAGCAAGGTCGTGAATGAATAAGTGGATATTGGAAAACTGAGTCGTCTGCTTAAAAGATTATAATATAATAAGTGGAACATAAGCCTGAATAATATTGTAAAAGGGTCAAGTGCTCTGATTTTTTGTACGTTTACTTTTCAGGAATATAAATTTTGCCATAACCTGCAGTAGTATATTAGTAAGCCTCTACCATACGTGCTATTATCAATAATCAATATTTATTTATCAATAATAAAATGTATTATTCGACAGAATCCACCAACACGGACTTCCAGGAACTAACGACAATGTCAAGCTTGGACGATCTTTATTATCAAACAACAAGAACAGATTACATGGAACACCCTATTTCTGATTATAAGCAAACCTTGTATGATACCTACATCGATAGCAGTTTGTTTTCCCAATACAGTAGTGAAAACTGGAACCCCAGTATATATGACTCTTACATCAGTCCCAGCATGACTGACTTCTACGCCGAATCCACAAGCTACCAGTCTATTAGTCCCATTGATCCACCAAGGCTGTCCAACTTTTACCCCACTTCGAGCATTTACTACTATTCCGAGAGTAGTTACAGCTCATTCTCCCTGCCTGAAAATTCATATTATCGACCAGATGAATACATTAGTTCAGCCACATACTACCCTCCTCTCAGTGAATCGTATTATCCACCCAGTGGGTTCACCGGCTCAGACACCTACTACTATTCTGACAGCAGTTACACTTACTACCCTCCTCTAAGCGGTTCAGAATATCAACCTAGAGATTACACCAGCTCGGACACGTACTACTATTCGGACAGCAGTTACACTTACTACCCTCCTCTAAGCGGTTCAGAATATCAACCTAGAGATTACACCAGCGCAAGCACCTACTATTCGGACAGCAGTTACACTTACTACCCTCCTCCAAGCGGTTCAGAATATCAACCTAGAGATTACATCAACGCAAGCACCTACTATTCGGACAGCAGTTACACTTACTACCCTCTTCCAAGCGGTTCAGAATATCAACCTAGAGATTACATCAACGCAAGCACCTACTATTCGGACAGCAGTTACACTTACTACCCTCTTCCAAGCGGTTCAGAATATCAACCTAGAGATTACACCAGCGCAAGCACCTACTATTCGGACAGCAGTTACACTTACTACCCTCCTCTAAGCGGTTCAGAATATCAACCTAGAGATTACACCAGCGCAAGCACCTACTATTCGGACAGCAGTTACACTTACTACCCTCCTCCAAGCGGTTCAGAATATCAACCTAGAGATTACACCAGCGCAAGCACCTACTATTCGGACAGCAGTTACACTTACTACCCTCCCTTAAACGGTTCAGAATATCAACCTAGAGATTATACCAGCTCAGGCAACTACTACTACGCTGACAGCAGTTACACTTATTACACCCCTATTAGCAGTTCAGATTATCCACCGAAGGAATACTTCAGCTCAGGTTCCTACTACTATTCTGACAGCAGTTATACTTACTACAAGCCTCCAAGCGATTCATATTATCCACCAAAGGATTACACTAGCTCAGGCACGTACTACTATTCTGACAGCAGTTACACTTACTACACCCCACCAAGCAGTTCAGATTATCCACCGAAAGATTACTCCAGCTCAAACACATACTACTATTCTGACAGCAGTTACACTTACTACACCCCACCAAGCAGTTCAGATTATCCACCGAAGGATTACTCCAGCTCAAACACATACTACTATTCTGACAGCAGTCACACTTACTACACCCCTCCAAGCGGTTCAGATTATCCACCGAAGGATTACTCAACCTCAGGTACCTACTACTATTCTGACAGCAGTTACACCTTCTACCCTCCACTAAGCGGTTCAGAATATCAACCTAGAGATTACACCAGCTCAGACACGTACTACTATTCTGACAGCAGTTACACTTACTACCCTCCTCCAAGCGGTTCAGAATATCAACCTAAGGATTACACCAGTGCAAGCACCTACTATTCGGACAGCAGTTACACTTACTACCCTCCTCCAAGCGGTTCAGAATATCAACCTAGAGATTACACCAGCGCAAGCACCTACTATTCGGACAGCAGTTACACTTACTACCCTCCTCCAAACGGTTCAGAATATCAACCTAAAGATTATACCAGCGCAAGCACCTACTATTCGGACAGCAGTTACACTTACTACCCTCCTCCAAGCGGTTCAGATTATCAACCTAGAGATTACACCAGCGCAAGCACCTACTATTCGGACAGCAGTTACACTTACTACCCTCCTCCAAGCGGTTCAGATTATCCACCGAAAGATTACTCCAGCTCAAACACATACTACTATTCTGACATCAGTTACAGCATTTACCCTCCTCCCACTATTTCATCAGATGCATATACACGTTCAAGTTACTTTATTTCCGCAATCATGTACAGCAGTCTCTATGACCAATCTAGCGAAAGTAGTTACAGTATGTATCCTCCGCTTGGCAGTTCATATTATACATCCGGAATTTACACAGGTTTCAGCAGCTCTTACAGCCCTGACAGTAGTTACAGTATGAATCTGCTGCCCGAAAGTTCATATTACACTTCAGAAATTTATACAAGTTCAAACACCTACAGCCCCTACACTAGTTACAGTATGTATGCTCCGTTTGGCAGTTCAAATTACACATCTGCAATTTACACGGGTTACAGCAGTCTTTACAACCCTGACAATAGTTATAGTACGTATCCTTCACCCAGCAGTTCACATTACTCATCTGGCATTTACTCAAATATCAGCACTTACCACAACCCTGAGAGCAGTTACAGTTTGACTTCTCATTCTACCAGTATATTTAATATATCCGGTTATATTATGTCGACTCCTTCCTCAAGTTCCAATTATATATCCAACGATGATGCGAGTACCAGCATTTACTTATCTGATAGCAGGGATAGTATCATGACTGCCTCCAGTGGTTCATATTATTATGTTAGTGGGTACACTAATGCTGTTAGTTTTTATTCGGACAACAGTTACGGTACTCCGCTCCATGACATCAACTCGTATTATACATCTGGCGATTACACGAGTTCCATAACTGATAATCCTGTCGGACAAGCAACTTCAAGCAGCTCTCAACAAAGTCAGTCCACCAGTAGCTTCGGTAGCAGCTCTTCATCATTCTTGACACCACCCAGCAGTTCCTTGTTCACATACAACATAACCACCAGCATTTACTACTCTGACAGCACTTACAGTATCTTGTCTCCTTACAGCGGTTCTTATTATACTGACACTGTCTTACAGACGTCAATATTGACAGGCACAACAACGTCTTTTGGTCAAACAACAGCTTCAGATTCCAGCAGCTCTCAACAAAGTCAAGTTGCCATTATGTTTGGTACCAGTTTTACGTCTTTCTCGACTCATCCAAGCAGTTCTTATTTTACATCAGACGCAAGTGCCAGAACTTACCTCTCTGACAGTACTTCCAGTATGATTTCTCCTTCCACTGACTTATATTTTATTACTAGTGGATACACGAGCTCCATCGCTTACTATTCAGACAGCAGTTATAGTATGCCGTCTCCTTCCAGTAGTTCCGATTATAGCAGTTCTTTGGCTTTCTTCGGTGTCTCGACTTCAGCGCCTTCAAGCATATTAACAAGCACGTTTTCATCCTACAGTTCCAGTACTCTGGGTACAACAAGCAGTTATTACGGAAACAAGTCGACTTCTGACGGCAAAACAATAGCTCCATTTTCAAGCAGCAATGAATTGAGTTCGTTTACAAGTATTTTCAGTAGCAGCTCGTCATCAGTTCCAAGTGGCCAGATCACAACAACTTCGAATGCTGTAACATCGAACACCCAGATGACAGCTACAATGTCAAGCAGTGTGACAACGACCCCTACTGGTTCAGGTAACTGTCAGGCGGGATCTGGAATGTGTAATATGGAAGATGACGGCCTGGGTGGGAGTGGTAAGCGTTCTATATATTTATATTTTCAACTCATTTTATTTGTTTCTCCAGTTATATTTTCATACTAATGCTACCTATCTCGGTATAAATAAGGTGTTACCTTCATATAATGTTAACTTCTCTCTCTCTCTCTCTCTCTCTCTCTCTCTCTCTCTCTCTCTCTCTCTCTCTCTCTCTCTCTCTCTCTCTCTCTCTCTCTCTCTCTCTCTCTCTCTCTCTCTCTCTCTCTCTCTCTCTCTCTCTCTCTCTCTCTCTCTCTCTCTCTCTCTCTCTGAAGGACAGTCAATTATTTTGTTTCTAATATATCTGGGCTTTATATTTTAATAACCATTGAACTGTCAGCTTTCATTTTCTTTAAACTTTAATTATAATAATGTTATAATTGTTGTATTTTTGGCTTAAATGTATTAATTTAACACGCGTTTTTGTAAATTAAAAAAAAAAAACTTAGATAAATAAAGAGGCCAACACAAAATTCTTAGTTTGCTTTTGAGATGATGGTTTGTTCACATGTGTCCGTACTGAGTTTGTGTTTTTTATTTTCACATCCAACACAAAGCATGGCTAGTATACGAAAATTGCAAAGTTCTAATTTATTAACCTTTTTTAATAAAGGTGTTATTTTTATATGTGAAGAACAAATATAAAGTGCAGCACACTGTGCAGAAGATGAGGTCAACAAAACAATTAATAAAATGTGACCTGTCAAAACAAAACACGTGTAGCTAAGTGAATTGGAGAGTTGTGTGCAGGATCTGATCCAAAATATATGCTACAGTGGGTGTGAGTTTATTATTGATGGTTTATTTTACATAATATGGCCATATTTCTATGATTCTCATGGACAAATGTGATATTTTTACTGGAAATGCAGCGTTCGACCGAACCCAGAGAACATTTTCTAAATTCGCTGGTTAAACTCCACACATCAGTACTGAAACACGAGGTATGTTTATAGCATAGATCGTATTAAAACTAAAGCAACAACTATACTACTGCACAGAACAAGACACAAAACCCTTGTTTTAAATAGATGCACTTGGCCGTGGATGATAAAGTGGCAAATTAGGCATGATAATTTATAAGATATACGATTTGATGTATCGAATTAGCGGAATCGAATACAGGAAATTGTTTTTGTACTAACTTTATACTCCTCAATTGCGGTGAGTGGCCTGTCTAGACCTCAAGAACGCGCGCGCACACACACACACTGTATGTATATATATATATACACACACACATATATATATATATATATATATATATATATATATATATATATATATATATATATACATATATAGATATATACACACACACATATATATATATATATATATATATATATATATATATATATATATATATATATATATATATATATATATATATATATATATACACACACACATATATATATATATATACACACACGCACACACGAGATTGACATACATAGTTTGACATCTGTTTTGATTTTTCAGCTGTTTTGTGCAAGTTCAACATTGGGGTCTTGATTATCGCTTTCGTGGCAGCCATGATGTTACTTCCAAACGGAATTATACTGATTCGATAATGGCTAGTGGACCGATGTTGGTAGACAGAGAGTTCGTCTGAGAGCTTTCTAAATCAAAAAGAATTTTTCATTGCTAAAAATACATTTTTTTCTGCTCGTACACATACGATGTTAATCACAATCTATTTTTCCCTTCAACTAGCAAACTTCAACTATTTGTATTAAACAGAATACAATCAGTAGCGTGTAGATTTCTGACAATATTAACAAATATTTTTTCATGAACTCGTTATCCATACCGTGGATGTATTGGAATCGTATCAAAGTAGATTTTAACAATATTTAATGGGAAAGCGGGTCTTTTTGTTGTGCGTTTTGCACAATCCATACTGTGATACAAGTATCAATACTCATTACTCACAGGCATTGATGTATCAATTGTCTTAGCGTGACCTAATATTTAACTTTCATTTTACTGATTGTATATTCATATACGTAATAATTATATTTTAATGATATATTCTACCTCTGCTTGCGCATATTTTATATTTTTATATTTTTTTATTTTTTTTTTATATTTTTATATTTTTATATTTTTTTTTATATTTTATACAAACCTAAAATATTTCATATTTAGGTTTGTATCTCGCAGTTGACAGAGTCATACCCAAATTTCGCATACTTTTACGCATCCTACATGCATTCATATAACTTGGGTTTCAGTTTAATACTTTACAAGCATGGTCGTTTCTTTGACGCTGATGTAAGTGCTGCAAAGTAAAATCAAAATCGGCATTTCGTTTAATAATACCATATCGTGGTATATTAATCATTGATATCTGAATTCATATTTTGGCCACCATGGTTTCGGGTTTTTTAATCTAAAAGACTTTTTATGCTGTACATTACATAAGTTTTGAACACTTCGTAGCTCAGACATCATGGGATAAAGCTTTTGGAAAATGCCGTGAGTAACGTCTCTTCATGAAAAAAAAATTTTTCACGAATTTAATACATGTTAAACATTTGATAGGTATGTTAATAATTATTATTTTTCTTGTTCTTGTTTCATTCTGATTCAAATATTTGTATTGGCTTAAACTAAACAATTTCATAAATACTCCTGAAATCTTGAAGTCAATTTAGCAAGGTTGCGAAGGTTGTGAAAAACAAAAACATGTAGATAAAAATCTCTAATTTCGAAATCATTTTTTGTTCATCTTTGGAAAATGCTTGCTTTGTTAGAAAATATACCTTTCATTCTAAAGAAATTTGTTACATAAGATATAGAGAGCAGTGAGAAAGAGAATAAAGAATTTTTAAGATGCATATAAAATTTTATGCACGGTTTACATTTCTAACTTTTTAATTCGCTGATATCCTTTATTATATCGCTTGTATGAGACTTGGAAAGTTTTAAAATTTATGAGTTACTAGAAGTATTTAAAATAAAATGTATCTCTATTGACACAACAAATGGGAAAAGCTTTCAATTTGCATAAAAACATTACTTATTTTATGATATAGAAAATTTACATTGATTTCCCACTTCAAGGTCATTTAGATGTATATTTTTATGAAGATAGTTCACTGATCAAGAAATGGTGAATCCGGTATATGTCGACAAAGTTTGTGAATTCTAGCTTACAGGATAATTAGATAAATGCTGTAAATTAAATATATGAAGAAAAACACTTTTTTCTTTTAAAATGTATTAAAAAAATATCTTGCACATTGCGATGAGTTTTGCTTTCTGCCCTCAGAAATATTTTATATATAATTTGCTTTGAGTAAACTAGTGTGTCCTAATTTCAACATTGGTTTTGATTCACTTGAAAATATTATGGTTTGGGTCGTGTTAAGTTTTAGGTTGGTTTAAAGTCAGAAGGTTGAATGTGAGCAATATAAAATGTTGGACAAGGTCAAGAATTTTAGTAAATCTTTAACAACTATAATTCTGATTCGTTTCAGCCTTGGATTGTTTTTTTTAAGTACCTAGAATTGTTAAAGATAACTTTTTGAATTTGTGTTCAGGGTCATTTATTAAATACTGGCAGCAATAATATGTTGAAAACAAGGCAAACATCAATATATTGACAATCTTACTGGCATGTTTCAATTCAAGGCATTGCTGCGGCGAAATAAATGGGGATGAATTAATTTATTTAGAGTTTATGGATGAAAATATTTCACTTTGCCAACAGGTTCTCTACGAATACTTTGTGCGTTGCACATACTTTAACGAATACCTTTTTTATTCAAAAGCTCGCAACAATTTATTATCGTGAATAAAACATTTAATAAAAAAAAAGAATGCATAAAAATTAACAAAATGACTAGCTAATTGGCTGTGATAATTTACACGAGAAAATAAGACACACATGTACATTAGGCAACGTGACACTTTCCTGAAGTTTTTATAAAACGTTTTGATCGACCCTTGTATGATGTAAAAAAAAAAAAGGTTTTATCTAACTTTTTGATCATTCCTCGTATCATGTACTACTTGTTGATGAATCCGTATAATGTACAACGTTTTTGAAAAACGTTTTGACCAGCCATCGCATGCATATGTTTAGCACTACACGAATTATAAAACATTATTGGTTGACAATCCAATTCACTGAAATATAGAAGAAAATCCAATGTTGTGAATTATGGTACGTGAAAATAAAATAAATATTTCCATGGAATTAAGGACAACTTTGAAATTTTGGGCGTGTATCTGAAGCATCAACCTTCCGCCCAACCCCTCCAAAACATACAAGCCAACAAAAAAGAGTGCAAAATGATAATATCAGAAAAACACTTCTTGAAATCGCCTGAGTCTTGAAAGCTCAACATTTCTAAAATGATTCTCAAACATACGCCGTTTCCAATGGTAAGTTTAACTGTCTAAACGATTCTTTTCTGAGCCAGATTTCATAATTCAAGCTATTTTCTTATTAGACCTAAAGCAAATTTGAACAAACTATTTCTATTTGAAATTTTATGTGTTTTTTATACTTAAAAATCGCAACGAATATAATGTTATAACTATTATAGGTTTTGTTTCTTTCGTGGTCAAATTTCTTTTCGGCGACTTTTGTATAGATCAAGGTAAACGTCTGACCATACTTTGGTTGGAACAGTTACGTCACAACCAAGTCGAAAATATGCCCAACTTAGAATCAAAGTAAACTATTTTCATTGTAAGAGCATAGCCAAAACATGTAGAAAATATGTTTAAAAAAAACAAAAAACGATCAAGTGAATATGTCTGACCAATTGTCAAAACCAATTGTCAAAGCATACTTTGTTCACGGTAAAAGCACCTCCAACACATAGAGCTGGTAGACACATTACATTCTGCGAGCTAAATTGACAGCTTTTGTACAAAATTGTTTATTTTTGCTATTTAATTTGATGTATGAAGTCGTAAATTAAAAACAAAACGTGATAAATCTATTCACAATTTTCTTTTGGTTGATGTCACTAAAGCACTTGTTGTTTTTCCTTGGTATATTCAAGACTGAACTATTGCAGTTCTGGTTCGTATCAGTATTTGCCACAGAAACTTCAAAAAGTTTAAAACGCAGTTGCACAGATTATCCTTAGTGTACGGAGAAGCGAGCACACGTCCCCCTTTTTCTTTAACCTTCATTAACTACCCAAAATCAAACACATAATCTGTTCACTATTTCGTTGGTGACTACGATTCATTATACCCACCAGACCTCACCTGTGTGTACACCTCATTAAGAAACTTAAGCTCCTCTTTTGATGTGCGAATTCTCATTGTTTCCACTGCTAAAATGAAGTCCTATGGACAAATTATTTGTCGTTCCATGGCCCAAGTACGTGGAACGAATTATCCATCGATCTTTGGCACAAGAACACGGTGATCTCATTCAAGAGTGTTTTTAAAACTCACTATTTCGGTCACAATAACACACTTAAAGACTTAAAAATGTTTTAGTTTTGCAATTATCGTGTTTGTTTTTGCAATCTTGACGTTGAATATATTTTTATGTTTTATCTAATATTGAAAAGTGCTTAGGCTCAGTACTAATCCCATATCATTATTATTAATCAAAGTTGTTTTGTTGTATTGCATTTTATTTTTTTACCACATCTATTTTACTCCTTCTAGATAGTTTTACAGATTTTTAGGGTGATATATTGTTATGTTCAAAAGACGTGTCATCAAACTTTGAACTCATTAGTCCAAAGTCAACGAGTCAGGCATGCACTTACAAATTACCTGACTAAATTAATTTCATGTATTAATACATATTATTTGACTAAATTAATTACCTGTAATTATTCAATCTTCATACACAACATTTTGTAATTTTACTGTAAGGTCCATGGCACATAACCTCTTATACGTTTCGCAAGAATTGTGTTCTCTGCACTTTTTTTGCGCATGAAAATGCGTGCTCGTGTGTGGAAGTCACATTCATTTGGTTTTGAGTTGCAGTAAGGAGAAAATGCTTTTTGCGGTAAATGTAGTCGAAGTTACAATAAAACCTGCAGGCTAATCACAAACACACCGGGGGGTGGAGTAGATATTGGATTGTTGATCAAATTTTTAACATTATCATTCCCGTTTACACCACATACAAACCCATGGACATTTTAACATAGGATTCAGCGTTGTGCCTTATACTTCTTTTCAAAATGAAAAAGGACTTTAATCCCAGGAGTCTGCTTTTTTATCAATAAAGCACGACAAAATATCTGACAATATGAAATCATCTTCATGGTATTATAAATTATTATCAGAAATGTCGTCGTGCCTTATTAATAAAAGTGCAGACTCCTGTGCTTTAACTAACACATGTATATTGTACCTTGAAAGTGGTAATGTTAAAATTTAACATAGGAGTTTCCACTAGTCCCAAGAGTCCCCACATATAAAGATATGGGTAATTGTCCCATTAAACTACCCGTGTACTTCCAGACAATGAAGATTATGTCTTTTGGAAAAGGTATAGCGTGTTCTTGTCAACATAGATTTATATTTGCTTAGGTTACACTATTTTTCATATAATAATCTTCACTAAGTTAAATAACTAACGTTGTTTGTGAAGAATATATTTTCTTTTATGAGCATAGACGGCTTCTAACAATGCAAAATGTCAAGACAGATTGATCTTTTCTAAGTTTTCAAGGTTTTATTTGTAAAGTTAATTGGCAAGAAAATTTTGAGCACTTGCTATAACAAGTAGGTACAAGAAGGTCAATCTAAACTCTCAACTGTATTCTTACTGGGATTAAATTACTCCTGGTAAATTCGTTGATAAATTACACATTTCTCAGATAAGACGCATGAATGGTAACAGAGGTCAACGTGAGTATTTGCAGCAAGAAAATGATTATATAGAAAATATCATACTTTCTAAAGCGATATTTTTATTTTTAACACACAGTTCTCTCTCTCTCTCTCTCTCTCTCTCTCTCTCTCTCTCTCTCTCTCTCTCTCTCTCTCTCTCTCTCTCTCTCTCTCTCTCTCTCTCTCTCTCTCTCTCTCTCTCTCTCTCTCTCAAAAATACGATGTAGTTCAATCAATTCGTACATCACTTGAAATAAAACTATCACAATATTTTTTTAATTTTGAAAACAAGAGCCATTTGCCAAGAAACTAAAACAAAACTCTTCAAAATTTTTCTCCTTTCTAAATTTGGAAGTACACTTTTACCGGATTGCCGTTTATACGTGCAAGCTACATTGTAAAGAGGACAGTGTTCCTGACACGGATCTATTTTTGTCAGTGTTATCATGTCCACTTTTCGCTGGTGTTCGACTTTAACTTGCAAAATTTACAGGGGTACACTGTCTAAATGGCACTGTGTAAAAAAACGCGTTGTACCACAGAGGACTCGATGTTTGCTATCACCAGTCGAGGGCTGTTATTCGGTTCTCCTGTTTCCTCCACCAGAGTACACTTTAAATCAGTATGTAGGGTTTTTTTGTGAGATTTTTGGTATTAGGCGCTCAGAATTTTAATACAATTAACAATAAATACATACTAGTTATCTGTGGGTGGTGGGTGGGATGGTGTCTCAATGGCATTAGAATATATGGCTAACATAAATACACTAATTAGAAGCAAACGACAGGGCTAACGTATATACACTAATTAGAAGATATGGCTAACCGATATGCACTAGATAGCTAGAAGACATGGCTAAGATCCAAACACTAATTAGCTAGAAGATATGGCTAAAAACCATACACTAATTAGCTAGAGGAGACAGTTAACCGCCATACATTAATTAGCTAGAAGATATGACTAACCGCCATGCACTAATTAGTTAAAAGATATAACTAGCCCTCATGCACTAATTAGCTAGAAGATATAGCTATAAGCAATAGACTAATTAGCTAGTAGGTATAGTTAATCGCCAATAACTAATTTGCTAGAATAGATAGCTAACTGCCATACACTAATTAGCTAGAACACATGGCTAATCGACTTACATTAATTAGCTAGAAGATATAACTAGCCACCATACACTAATTAGCTAGAAAAGATAGCTAACCACCATAACCAATTAGCTAGTACACATGGCTAACATCCACTTACTAATGAGCTAGAAGACATGGCCAACGTTCGCACACTAATTAGTAAGAAGACATGGCTAACCCATATAGACTAATTAGCTAGAAGACATGGCTAACCGCCATACACAAATTAGCTAGAAGACATGGCTAATATCCACTCACTAATTTGCTGGAACACATGGCTAACATCCAGTTACTACTGAGCTAGAAGACATGGCTAAGATCCTTACACTAATTTGCTAGAAAAGACTTGAAAACATCCATGCACTATTTAGCTAGAAGATGTAGCTAACCGCTATACAATAATGAGCACGAAGACATGGCCAACAAAAGTTCACTAATGACTAGAAGACATGGCTAAGTTCCTAACACTGATTTGCTAGAGGACACGACTAACATCCAAACACTAATTAGGTACAAGAATGTATTAAATTACGGGACAAGAATATAAGGAACGTATTAGACTCCCGTAAAAGCTTATATTTAATTAGCTGAATATAATAGATACTGCTGTGTTACAATTTCAGGTAAATTTAAAGTTATAAAGTTTACGTAAATGTTAATCTTGTAATTTAAAAGAATAAGGATAGTTTATTAGATCTGGTAGGGGCGACATAATGTCCGGAACCTCGCGTTTTAGTATCCGTTACAATAACTTTTGGGTATTTAATTAACCTAAACAAGATGAATTTGAAAGAAAGTCATACCTGAATATGTTATGTTGTGCCACACAGCTGACGTGCTTTTACCGAACGTAATACATAGCAGCCAGGAAAATAATGAATTTAAAGCAAAAAATGAAACCAGTGTTACTGTGTCGAACATCATTTTCCCATAGCAGTTTTATATTTTGCTACCATTAAAGTGCACAGATTTTACGTCCCTTTTCCTATGTTTCACTCTGACCGTGGTATGGGGATATAGCGTTACCTATATCCGTCTGCACGTATATCTTTATTTCTATAACATCTCAGGTTGTTTTGTGTTTAGAACTTTTCCGATACTGTGGTAGGGAATTAGTGTAACACGGACACATTTGAGCTCTACTATTAGTTCTATTGTTTTTTGGTTTTATTTTAGCAATGTATGCCATTCACGCGGTAATTCAGTGATCAACATTTCATGTTTCGTTCTTTCTTGTTTGCTTGTTATTAAACTGATACGATTAATGTGAGCATTTATCGTTTCATTTGGAAAAGCTATATAAAGAAACATTTCTTGAAAAAGGAAATCAACAGTCATTTCATTGTGTATGTTCACACGACTGTTGTGTGTCATTTATGGTTCCTCCAAAATATTTTAAGATGAAATCACTCGATACGTTTATTACTATTTAGTAAAAACCTTGCATATTTCATACGCATTAATGTTAATAATAGTATCAGTCGACATATTTTTCAATATTTAATACGATATTTTATGGGCGGTGTTATCTACATTGTATTTTATACAGGCCTATTTAAATGTCAAAGACAGCCAATGACACGTGAGTCATCCTTATTTATCTAAAAACTAATGAAATATTGCACATATATTTTTAATTTTTAAAGAACATATTCATCCATCCATCTATTCATACTTACCAACATAAACATACATGTAGACATAAATACATAAAAATATAATAGCGTTATTATTATTATTATTATTATTATTATTATTATTATTATTATTATTATTATTATTATTATTATTATCAACAGAATGTATGAGCAGAATCGAAGCTTTTAATGATAATATTGTGAAAGAGTATTCTGAAAAGAGTATATATTTTACATATTTTTGCCACTGAATCCTATGAAATTTACATTCCTAAAGCACTTTAATAACCGACCAGTAAGCCAATATGTAGACAGGTTAGCATATCAGAACCATGGCTAGCGAAGATATGCATGCGTTTACAACTTTCAGTTTATAACTTGAGCATTATACATAAAGATGAATAATTGCATAATCCCCAGTCCTAACTGGTTTTCAGTGAGTTGCTTGAATGTAGCATGTTCAAGTGTTATCTAAAACTAATTAATAAGCGTTTAGTGATTTTCTTTCAATTATTTTTCTTTTAACTCTTTGAATGCAGTATATTTCTTTTCCTCCCAAAAAATTAGATTTTAGGAATGTGCATAATGCTTCGCAAGTATAATTATTAGTGCTATTTATATCTATATTGTGTCTTTTACTTTTGGTGTCGATTATCCTATGACCTATAAATAGGTCTTGACAAGTTTTAAAATCTGTCGTGATAATGACTAGGTTTACAAGTTTGGAGTTATTTCCCATTGGATGGAAAAGTCACGTTGGTTCTGTTGCGACCTAGGTATTGTGACTGAAAACACGTAGGAAGTATTGCGATCATGGATCGATTAGAAAAAAATTGTTGTGTAGAGCAGTATAGATGTATATCAAACGGTAGAGGTGGACAATTAATTCATTATTATTTATTATGTTCTTGTTTTAATATCAGTCTGGACATTTTTATTTGATGGTGCGATTACATCTGTTTAAATTATCCATTGAAATTGCAAAGTGATTATTAGCTTCTTAAGTGGCCTGGTGGTTAGTGGATGAAGGAATTCGTGGGTTGGCAAACCCTGGTCGAGTTATATCAAATATTTATAAAAATGGTGCTAACAGTTGCCTCACTAGACGCTCAGTATCAAGAAGTTGGTGTTAGCACTGGCCGGCCTGATATCAGGATAATGCGAATGTGTGGGACTGTATTTGGCATGATCCTATATGTCTGCGGCAAGTTGCCCCGGTGTTTGACATTACTATAAACTGCAACACTGCAGACATCATAGCGGCAAATTATTAAAGCAACGTTAAAAATTAAACAAACACACACACACGCGCGCACACACACACAGCGCACACTGACAGCTGTATATGCGGGTACTTTAGCGACAATGGGAAAATACATTACAGCCACCCCAAACCCTCCTGGGTACTTTGGCGATAAGGGAGTGAATGGGTAATTTAACATAGTGAAAAGGGATTGGGACATTTTAGCATCAATGGGACCTTAACGTTAAGAATGGGTATATAAAAATGATGTCAGTGGGAATTTAACATGGGAATGGCGACTGAAGGTCAATGGGAATTGAATATTGGGGGAATTGAATATTGGTGGCCTCATGGGGTTTATAGGCTCAAAACAATTTATAGGTGTAATGTACTTCGAGTGATAAATGATTGATATTGACAAATATTGACATACAGAAACAAAAAATACAAATCCAAACACACAAAAAGAGGACAGTGGTCTTCCATAGAAAGACCTAGAGACAGATTAAACGCTCCAATAAGAAAAGTCTATTGTATGGGCACAAAACATTTATTCCATTATATATGTGGGCCATATGGCCTGTGGTATGGTCTAAGCACTATACATTTGCTACATACAAATTTGCACATGGAACAAATTTATTTACAAGTTATTTAGTTCTTGAATCCAGTTATAAAATAACGTTTTAAAATAAAGTTCATGCCTTCAAAAAAGAACAAAACGTATATATATATATATATATATATATATATATATATATATATATATATATATATATATATATATATATATATATATTAAAGAATGACATTATTTATTTCTCTCTATATCTGTCACAAACTTTGTTTAAATCTGGTCAGCTTCCACTTGTTTCGTCATCACATACTCTCTTTCATTCGTAAATCTGCTGTTATATCCATTGTGCTAGGTGCACATATCGACAAGCAGATCAATGGTGGTTAATGGAGGTACAATGCATGCTACATGAATGGTCACTTTTCCATCGGTGATGTCAAATTTTTATCTTAGCGGCTGCATCGTCGAAGCAATAACCCTCACTAGTTTGGAAGAATTTAATTCTGCAGGTGTACTAAACCCAAGACATACAGGAGAGTTCAAAACTGTCGTGATACATAGATAGGCTCCAACGTCCTCGATCTTTGACTTGACACTGTTCCTGTAACAGTGAGTCAAAAAAAAAATGAAATCTGCTGCTTCCTTGACTGGAAGGTCAGACGCAAAATCTTTAAATTTCACCGTGTAGGTATAAGTTGTCGTCCTAAATTTTCTAGAAGTCGCCGTCTGAATTATTTGGATGCTAAAATACTCCTTTAGGACTAATGAATCCTTTTCTTTCTTGGACACAGTTAGATGTGACGGTATGGTGGTGAAAAAAAAACCGATGATGTTTATTCCTTTTCTTTTTCTTATCTGCGTAGAGTAGTTCATCTTTTATGGTATTTGTCCTCGCAATGAAGTGTCGTTCTTGGTTGTTGTCCCGTTTTTATACTGGGTGATATCAGCACGTAAATAAGGTAAAGTCTTGTAGTCGGGAAGTTACAATAGTCGCACTGTTTGCACGTAGTTTGCCATGAAAGGACAGGATGCGTAGTGTCAAAGTTGGTCTAATAATGTTTTGTTTCCAAACGTTTTCTAAAGGTTACCAAAATTAATGCTGGAATGGCATCATTTGTAAAAAGATTAAAATCCCCATTTATGGTTGAATGATATTTTTCTAAGAATTGGTCAAATGTTGCTCAAATGTTTTTAAGAGCATATCATGTACATTTTTTATATTTCACCATTTTATGTCAGATCAGCATAATTTGTAAATTCTGTTGTGTAAAGTTTTGAACAATCATTGTTTGTAGGTTTGTTTATTTGTTTGTTTTGTTGCAGCAAGAATATTAAATAGCGATTCGACATTATTTTTGCATGTCTGGAACAATTCACGCCAAAGTGATTTCCGTCAAATCTCATCAAATTGCATTGAGTTGTTTTAGGCTAGTGTTTTATAATTGTTCTTCTTATTTTAATGTTAGAGTCCACACTTAAACAGAGATAATTCCATAATGTGCAATAAATTTCACAAGTCACTTAAAACTTAATGATTAGTTTCATTCACAAAATTCTGTTGTATACTGCATCCAGCTAAAGGCGTGATCAAAACTCATTGATGCTGTTGTTTTCAATATGCGCATATTTAAATAACAAGTCTAACATGTACAAAGTTTTAAAGCTTCATAAGAAACTGGACATCAAGATGCATTTATAAGATTTTTATTCTGTTCGGTTGCTTTTCTTTTCACTTGCTAGAAAATCACCCGGTAACTAGGCTACATTTATACGCAACAGCCAATCAGTCATATGTCCATCCTGAAGTTTTGAAACAGTGCCGAATGTTTGAATTTTGCTGTCACATGGAAGAATATCTGAAATTAAGATGTCTTATAACACAACACTTACAGACTTTTTCTGAGACAGTATAACATAGAATTTGAACCTACAGCTGAATATCATCTATGTCACACAGGCTTTAGTGTCTACACCAGTCATTCAGATTCATCAAAGGAACAAAACGGTGTTGATTAAAATCTGCTGTCATGTATATGTTCAAGCTTTAATATAAAATGTCGATCCTGATATGAATTGTGAGGGGGCGGTGAAGTCTCACTGGCATCACAACAATGATCACTTCTGTTCAGGTCTATTTCAACTGCATTGACAATAAAACATGAGGAATATCACACATAGTTTGAAATCCATTCTAACAATGTTGCAAAGGTTAGAATCTAATTGCTGTATTTGCACCATATCTACCCTGATGTCCTTTTTTTTTAATGAGTAATTACAGACAGTCTTGTGATAGCCGTTTAAAACTATTGACCACAAGTTTAATTCTTTAAATAATCGTGATACTTGAAAAATGCCAACGTCAGTATATTAAGGAATTTCTTTCTTTAAATAAAACAATGTCTTATCGTATTCAATCTAATGTGATTAGACATATTTGCTGCACTAAAAAAAACCCAACTGTTTATAGCAAAATACGTTTCTTCCACAATACTTAATCAATCATAATACCATTATACCGTAAAACTAATACCACCTCACAAATGCTTCTTCTGAGGTTGACGTTAAAGTGAGGCATGATCTCCCTCGATATAATGGCTACATTGTGGCTTATATTATATATATGCACACCTGTATTTCATTGTCCAAGTATTGCAATATGAATGTTCATATCCTATTACCGCTAATATATACCCTTAGGATCACAATATAGAACACATAGATATCCTGGTATATTCCCATTCAGCTTGTAGTCACCAAGGAAACACGCTATGTATTCGTCTCCAAAAAGATGCATGACTGGTCACTTACTCTATATATTCTCTTTACTCATTCTGATTAAAATTAGATACATAGCATTTTAGATGGAAGAAACCAACAGGTTGTGCTAGGAGGCCAGTCATCTTCATCAGCCCCTGTCACTTTAGGTTTATCCCAAGGAATGGTCATGGGTCCTCTGCTGTTCTTGATCTATATCAATGATTTGCCGTTTGGAGGCGATTCTCAATTCAGTTCTAGAGGAACCCAGCACATTATTAAGAAGAAGAAGAAGAAGAAGAAGAAGAAGAAGAAGAAGAAGAAGAAGAAGAAGAAGAAGAAGAAGAAGAAGAAGAAGAAGAAGAAGAAGAAGAAGAAAAAGAAGAAGAAGAAGAAGAAGAAAGAAAGAAAGAAAGAAAGAAAGAAAGAAAGAAAGAAAGAAAGAAAGAAAATTTGTCAAGATTCTTGAAAGAAATGGCAACGTTAATATCTATAGTCACATCTTTCTTATTCCAAGCCTCATTGTAACAGGATCAGACTAAACATGATTGGAAACGAGCAATGTTCTAGAAAGTCGACAAATGCAAATCCTCCAACTACAGGTCAGTTTACCTGACATCAGTTTGCTGCCACGTCATGGAGCAAATCATACATACCTATATGATGAAGCTCTTTGAAAGTAAAAACGTTCTTTATGAAAGACAACACGGTTTCAGAAAGAACAGATAATATGACCGACAGCTTTTAAACGCACATCATGTACCAGGTCTAAACAAGAACAAGCAGGTAGATGCGATCCCGCTCTACTTAGCAAAATCTTTGATAAAGCCCTTCATTAGTGCTTTGCTGCCATGCTTCATCACTATAGTGTCGGAGGCAAGACCCTTAAGTAGATAAACATCTTTCTAGTTAGAAGAAACAAACATGTTGTACTCAATCTTTTTCATCTGCCCCTGTCGATTCAGGTATTCCCCCCCCCAAAAAAAAAAAACGATCATGGGCATCTGCTGTTCTTAATCTCCATCAACGGCTTGACATGAAGAGTCGATTCCCAAATTAACCTTTTTTGCCGACGACAGGTTGCTGTACAGAATAATAGACTCAGACCAGGATACAAAACAGTTACAAGCAGATCTGGATCGCCTACAATAATGGGAAAATAATTGGCAAATGGAGTTCAATCCTGACAAATATGAGGTCATCCGAATCACCAACAAGAGATGGGTCGTCCCAGTCATATATTTCATCCATGGTCAAAAACTGATGATGACATCCATGGCCAAATATTTTGCGGTCACCATCAATAGCACCATATCATGGAACAATTACAATCACTCTATTACAAAGAAACTTAACAACACAACAGCGTTCCTTCATTGAAACCTGTCCACATGCCCCGAACGAGTAAAATCAATATGCAACAAATCATTAGTATGTCCACAGTTGAGACCAGTCTAGCAAGTAAAACATTGCCAAACTTGAACCAGTACAACGAAGGTTGGCACTGTTTGCTGTTGGTGATTATCGACGAAGTGGCAATGTCTCCACCTTTCGACAACATTTGGGATAGGAAGAGCTTCAAGTCCGACAAAAAGCAAAGGCTGTTCAAGATAGTTCACACCTCAGCAGCACCACACCTCCACCAGACAGGAACTAACACTAGAAGACATTTATGCATATTTCTCGTCCTCCGGTATAAGCGGTCTTACTAAACACCCCCACGCTCTACAAGATCACCCCAATGTTATATATATTCGCACGAAAGCTCTCACAAACGTACCAAGAAGCGAAAAAAAGAAGCAAACACTCACATTGGGATTGATACTATCAATGATTGATAATATTGGTTGGTCGCTCTATTTCCCATAACCTACGGGAAATAACTTTTTCATCAAATCTCTGTAAAGTTATATTTTTAAAACAAATTCCTCATTAAATGGCAGTGTACCGTACTTCCCTCATTTAATTTGTTACAAACTGTTTATATACAAATTTGTATTTCACATTGTGCATCAATTTGTTTTAAAGAGACGTTCAAAATACAAGACAAATGATTGCTACAAATTCCACTGGAGTGATAACCCTTGATTTTGATTAGCTGAGAAACAAAAAAAACTCGTTCTGTAATTCCCTTGATTTTACTTCGATTTCAAGCAAATACGCCGTGTATAGATTACTGGATATATCGGATTAATTTATCTACACTGTTTGATTATATAGATCATTTGATCATTGGTGCAGTCACTAAGGCAATTAACTATAAACATTAACTCACAAACCTACAGGTCGTTTAATTCAAATACACTTGAATCATCCCATGTTCTATTGAAAGTTTATTTAATGATGTCACAGCAGTTAAATATGCTAATGTAAAATAAGTACATAATACGCATTCTTTCCATTAATTAGACATTCATATTAGATAAATATTCATTTGTATACTCTAATATTTACGTGGTAAAGAAAGGAAATTACCGTTTTGCTAACAATTTATTTTTTATTATATTTTATAGCAGATTTTACTTTTTGAGAAACCAGAATATTCTAGAATGGAAAATTCCATTAGGTAATATGATTTCCCAAAAATGTACCTGAGAAATTAGTCATTCGTGGTTTCTTATCGTGTTCAGTATTTGATTTAGGCTGGAATTGTTTATTCAAATATATATTTTCAGGAATTACAAAGTTATATTATATTATATTATATTATATTATATTATATTATATTATATTAATATATATATATATATATATATATATATATATATATATATATATATATATATATGGCATGCATATAACCGAAGGGA
This sequence comes from Potamilus streckersoni, assembly GCA_016746295.1. Lineage (NCBI taxonomy): Eukaryota > Metazoa > Mollusca > Bivalvia > Unionida > Unionidae > Potamilus > Potamilus streckersoni. The sequence goes on from JAEAOA010002158.1 coordinate 1,690,997, forward strand.
TATAAAACAAAACGTGAACATGAATAGTATATTGTTTTCTTCGGGTGGATGTGGTGATAAAACATCTTTGCTTCCTCTATGTAACCAGATGACGGATTACACACACACACACACACACACACATATATATATATATATATATATATATATATATATATATATATATATATATATATATATATATATATATATATATGTGTGTGTGTGTGTGTGTGTGTGTGAGAGAGAGAGAGAGAGAGAGAGAGAGAGAGAGAGAGAGAGAGAGAGAGAGAGAGAGAGAGAGAGAGAGAGAGAGAGAGAGTGCCTGTGTGTGTGATTAAGTTGCTTGGGTGTAACGTTTAAAATTCTTTATATTTCATTTTTGTTTCAATGTATTCAATTGCAATGAGTATTTTTCTCGGATTCGGGATTCTAGTTTTAGATGAGATGAAATAGTAATACGTGCGAATAATCATTGAGTTCGTCTTACCCTGGTTACAATATCAACATGAAGTTAAAATGATTGGTCAGTATCACGGACATTTTTTCTTCTAGTGATCACTGTTTGTAAACAACCTTTTTAATGATTGCCTTTTAATTTGATCTATATTCGACGACGTGTCAAAACTAGTGTAGTAAGAGACCATATGACCAATCTCGCGAGACCTGAAATAGGGTTTCGGAGAATCAAATACGCATTCTAATACTTTTCGGGTAGAGTCATTCAAAACTTTGAAGGTAAAAGGTGTATGTAACTATTTAATTTGTTGCCAAAATATTTTATTTTTCGTGATTTTTTATTCAATAATTTATTCTCCTGGACACTCACCAAATTGACTTTCTTATAAAATAATTCTGAAAGAAATATGGAAATTTATTCTGGAATTATTCGGAAACGAAGACTGTGATTCAAGTGAGGAATTATTGTTATTCATAGATTGGACTACCTCAGACGTCATCGCCTTTCATATTTGTACGTCGTCGGGATTAGAACCTGGATTCTTATGGACTATTTAGTGATATGACTTGTGTTTTTATTCTTAGAATCATATTTGAATTATATTCACCAACTGTATTTTGCTTGTTGGCTTTCACTCTTTGTTACCGAGTACGATCCCTTGTCACGTAACTCTCTCTCTCTCTCTCTCTCTCTCTCTCTCTCTCTCTCTCTCTCTCTCTCTCTCTCTCTCTCTCTCTCTCTCTCTCTCTCTCTCTCTATATATATATATATATATATATATATATATATATATATATATATATATATAGACACACACACACACACACACCTTGTACCAAGTTGTTACTCTTCTTATGCTGTATATTGAAATATAAAATGTATTCCTTATGCTAAGACGTATTTATTGAAATGAATACAATTACTGGTGTTACATCTTACATTCTTCCCGAGAATGCACGAATTACTGTCTCAATAGCGAATCGAGACAACATGCTGAAAATATGACGTGTTGAGCAAAGATGATTCCGTTATTGGAATGAAAATCCTTTGAAAAAGCAACTATTAAAGCTATTTGCCGCCACGAGGCATATATTCATATATGCCGCCCTACATTAAATATACCTCTTACAACTGAATTAGCATTGCCTTCTTTACGGCAAATATGTCGATAATATCATCGCATGATAGGGATCGCAAGAATGATGGTCGAAAACTGAATTATTTAAAAGTTTTTTTTTTTTTTTTAAAGGAGCTAGTTTACATTGACGGAAAGGGCCTTTGTCTCTTTATCTAAAGATGACCTAAGTAATGCAGGGCATCCGACATTTGCACCATACTTTACTTGAAACCTAGACTATAACAATATTTTTTCAAGCCTAGCCGCAAAAATACTGAACGCGTGAATTTGACTAATGACAATGCAGAGTCCATCAGTAACATTATAAAACTCCGTTGACTGGAAACCAAAAACACGCGCAAGATCTAACATATAAACTTTTCAGCGTGATAAAGCTCCATTTCATAGATTATTGAAACGCTCTCACGACAGCGGGAATTATCGATTAACAAAAGAAAGAACAATTTTACCACATTCATGACAGCGTCTGGAGAAAAACTGAGCGAGAGACACGCGTTTGCAGACTTCCTGAAGGACATAAAAAATGCGCAAAGAAATCGAAGTACATAAAATCAAAAGATGGAAAATACACCGCAATTAATAAAGCTAAAAAACTGCACTAAAACCAGATCGCAGAAGACCTCTCATTAAGAGGGCCAATAAACGCTCAAAAACAATCGAATAATTAAATTGCTTATTAGATATGCTAATAATTGACAAAATAAAGGAAAATGAATAATTATGATATATAATTAAAGGCTGAAAAATACGTTGCAGTTCTAGTACCATAGGGATAATCAGTCTTTTAAGACATCAATGTAACTGTTGTCAAGATATACTAGCTATTATTGTACAAGGTGTAAGAAACGAAAAGGTATTTAATGGCTTTTGTCATTCATATCTCATTAGAGGCCTAAGTGATCGAATAATGTTTTAATCCAAGGAACAGAATGCCAACATCAAAAAAAAAGAAAAATTTAATACGTAAAAGAAAAAGCCATAATATTCTTTAATTTGTATAGGTAATCAACAAATTAAGCTCCGCGGATTTTCAAAAATTCATGTTCTTAATGCATATGAGAAGACTAAATTTTTAATGCAGTTTTACGAAACACATTTTGTTTTTGTTGTAACTTTAATTTGAATCATTTTAATACAGATTGTAATTCTTGCTTAAATACAGCAATACCTTCAATTCTTTGTCGAAGCATTTGAAACATTTTTATTCTTATTATATACTACTAATCATAATATATATATATATATATATATATATATATATATATATATATATATATATATATATATATATATATATATATATATATGGAAAAATAAATACTAGTAATAATTTATATGTATCTGCAATCTTTAATGTAAAAAGAATACGATTTCGCTATTAAATTTATCCTCCGTAATAATTAATTTAAAGATGATAAATAGCTTTGAAGCAACAGAACATGATATATCGGTATTCCAAGTAAAACATTTAATACTTATTAATTACTACAAACAATGTTGGAGTTAGTATAAAATATCGAAATTAGTAAGAGTTTTTTTTTTTGCTAATCGTGCACTTTTTCGATATTTAATTATTTACATCATGTTATAAAAACAACGAAATTCTAGTATAAACTGTATGAAGCTAGTGATCTTGAAGGAATATAATTACTTTACATGTATTTTTATATTTGAAAGGTATGGATATCCATGTCACATATAAGCTACTCAGTAAGAGCAACTCAGAAATAGATACATATTTAAAAGAGGAAGACTGACAAAACAGAATAAATAAAGATGCGATGCTGCCATTTCCATCATCTATTACAAGACGAAGCAAGTTGGCAAGGCTTATTACATTTCATACAAGGATCAAACGCCATTGTCAGAATTAACATATTTCAGTTAGTATTATTACTAAAATATATTAGATCAAAGTGTCAAATATAAACTGTATTTACTATAAATTAATTCAGAGTTTACACACAAGGGTACCAGACACCTTTATTGAAGCTAAGGATAAAAAAAACTGGCATGTAATGAAAATTTTCGGCTATTTGATACAAGTTTACTGCGATACGTTTAATTTTGATACTTTTATTTTTCATTTAAAGTAGCATCCATTGATTAACTCAATGAACGTGATTTTAATCATAATTAACAGCTTATATCTCTTTTCGACGATTTAGTAGCTTGTTTTGATTCGTTAATTGCAGACATCGATGATTGAACGTGTGATTAGTAGGAATGATCATTAGCAGTGTGCTAAATATTGTTAAAAAATCTGATTTTTGAAATACAAATTTACAGTGTGTGGTAAATTTGATTTCTTTTCATTCAAATTAGCGTGTATTCATTCACTTAATTAAGGTGATTTTAATTGTAATTAATTGTTGACATCTTTCACGGCGACATAGCGATGAGTTGGTATTTTACTGAATTGCAGACATCAATGAATAATCATGTGCTTAACATTAGTAATGTACTAATTATTATTTTAAATATACATGAATTCGGGTCGAATTGTCCCAAAGATGGAGTTGAAATGTCTTTGGAAATTTCTTGGGGCCGAAATGTTTTACTCCTCTGTGGTATCTGCTACTTATTGACATATGTGGATAAATGTTCACGTTATTGTACCCGAACACTCTGCGTCAAAACGGGAGTTGTATCCCTTGGCAACTGTTGACCGCACTAGCTTTCCTGTTACACAATCTATCGCTAAATATTCACTTTTTGTTTTTGAAATTGAAAATAGGTATTTGTAAAGTCTTAATACGTTCTTAGAGAGTCTTTGGATGTCCTCGGATGTTTAGTGTGAGTATATTCAAAAGGAACCCATCACACCATGGAAAAAAAGATGATAAAAACTGAGGCATGCAGAGACCATTCCGTCTATATTAATTTCTTTTTGGCAGAACAATGAGTCTGCTAATACATTAACAAGCCTAGGAAATGTGAAATTTAAACCTTGGTTGTCGTTGAGGACACCACATTCGGAAATTCCGAATAAGAATACAAGGCCTAAGTACATTCCAGCATAGGTCCTCTTGCCACCAACGAAAAGCTTCAAAAACGGTTTCCATCTCGATGTTAACTTGTAAATAATGATCCTGTGGAAGGCTGCATCCTACGGTAATCTGAAATGGTAGGATATTTGCTCCCACAGCCCTCTGTGTTCGTATCTGCAGCAATCAAGACATCCAGATGTTGTGCTTGCAGAGGTATCTCCAGTACGAACGCAGTAGTTTACTGCTTTCGAGATTTAACCTCAGGTTGTTGCAAATTGTGAGAGTTGGCCCAATGATTCCGCTTGGAGAACATAATTATTCTATGGTAACCCAATAAAGTCACACTGAACAAAACTTGGCCAGTGAAGGAATTCTCTAGCAGATGAATTGCTCCAAATAGGTATGGAACCTACCATTGCATGAATTTAATTTTCATTCCTGGGAGAATATTATTTTTGCATGAAGATTAACTCCAGACCTAGCTAACCAAGCCTTGAACAGTAAGAGATGTTGACATGGAGTAACGTGAAATCATGTTTTTCTCCCAAGCTGCTGTTTCTAGCCTGGAGAAGTCAAATCATTGCCTTCTAGAAGCTGTTTGAGTGGGGGTATGAAATGGCAAGTCCACAATAATTCCACAATGGAAGGCGTTGTGACCCATTGTTTCATTCCATCTCAAACTCAAGAGTGTAACAGTGTTGACTGAATGTGCTTCAGCTGAGGACCAACTGATAAATGTTGTACTGTAGATGAAAGAACACAGGCCAAACGTTTAGGAGGTGCAATGAATATGATACCAATTCCCCCAGGAAACTATTGCAGAGTCCCCATGTTGACATGGTAAATCTTTCCCATTCAGCCTTGAAAGATTGAAGCCCTCCCCCTACTACTAGATAAGGAGGGACCTGTACATATGCTATTTGACATTGATGGTATTCTAGAATGCTTATGAAAATGATGGACCTCCCTCTGAATTTTCCACTTAGTTTGGGAGTTGTAGGATTGTTTCCCAGTAGTAAGTAATTTAGTGACATCCCCATGACCTTTGTTTGTTGCCCTGCAAATCCATCTACTGTAATTAAGAATGAGATGGATGGTGGCATGTTCTGAATTCTGTCAACCTGATCAATAAAAAGAACAGATGAAGGTTGTGATTATATCTTAAGCCATGATTGGTCTGTAAGATGGAGGAAGAGAGCATACCATCTTTTTCCACTTACGCAAGTTCATAACTACGCTTACAGCTAGTTTATTGCACCTATATGGTATAAAGTGCACCAACCTATGAATATGCTCTAGATTATTTTGGTGAGATTTTGGTGTGGGAGAATGTAAACTTTGTTCCACCTATTGAGGGTAGTCATAAATATGTATCCAAATGGAAAATAGAGAAGGCATTTGTGATAAAATAGATCTCCAAATACTTGGAGCTAGCAATTGGCAATGTACTCAGTCTCAAAGTCAGTAATATTTCAAATTGTGGAAGTAATTGAAAGAAGAATCTTCCATAGACAAATTTCACCCGATGTCAGAAATGTACACCTGGTACATGATGTAGAGAAACAAGTAAAGGAGACTGATGGGATTGGATGAGAAACTTCAGTCCAAGCCAGACTTGCATTCATCCAAGTATTATCTAAAAATGGTACAGGAACTTGAATGCTACTTTTTTTGTTCACAGATTAATGAAGGGAATTTTGATATCCTCTGTGCTGCCTGTTTGAGAAAAATGTTAAGGATGGAGGCCCAAGACACTTGTAACACACGAGTCAATCCTGTTACTTCTACTGTGTCGCTAAAGTCTCTTGGGTGGCAGAGGCTTGGGAGTAAGTGAAGAGACATCTGTTGAAAACTGAGGCCCCAAGATGGACATTGTAAGCTGGAAGTCTTTTGCAGATATGATGCTTGCAAAATTTGATCCATGAGGGTGTCAAATAAACTATGTCCTACACAAGAAGTGTCTAGCAGCGCTATGTAGTATCATTATTAATACTTACAACATAGATATTACATTATCCCTTATAAGAAATGTTAACTGTAAGAATAGTTACAATGATGAATTATATACATTGTTGTAGAGTATAATGCCTTTTCTCAGTACAAGATACATTATACATGGCGGCCAGTATAAATGGTGGAAGAAGATCCTTGGAAAACCTCAGAAAGAACCACTTACCTAGCTACTGGCAAGCTTTCTTACATACCCACACTAACCGAACCCGAACCCGAGTCTCAAACCCACACAGAGGTGAGATAGCAATGATCCATAAAGGTGAGTGCTTCAGACCACTTAGGCCCCAATTAAACAGGTAAAATCAGTCAAGCAGCATATATACAGCTATGAATTATACACTAAGAGAAGATAATATAAAAACTAATTATCCTGACTCAGGTTGAAATTATACAGCAATATTAACCAAGTTTTCTGTATCATGCACTAAACATGCAATGTGAGGAGGGCACCAATGTAGCTGATGCAGGTAAGTACCAAAACAACAACAACAACAATGCTGTGTAAAGCCTACAAAGTGAAACAGATAAAATTTCATTTTCAAAGGCAAAATAAAGAATAGTAAGGTTGAAAATTTATATAGTATACTTCCCTTCAAAAGTAAGACTCGTTCCAACTTGTTTTAAGGTAGAAAACTTCCAAACTACTTGTATAGATTTTGTAAGGCCTCTGTTCTAGAGAACATGCTCAGAATGAGCGGAAGTACTGTAGTAACTAACAGTTTCATGGGATTTGGCACCAATCCCTGTGCCAAGGGGAAATTTCTCTACCTGACTGCCACCAGGGTAGGCAGAAAACTTTTATTTTTTATCCAACAGAATTTAGTGTGGGAAAGATGGATTTGTCAGGTAGTTTTCTTGAGCAATGATTGGTAATGTATCCAAAAAAGAAACTAACTGGTACTTCAACATTCCTCAGTATGCATCTCCAGCCAACTGAAATGCCATTCCAGGGCAGCAACACTGTACCAGGGGTCAAGTTAGATTTGAATCAAACGGTGGGGAAGGGTGAACAAAGCATGAAATACAGCATATATGTGTGTATCTGTGTGCTTTGGGTTCCTCTTTTAACATTGTCCTCTAATTCTCTGTATTTTACAATTAACATGGCTTATAAACAATAGTTTATTTTCAAGTAGACAAATCTGTCTTTCATGTACTTTATAAACATACTGTATGATATTCATATGCAGTGTATTTATTCAGAACATGAGCATGTAGAAATATATACATGGATGGCAGGATGAAAAAAAAATGACATAAAAAAACAAACTTTAATTACAATCTTGAATTGCCATCTTTATAAAAATATCATCTCACTTTATTATCATCAGTGAAAAATATCATCTCACTTTATTATCATCAGTAAAAATATCTTACTTTATTATCATCAGTAAAAAATATCATCTCACTTTATTATCATCAGTAAAAAATATCTCACTTTATTATCATCAGTAAAAAAATTATTGAACTTTAGAAGATTTATAACTCACATAGATCTTAAACATGCTAGACTTAATCACGATATAACTTTACATTTTATAACTCACTTTTTACTTCTTCCACTTTCCCAAGGCTTTGGTCAAGTCAAACATGCTCACATTTAGAATATCCTCAAATATTCCCATTAGCATATTCAATTTCTTCTCACTATGTTTTGCAGTATATGGTTTTGATTTGAGTAGAAAAGCCATGTTCATAATAAACAGTTGGCAAGGGAATTACCATACAGAATATAAAATTCCAGTGCCCTTTTAGAAGAATGAAATAAACACAGTAGATACTATACACTTTAATTAATTTTAATTGAGACTGAGGCATACTTTAATGACTTTATAGGTATTACCAATATTATTACCAAGAGGTAAAATTACTTAACTGCCACATTAATATTTTCCAGCCTCTAAAACTTCACCAGAAAATGAGTCAAAAAAGTTTCCAAGCACATCTGAAACAACTCCTATTAATTTGACACAACAGCATACACACTCATGCATTCAAATGACAGTGTTCATCTAGACAAACCAGTGCTCACTGACATTACAGATGAGAAACTTGAACTTAACAAACTACAAATTTGGGGGTTAATGAAAATTAAATGTTAATCTTATGGACTTTATTAACCTTTGGTGAAGATTTGAACATAAAAAAGTAACAGCTGGATTAACTATTTACATCTAAATGTAATTACAAATATTATCTAGGTGCTTATATCAGAATTAATTACAATGTGTATTTATGTAATGACCAAAAAAGGCAAATAATGCATAAGTAACATGATTGTATTTGGAATTTACCTGTAGTATGACTCCTGCTGTACATGAATAAAATAGTTCATTTCTACATACAGTAGTCAGTCCCCCTTTTGAACAGCCCCTCTGACCACTGGCCACCCGCTCCTTATGGCCAGAATCTGTCGACACTGACAAATTTTTGTTCAAAAGTACCCCTCACCAAAGGCCATGCAGATAACTTGACCAGCAGCCAGCATATTAGTGCAAAAATATTAAATTTACCCCTCACAAGTGGCCACATTTCATTTTGTAATGTGTATCCAGAACCAGTATTTTGTTCTTAATGTGTGTTAAGTAATCTGATTTCTGTTTCCTGATGTCAGATTTTTGTTACTGACAGAAGTGTTGACTAAAGGACATGTACCACCAAGGTTAATATTACATTTTCTCCTCACAAGAAGGCACATTTATCCCATAAAGCCAAGCAGGACCAAATTTCATTCCATACAAAAAAGTAAGTAAACGTAATCCGATTAGCCTTACTGATTTGCTATTATGTCCGGTTTAGTCACTTTGTTAATTATCAAAATTACAATTATTAAACAGTAGTGACATCTGGTTTTATTGATGTACAAGTCAGCATGAAAAGGGTTTGATAGCCCTTATGGCTTTCCTTAGTAAAATGTTGAGTTTGTTCACTTTCATAATTAGTGGCTATTACTACTGAAAATTGCTGCTAAGTTTACAAATCCTAACAGCCATGAGGTGCTATTGTTTATGTTAAATCTGTGTATATATCAAAGCTATTTTGGCTTTTCTTTCTTAGTGTAAAGAAATGTAAAAACAATAGGGTACCAGACTGAACCTAATGAAATGTGAGACAAGATCGCTTCCTTTAAAAACACGTGGCATTTTGTTTAAATGCAGAAAAATCGTTTTATCATTCTTGTAGTTGGCAACATTGATGACTATAACCGGACGTAATTGTCAAGATCATAACAGGGTCAGCATAGGCTAAAAATAGATTTTGAGTAGAGGCTGAAAATAGATTTTGTGCAGACACAGGCACACACCGAGAAATTAACCTTAACAAAACAGGATACCAAAGACCATAAAATCATGTGAAAACACATTTATCGCTTCTTTTACAAAGGCATTTCATTCGCTCTACAAAAGTTTTATCTCTATAATTAAATCACATACAGTTAGCAACATCAGAATAAATCATTACCAAACATTAACATGTCATCACGTAAACAGAGACGATTATTTTAGAAAAAAAGTCGGTTATTCTACTCTATGACATTGGGTGTGGTGGGGAGGAGAGACTTGCCGAACAATTTTAGGTAGAAAAGATTTGAATAAAACAATGTTATGTTGAAAAAAACTTAACTTACTTAAACAACATCATAACCGACAAAGAGGTTATTCAACAGCAGTGGGAAAATGGAGCACACTCACAAAACATGATTACGCCTAGAATAAGAACCTGTTTAATAATTATTGTTACTTTTATAATAAAGATATTAGATGAAGATATTAAATGCTTTTGAAGAATGTAGCTTTATATATATACTTCTCACAAAAAATTAGTTTCCCTCTGGAAAGGCCACCTGTCTTATAAGGCCACTTTCCCAGTGCAGAAGGGGTGGCCATATAAGAGGGGGACTACTGTATCTCCAAAATAAAATGTTCATGATCCAAGAAAATCCTCAGTTTTTGCATTATTAAGCCCACACTAACTTAAAACATCTGTGCAGAAGTTTCATGTGTCCTACCTACAACCTTATTTATACACGTCTTTTTTTTTAAGTTTCATTGGAATCCATCAAAAATCTGCATGACAAGTTGTACTAATGATATCGCATGCCATACATAAGTACAGAAGGATGAACACAAGGATTATGATATACTGCTGCCTCTATAAAGTTGGTGTAGTTGGCTAACTATAAAAATTCATGTCTTATTCAAGTAGCATGGACATTTTGGCACTATAAAATGTTTTAGATTTATATTCTTCATTCAGTATTACATGCTCTGACTGAATTATTATTACAAATAATTTTTATTTGCCATTAATCTGTTATACTTATTCCAACACAATATTATATATATATTAATAACAAGCAAAAATTGATTCTTATATAATTTATCATGCAAACATGAAAAAGTTCAAAAAAAGAAATTTCAAGATACCTTAGAACACTGGTATACAAAGGAAACATTTAAGAAAAATTTCATTGCTTGCATCTAAATGCTAATGGTGTACAATTCCAAAAACACCCTTTTCTATTTTTGATCTGTCATATGAAGGTGTAAGGTTGGTACAGAAATTTCATATAATGCATAGAAAAAATTTAACAAGAAATGAACTTCTCATTTTAAATGATACTAACCACATAAGGCTGACAATAAATTGATGATAAGACAAGAACTTGTCATTTTAAATAAAACCAATGAAACAAAACTGATAATAAACTTATGATAATCAGACATGAACTTGTCATTTTAAAGGATACCAATGACACAAGACTGACAATAAACTGATAAGACATACACTTGTCATTTTAAAGGACACCAATGACACAAAGCTGACAATAAACTGATAAGACATACACTTGTCATTTTAAAGGATACCAAAGACACAAAGCTGACAATAAACTGATAAGACATACACTTGTCATTTTAAAGGATACCAATGACACAAAGCTGACAATAAACTGATAAGATATACACTTGTCATTTTAAAGAATACCAATGACACAAAGCTGACAATAAACTGATAAGACATACACTTGTCATTTTAAAGGATATCAATGACACAAAGCTGACAATAAACTGATAAGACTTACACTTGTCATTTTAAAGGATACCAATGACACAAAGCTGACAATAAACTGATAAGACATACACTTGTCATTTTAAAGGATACCAATGACACAAAGCTGACAATAAACTGATAAGACATACACTTGTCATTTTAAAGGATACCAATGACACAAAGCTGACAATAAACTGATAAGATATACACTTGTCATTTTAAAGAATACCAATGACACAAAGCTGACAATAAACTGATAAGACATACATTTGTCATTTTTAAGGATACCAATGACACAAAGCTGACAATAAACTGATAAGACATACATTTGTCATTTTTAAGGATACCAATGACACAAAGCTGACAATAAACTGACCATAAGACATAAACTTGTCATTTTTAAAGTGTACCAATGAAACAAAGCTGACAATAAACAAATGATATTAAGATATGAACTTATTTTACTGAATACAAATGACACAAGGATGACAATAAACTGATGATAAAAAGAAATGAACTTGTCATTTTAAATAATACCAATGACACAAAACTGACAATAAACTGATAATAATAAAAGAACTTGTCATATTAAAGAATACCAATGACACAAAACTGACAATAAACTGATAATAATAAAAGAACTTATCATATTAAAGAATATCAATGCCACAGGGCTGACAATTACTAATACTGATAAGACATGAACTTTTCATTTCTAAGGAAAACAATGACACAAGGCTGAATTTTTTTTGACTCCCACATTTTACTGCTAGCATTAGTTTTTAAAGAAAATCTTACTGTAAATCAAATGACAGCCACTAATAAAACTAGTCTAAGTTTGCTATGATGTCTATCACTGGGTGTGAATATATAGAGGAAACTTGGACTATTTATAAGATTTTAAAAATAGTGCTAGTTAAACATTAAATGTGCATTTCCTTTTGGGATGTAACACAATTGCATCCTGTAAACTGGGATGACACTAATTGTAAATATATATTATGTACTTAACAAAAAATAGAACAAAATTCTATTTTAATTATATTCAGAGCTCTATTTTACAGGTTTAATGAAATCAAGAACAAAGGTGATATTTTAATATGTGAATTACATATACATCTTTAACATTCTTCAGAATAGTTTTAATCCATAACTGATATGCTGACTACAATTAAGGTGCTATTCATCATCCTGAAAATTAAACATCTTTCCTATATGCCAAAGTGAAAAAATTCTTTATATAGTCAATGCTTAAATCCATATCCAAACACTGATGCATTGATAGGCAGGAGTCAAATTTTTGAAACCAATAAGTGACAGAGAATTGAAACCACTTTTTTTCATAATTTTTCCAAGGCTTTGCACAAAATATTTTCTTTTACAAGATTGCAAGTCATATATCTTCTTTTTAAAAATGAAAATTAAAGATCAATTTCAATAATTTTGTATGCACTTTAAGAGAGCCAAATCAATAGTAATAAAATCACATGGACTTAATTCCTATTGTGGATCCCTATTTATTATAGCAACCTCTTTCTTAAAAATGCTCAGAAAAATATGAAATAGTTATGGATCTCAATTTTGTCATGGCATATGGAAAGGAAATGGTTGCTACAACTCAACATTATAATTTCAATGGAATTTACTACCACAGACACCTGGTAGTTATTTACACTGAACTTTAATTAGAAAATTAATTTAATAAAATGGATCTTACTGGTATGTTGGTTTTATTCACTATCACAAAGTTAGGAGTGAAAAAATGCCATTTCAAATTGAAGAAATTGGATTTTTTAAAATAAGTTCCAGGTTAGAGGTTAGTTAGGACTGGTCGGCCTGGTGTCAAGATAATGTGACTGTGTGGGACATCATGCTACATGTCTGCGGCATGATGCTCCAGTGATAGACATTACTATAAACTGCCACACAGCAGACATTGTAGCAAAATGACTGAAAAATTGTTAAAGCTACGTTAAAAGTTAACATCATAATCACATCACATCTCTGTCAAACAATTATAAAATAATTTGATCCAAACTGGCCCAATGACTTAGGAAATGTCAACAGTACAATCACCATCTAGTTGCTACATAAATCCAATAACTCCAGACAGGCCATCCAAGATACCTGTCTATTAGGAATATTTCCACAAGTCTGATCCAAATTGGCCAACAGTTTTAGAGATATAAAAAAGAAATGTTTTACCTTTGCTTTGGAAACCCAACAGTTACTCAGGAAAAAATCACCCTTAAGACAACTTTGGAAAACATGGCCTAAGAAAATATCCAACACATCTTTGATGAACTTGGTCTGTACTTGTTAGAGAAGGTGTTGAAGATGAGGCAAATACAAAATACAGGCAGAATATGATACATGACAAAAACATGAGGTGAAAAATGACAAGACAACTGATGACTAAATAAATGAAAGAAAGAATATCTTATATTCCTGTATTTATATTGGTCTTTATAGAGATTCCAAGTCAAAATTTACAGACTAAATTTCATCAGATATATATATTTAAAAATATTAAGAAATATGAGCAATATTTCAATAATGTTAAGGCAAAAATACAGATAAAATTAACAAACAAGAATAACATGAGATGGACATTAAAGACTTTCTTTGGATGTCACTTTATTTTCAGTGGTTAAGGAAATATTCTGCTACTTTCCACCTGACATATATTATTTTAAAAATAGAATTTCTTTCATTTTTTAAGACTATAATATAATCTTAGATTGGTCAAGTTTTAGTAATAATTATGACAATGATATTTAACAATGGGCCTGGCTGACATTTGCCTAAAAATAGCCAAATGCAAGAGCTGTTCATGAAATCTAGGTTAGTAGGCTGTAGAAACTTGTTACAATTCCACTGATTACAAATGTCATGAAAACAACTATTTCATTGGTTTAAATGTTTACAAAAAATCTTCATTTGGTCTAATTCTGTTGTCAGAACAATTTTTCAGAAGATGTCATTGAAAGTATTTTGTGTTTTGGTGGCAGATTAGTATTTGTCATACCAACATTTATTATTACTTATTACAGAAGGCTGTGGTGCTTACTTTCAAAGTTAGTTAAATTCTGTTTAGCATCGTTTCAAAAGTTATTTATTGTTTTTGCAGTAATATATTTTTTTTCAGTTATTGAATTGATATCAATTCATAGCAAAATGCTATATGTAAAATTTAGCTAAATTCTGTTCTGCAGCTTTAGAAAAATAGTTTAAAGGTTTTTCAGGTTCTTTCTGTTAACATTTGGTCTAATTCTATTGAGTGGTTGAGGAACCTAAATTGGTCATAATTGATTGTAGGTTTATATTATCTGGATAAAGCCAATTAAGATTAGTAAATTTCTTTTCAGCCATTTTTAAGAAATCACTGGGTTTTTTCTGTTTTTTATGGTAAAAGTGGTAATAATTGATGGTGGATTGACTTAATTTGTATATATCTCCATCATGCCTAAATGCTTTCAGACAAAATTAGATAAAAGAAGACTTAAACAGAAAATGTTTATATATATGCCAAAACAAGCACACATCATATGCTAATATCGCCCTGTAGCCATGTCAGCTTAAACTCAAATTAGATGAAAGAAGACTTAAACAGAGAATGTGTGTGTGTTTATATATATATATACCAAAACAAGCACACATCATATGCTAACATGGCCCTGTAGCCATGTGAGCTAAAACTACACTAATCATGTTTATAGTAATGTAACATCCACCAATACATTTTGTTAATTTTGTCATATATATATATATATATATATATATATATATATATATATATATATATATATATATATGAAAACCTGATATTGAAGCACTTGCCTTGTTATCAGTAAATTATTTTCACATTTCTTGGCAAACACCCCATTCATGATGTGCAGATAAAAGTTGCCCATAAAGGTGAGTATGGAAAATAGCCATAAATTGATGGGATGGTGGAAAACAAACATATAGCACATATTGGGATCAATATGTTTTGAAAATGTTACAATTTGTTGCAGAAAATCAAATTTAAAACATTAACTTGTATTAGAATTTAGTAGATTTCTTTGATTTTATCCTGCATTTTACCAAGGTTGTCAACTGTTCATCTCGATGTTGTTTTCTTGAATAAAATTCCTGCCATGGATTACATTTCAACCGAGGGCAATTGCACTCTCTTCTCAGTTTCATTGCCTATTAAAAAAACTTATATAGTATTAGTCTGCAATAAAACTATGTTAAAAGCACAGACAAAAGATGGCTACATTATCACTTGATTACAGTATATACTTGTACGTCAAGTCCAACTGCAACCTGCACAGACCCAGATCTGCCGTCACATAATGTGGAGTTCGGAGTAATCAGTTGTTTGAAATTTGACTGGACTAGAGAGTATATTCTGTACTTGAGAGCAAGAAACTCAAAAGCAAAAGTGCAGATTAAACAAAGTTGCAATAACCTACATTTGGTACCTTAGTGCACTTTTTTTTCCTTAAAATCTTTATTACTCTACTGTGAAAGGAACTTGTGATACTAATATTCAAGCATGCTGCCAAATGTTCTAGAGTCACTATATTTATCTATGAAGAGTTCTCCAAAATAACAAGAGTACCACAAATGGAACAGAGGCCCCAAGTGGCCGAGTGGTCTAAAGCGATGTCCATTACGGATCACTGCCATCTCACTTCTATCTGCGTGGGTTCTAAGATTCGGCAAATGTGGATATGTGAGAGAGCTTGCCAGTAGCTTCTCGTGGGTTGGTGGTTCTTTCCGTTGATTTCCTGGTTTCTTCCTCCACCATTAACACTGGCCGCCATGTATAGCCTTTCCTGTGCTGAAAAATGGCGTTAAACCCCACAACAACAACAACAACAAATGGAACATCACAGTGTGACAACAAAAGACTATTCTTAGTCAAGGTGACCTTAACCTGCAATCTAGTGACTCAAAATCAATATGCTTCTTCATTTGGCAGAGTGAGATACAAGTTTCATTGATATCTCATTGTACAGACGCAAAATGCAAAAGTAAACAATATTTTCAATTAGAGACCTTGACCTTTAGTTATGTGATGCTAAAATTAATAGTCCTCTTTCTGTGTCTGAAAGAAGCAGTCAGAAATTTGTTAATGTCAGACAAATAGTTATTATGGGGATGTTAAATGCAAAAGGAAAAACTTTTAATCACAGTAACCTTACTCTATATGAACCTACCATCTACTGTAAGTATGCGCCATACAAGTACAATGAAACAGTGGATTCAGTGAAAAGTGTAACCATAGATCTGAAGGTATGAGCAGCCTCTTTAAATGATTATGATTAATCAAGACATTTATTTACAATAATTATATGGCAGCCAATGGTCATTTATTGTTACCATAAATAAATGCCATTGAATAAGACTTTACATTACTGGAAGAAGCAGATTATGGTTATTGTCTACCTTTTGGTGTTCTCAAAAAGTACATATGCTAGCACTATAAAAACTGTGACCATAAAGCTACAAAGTGATTAAATAGACAGTGCTGTGTCACATTGGAACTGAAGAATTGCAAATGTAGAACCCTAACATTTTACAGCTGTAGATCTAATATGTTAATAAATCATTGCCGGTGCATTGTATGAGGTTTATATATAAAAAAAATTCAGGGCTCTACATTGACAAATGTCACACATTTAAAATGTTTTTTTTTCAGAAAGCATGGCTCTTCCCTAGTAAGACCCATATGTTTTGTATAGCTCTTTAAAATGATAAGCTCTCAGGCATAACTGAAACAAATTTCTAACTGTAAGGCTCAAATGTAGTGCATTAATTTGGTTCAGTATCATTGTATGGGCAGTAACACAAAATGCTTTACCCCAAAACACACCACTTCATCCATCT
The DNA here is from genome assembly GCA_016746295.1 of Potamilus streckersoni. NCBI lineage: Eukaryota > Metazoa > Mollusca > Bivalvia > Unionida > Unionidae > Potamilus > Potamilus streckersoni. Next base: position 1,708,512 of record JAEAOA010002158.1, read on the forward strand.
GATGGTAGAATTCGAACCATGATCTATCTGATCACAAATCCATTAGTCAAAAACACATGCTATTTTCAGTGGCAGCAATTTTGACATGCATGATGCTAAACATGAAAAGGGTTTTTCCTATGGCTGAAGTATACATTACATTTGTTTTAAAATCTCAAATTCACTAACATAAAATTTCTGTGCAGAAATGAAAAGCAAAGGAATAATCTATTTCTAGCAACAGTTAAAAGTGTCCCATCAAATTGCAGACACCCCAAAACTGGTACAGTTTTTAATATGGCTTAGAAAAACACAAAACAAATTTTGTTGAAATTTGATGTGCTTCAACCTATTTTGTCATCCTCAAACTTGAAACAAAGCCAGCCTGCCATGATTGATGGCAATAAATCATCATTACCACATTAAGTTCACTGGAAAGATATCAAAATAGGAACGATTTTGAAAATTATATTTCAGCTTTCTTTGAAAGCACCTGTGCAGATTAAATTTTGAATTTGTGTATTTTCCTGGATATCTATTGTAAACAATTACATTTTTGCTAGTCCTTTAATTCCTAAACTGAGAAAAGGGATGTTCCTATAGAAATATTTTTATTTATGGGTCTTTAAATTCATGGCTAAGTTGTCAACAAAAACTTGTGAATTCAAAGTATGAGAAGCCAAAGTACATGAACACTGCATCAAGGTAATGGATTTTGTTACAATTTTGTTTCCTTTCAAGAGCCATCCCTCTTAATCCAGACCTGCCAACCCTGACAAGTTCGTCGAAGTAAGGTAGTTGATTTTTCTCGATAAGACTGACCAGTTTTCAGTAAGGTGTAATGAAATAGAAATAACTGCTATTGGAAAGTTGGAAAATGTAAGTAAAAGTTTGACACCACAACAATAAACATTATGTTCAAAAGAAAATTTTGTAAAGTACATATAGACTTTATTTACCACTAGTAGAGTTGCACAAACTTTAGTTCCAAACCATATGCAACTCAATGGCTTGTTGCTATCTCTCAACTAAATGTAATTCTTTTTCTATATCACATGATGATGGTAATCATATCTCCTGCCAACCCAGCTGTACTTTTTCCAGAGTAAATGCTGGAAAAGGATGGAATACCATGGAAAAACATGGAAAACCCTGGAAAACTATGGAAAATTGAAATATTCTGCAGAATTTAGCATGGAAACCCTGGATATTGTGCATGGAAAATGCTGGACATGCCTGGAAAATGCTGGACATTTTGGACTTAGATTTTATTCAGCATGGAAAACCCTGGAAAATGCTGGACATTTTGAACTGAGATTTTATTCAGCATGGAAAACCCTGGAAAATGCTGGACATTTTGGACTTAGATATTTTTTCAGCATAGAAAACCCTGGAAAATGCTGAACAGCTTGGACTTAGAATTTTTTGGATAAATTTCAGCATGGGAAACCCTGGAAAAGAACATAGTCAATTTTCAGATTGGTACTTAAAATTAGTTTTAATTCTTTCTGGTCAACTGATTAGAGTTTGTCCTATCCATCAACTATCAAGATTCATGTACCTAAAGAATGAGCAATCATAACTACTAAACTTAGCTATAACACAGATTTTTCAATTTGAAACTATACAGTTATTTCAAACCTATGATACACTGAAAGAGGACACATTAAACAAATAAATGAAATCACATGCTAACACACATTTGACCCTGGCTTTAACAAGACAAAACACAAGTGTTGAAGTAACAAACCCTTTGTTGAATGCACAAACATATGTAATTAAATGTTCATGATCAAAAAACATCATAATACATAAATGTTGGTGTAATACAAACTTTATATGTATGAAAAAATATCCTGAAAAATATAGTTAAATCCTGACCATAACATATCCCAAACCAAAATGCATGCTTACAACAAGCTAGGCAAGCTTATGCAAGCAAGTAAGGGTGCAAAAGGAATTTTTCAAAGTCTGCAAGCTTGCAAAATCTAAAGCACTTAATGCAGCTTGAAATAATCAGGTGTGAAAGGGCAGTTCTGTATGAGATCAGTACTTCTTGAAATGTTAAATACATGTTGTGACCAGATAATACACTCATTATTATAAACTACACTATCAAATTAAAAGATGTTACTTGTAATCTAGTTTTTATTTAATAGCATCTGATAATGCACTTGAGTTAAATAATGTACATTTTCAGTGTTGCAAAATGCTAAGAAATTGAATTAATAGTACTTTAAGCTGGTACATAAATAAAATATATTATTCCAACATTTCTCTATGTTTAAATTAACTATGAACATTATTAATATATGTAAAAAAAACTGAATTATTGCTTGAGCAAGGCAAAATATGAAATATTACTTTTTCTATAAATGTCTTTTTTATCATTTTCAATTTTTACATATATTATATGTTAGAGAAAAATTGAGCTTTTTTGCATAAAGGAAATTCTTTAAGTGATTGAACACTCAATTAGCTATGTAGTCAGTTTGTCAGGTAATGGAAGAATGTGTACAGATTCCATTTAGAAAAATCCTGTAAAAAGTAAGTGCTGATTGCAAAGTTAATTACAGACTAACTTAATACAGCAAGATATTTGATGGCAAGTGCTTTTAAATCTATTTTACCAATAATGTATGCACCATCAAATATAGTCTCAGTAAATCTTGTAATATTAACTTCTGGCATTAGGTTAATGAAAGAACTGTCATATATTTGTTTCAATGACAATCTGCTGCCAGGAGAAACAAATAATTTTCAGTTATTTCATTACTAAATAAAATTTTCAAATATATAGTTTTTGTTTTTCTTTGAGATAGAGAAGCATCCCATTCTGCCAGCATGCTATAAATAATTGAGCTTTGTGAATTTTGCTTCTTTAAAAAGAAATCAAATAAAAGCATGCAAGGTGTATTGTGGCTTTCCGCGACAGATACTTAATTCGGTATCGAGTCATTAAAAGCGGTTACGTCTCCTGTTTACTGGTTAGCAGACTGGTTTACGAAATGTAAATGTACACGTAATAAATTTGAGTAGAAAGATCACAATGCAACCATTGTAGCATCGCATTAAGGCGCAATTTTCAAGGTTGAATCATCACAATTTACATCGTTAATTTGATAAATTTCAATGTTCTCTGAACCAGTGTATGTGCAGTAACCGATCCTATAATCAGAGAGATAATTTGCAATCACGGAGTTATAATACCGGTGAGTAAACTCTAGATTGTGTCGTATTTTGCCAGTTTTCATGACTTTAGTTTTGCGCTTTCGTTGTTTCACGCTTACAATTTAAATGTCAAAATATGAATTTGTAATGTTGCTTCACCCAATGATTGAGATGGCAAAGATGCAGATCATTATTATTTATTGTTACACTTGCCAAATCATGCATGTGCTATCAGCTATCGACAATAGGGTTAAACGTACGCTTGGGAATCCCATTTCTGTTATTCTTAGGGTATTTTTCCTCTCACATATCAAATCAACAGTTGTTAAGAGGTTATTACATTTAATTCTTTACATCCTCACAGAAGATGACCGTTTTTTTTATTTCAAAATGTCTTAAGGTACATGATCAGTTTCATCAGATTTTTGTTGTTCAAAACTCTGGTGTCATTCATTTGACATGCGTCGTAGACCTTTCAAAATGAATAGTAAAACTGAAATTTATGGCTAATTAAAAGATGAATAACACTTATAATTCCTAGACTTGATAAGTGATTTTGGAATAATAAACTAATAATTAAATGCTTCTGACAATGAGGTAAATACTTTTTTTTCCCTCCTGATTTCATAGTACATGTTGCTGAAATCCATTTCAGTGGATGATACCTGAATCACACCAGAAGCAGAGGAGGATGCAGAATTTTATTCTCAGGATTTTTTTAGCAGAAGTGATTCAGAGTAATTCTAATGTTTTCACGATATCGTTTATCATTGTGAAAGATGAGAGGGAACCTAACTATTTGACACCATCCTCAACCAAACGGATTTCTACAAGGAAGTAAATTAGTGTATCATTTCCAAGGCAATAAATAGCAAAAGTATAGTTTGCTTACACATATCCCATTCATAGGATCTTATTTTTATCTGATTAAATATTATTAAATGATTTGATGACTTCATTCTTTTTTTATTGTGACAGTAAGATCTCATTCTAATTGATGTTTACCGTATATTAACATTTTCATTTAAATATTTGATATTACATACTTTTCGCACATCAAAAGCTCGAAAAATGGAGGTATGTAGCATTGCATAGAATTACAAAACAAGCTTGCCGCAACCTTGCATTGCTGTTAAAATCTATTGTTTTCATGAATTAATTTCTGGGTTTTTCAGCTAAATTTTAGTGTTCAGGGTTTTCCAGCATAGCCTGGACAAAGGCTGGAACATTAAACCAAATATTCTAGCGTTTTCCATGCTTGAAATTGTCCAGGATTTTCCAGCCTACGATGGACAAAGCCTGGAATATTAGTCCAAATACTCCAGCGTTTTCCATGCTAGAATTTTCCAGCGTTTTCCATGCTAGAATTTTCCAGTGTTTTCCAGCCTACTCTGGACAGAGGCTGGAATTTTAAACCAAATATTCCAGCGATTTACATGCTAGAATTTTCCAGCGTTTTCCATCATTTTTCATGGAATATGATGGAAAATCTACAGCCGGGAAGAGACATACTCAAACTGCATGGGATGTCCTATAAATATAATTGTGCCCTTTGCAGCTTTATTCAAAATATTCTGAATATTCCTTTATATTCCTCTGTATTGGTTGTTAACACTTCTTTTAGAAGCTTATTTTTCCTTTCGTCGCAAACATGAATCGCTTTCTGGATGCCATTTTTAAAAAAATTATATAATCAACAGTTTGATCATGCAGATGTTTTGCATGAACAAATAGGTGCAGATTAAAGATTAAAGTATCTGGGGGTGTTGCTATAAATTTAGTCTGGTTCCCATACTAATCTTACTAATTCTAATATGATACTCGGATTCATTATCAAACACAGATCAACCAATTATCTGGCTTTTTTTTAACCATGATCATTTTTCCATAGTTTTTGTTTTTATGCCATAAGTCTGTATCTTAACAGTAATTTTCATAAGACTTAAGGCAAAATCGAAAGAGTTGGCACGTCTATTAATCTAATTTTTTTTTTATTTTTACAGAAGGTATACCCTCATAGTATTGGGGACTACTACATCTGCATAATTCGTTTAAGATAACAAAAATGTTGATAGTTTTAATATGGGAAGAGTAAATTTTAAATTTCTGTATTAATCATAAAGGAAAATACTGTTGAATACTGACCGCAGGAATGAGCTTATCTAGATATTCTAATCTCAATGAAATTGATGGATGGGTTGCAAAGCATTCCATTATTTCCATAACATACTCCATCCCTGGCACTGGCTTTGGAAACCTGCAATTTTTTTCTTTTTCTTTATATTCAGAAAACTTGGTAAACAGTACAGCTGCTGCTCGTGCATCATAACAAGCCTGAAAAGACAGTTTTTATTCATTCCTTCTTTTCTCTCTAATGTTTTCATAAATATTATACAGTCTTGTCCAATTATTCCAACTCAAATCTTACTCTTCAAAAACGTATATCTATGTATACAGAAAAACCTGTCATGAAACCACCTGTTTTGAGATACCAGGATCTCCATGCATAGACGTATTGATTATATAGTCTTATGACCTGTTATGAGAGACCACCTGTCTTGAGAGATCATAGTCTTTTGGCAGAATGGGTGGGTTTTCAAGACAGGTTCTACTGTATAAAGTGCACCCATACAAAATACTCAAATCTAAAATTTGAAATGCTCTAAAAGATCAGGCCCAATATTAATTGTCACCTGGTTAATCTGGATCTTAATTCTAGCCTCAGGTTAGGAATGAAAAATTTTATTTCAGGCTAAAACTTCTGCAAATAAGATAGCTTAATTCTAGATAATAGATTGAAGTACAAAATTTAATCTAACAGCTGTTCATCATTCTTATAAGTTCTGCCAGCAAATTATGGTATGTGATGGCAATCTGTATGTATTTCTTTACCTTCAAATGTATATTATACATTGCCAAATATGCTAAATTTTAAATCACATTCTTTAAATTATTCTTTCATATAGCAACATAATTTTAAATGATAAATTTAATTGGATTCATGAAAATAAACTGTTCTTTGCATGTAAATAAGAATATTTTACAGTTGCTAAATTTAAAAATAGTACATACAGCATATTTGAGACAACTTTTGTAAATGAATGATAGATTAAACATTTGAACATCAACTTGTTTCCTTTTACATTGAAAATAGAAAAAGAATTATATTGCACAACATATACCTATTTTTGGAGGCTTGTGTAACCAATAGTGATGATTTTGTTAGATGGTTCATTTCATCATCATGAAAGTGCAGTCCTTGGTTGAGGTGTGACTCTTGTGCTGCAGGACTGGGTTAACACAGCTCACACACCAAACATGCCTACCCTTCTGCATATGAGATTCTCAGTGAGATCTAACTAAGGTTAGCCTCATGTGCATTTTAACATGCAAATTAGGTAGAACTCACATGAGCAAATAGATTCTAACATGAGATTCACATGTGGTGGCGCTCTACAGTTTCGTATTTAGCATAGGGTTAAAATTTTAAAGAAAAAGAGTTTCCCCGGGTTGCCTCACTAGTTATACTGGTTATTTAAAAGAGACTTTGTATATCTTAGGTGTTGTTCAAAGAACCTTTAATTCCCTTTATTTTGATGTATGATTGATGGGTGTAATATGGGTTAGAGAATATACAGCTTGGCCTTACTCCAGATGTGCATCTTTCAAAAACGTGCTAGCTCTACTTGCTCATTTTCACTTCTCGAACTTCAGAGGTAAATTGTAAAAAAAAGAGCCGATAACTTTTTTTTACATTTTATGTATTTGGTAATTCAGTCATTGCACTTTTAGAAGCTGGAATTATCTAGTTTGGCAAAATTCATTTTCCATATTTTAATAGCTGCCAAGAATAGTGTACTTTAGACAAATTTAGGTTGATTTTTGGAGCACAAGGGAACAGTCATTTTAGTTAGCAGTGTCCCAAGATCATTTAAAATTTCCAAAAGTACAATATCCAAAGAAATTTCATCCACATTACATGAAAGTAGTATATAGGTATGCCAACATTCTTTGCACTGTGCATGTTTAAAATGCAAACAACTTCACCTTACATACATCACTCTCTCAAAAGTACATAATAACTGGTGAGCGCCACCTGTGCAGGAATTGTTATTAACATGAGCAAGTCTGCTCATGTGAGCAAGTCTGCTCATGTGAAATTTGCATGCTTATGAGCAGGATCTTGCTCATGTGAGCAAGTCTGCTCACCTGAATCTTATGAGCAAGATTCGCTCACGTGAGCGAATCTTGCTCACACGAGCAAGATCTTGCTCACATGAGCAAAAACAACAAAAAACAACCATAGCATTTATTTTGTATTGAATACATACATCTTTTACAAGAATTAAACAGAATAAGATCATATTAAAATCTAGTATACTAATCACAAGCATATTTGAGTGTAATTATTGATCTTTTAACAATGTTTCTCACACAAGAAAAAGTACAACTAGTGCATGTATGTATGTATGTGTTACAATTTAATACATCACATTCATTCTACAAACTTTAAGGTCATAATAAAAGATGCTGCAGGAAATTTGCTTCACATGAAGATCATTCTTCACTGTTCCAGAAAATTCTAAGCAAACAAAATGTGTAATTAACATTACTACTTCTGAATTTTATCAAGTATATGCCAGTCTGCTACAATATTTTCATTTGGAGATTGTCCTCTTTGAATCGATGCACTTCCTGTTGACCACTGAATTTAAGTTAGCAGGCTCTGTTTTGAACTGTTGAAAAATGAAACCTGAAATGGAAATGAAAAAGTTAGTACATATGTTTTCTGATCACAGTATTTGAAACATTCTGGAAGGTGGATCATTGAAGATTCATTTGACAAGGTAAAGGCAGAGTACATATAACTGTTGTTTGGGTTTTAAGGTACTTTTAACAGTGTCTATCTCAAACTGTCAAAATTGGAACCAACTGCCTTCCCAAGGTCATACTTAGGCAGCTGACCCAGCTTTAAAATACAACCCTTGGGCTACGATTTTAACTGCTTTACCAACAGAACTACCTTAGTCCAGTAGCAAACATAAACTGCATTACTGACCAGACTCCTGTAAGTCGCACTATATTCCAAATCTGATTACTTCTGAATAAAGATACCAATGGGTACCAGAGTACTCTTACATTGATCATAAACTGGTAATAAAACAAAACAAGGGGGTACCCTTAAAATTTTCCAAGTTCAGATTGAGAAAGACTAATGCTTACAGTTCAAGGCTCATGTTGTGTACACATTTGTTCATTACTATGTGCTACTATGAGTGCTTACAACATGGACTATACAATAATACAATCCTTTCTCTCATTACCTATTTAAGAATCAATGCTTATATTTCGAGCTCAACCATCACAGCTTTGTGCCTGTCCATGGTTCGTACCCAATTTTATTACAGCTTAAACACTCTTGTTTTGAGATCCTGGTGACACTAACTGGATCAATACTTTTCATCAACTGTGATATTAAGTGCTGATTAAAAAATATTCAACAACATAAAATTGAAATACATACTATAATTAAAAAAAAGCACAATATAAATGCCCGGTTTAACTAAAGTAATTTTTGCCTGAGTTTGTGGCTCTGGAGTGAGTGTTATCTGTTCAAGTCAGGGCTACTGTTTACATGTTGGTTAACTGGTTGACCCATTTTATTAGCGGGGAAAGTTACACAAAGTTACACAAGAAATTTTTTGCCACATAAAGGCAACACAAAAACTTGGCTACTGTAACATGCACTTCTATTAAAATAATTTTTTCACAGCAATATTTAAATATAAAGGAAAATGTTATTTAATAACATTGAAAAAAGTCAAATAATAATAATACCAGATGTTTAAATGCGGCAACTTTTGCATGAATGTTTGATCAAACTGTTCCAAGAAAACAGACTGGTTCTTGAATGTGAAACCACTTGCCCTAGATTCATTCTATGCTTCTATACACATAGCAGACTAGCCTAAATTGAAAATAAATGATGACTGAACTATCAATTTTTTTTTTTAAAAATTAAAAAATGGGATTTATTGATGTGATTAATGAATGTTTTTGCCTGAAAAATGTTAGAAGTGATTCTGCACTGGACCGTCGTTATGGAACAAACCATGGATCATTTGTTGAGACTATTTGCGAAAGTTACTGTAGACTGGTTGAAGTAAGTGTTATGCATAAATAATTTTTCAATTTCTTGCGTCTGTTCTTGTCCTTACTACTAATCCACATGAATTTGACCGATTTTTGACATAAAAATTAACTGGTCCAGGTAGGTAGCAAACAAATGGACTTTATTCATAGTTTGCTGTAATAATTATTATAGCAGGTTATATATGTATGTATGTATGTGTGTGTGTGTGTGTGTGTGTGTGTGTTCTTTTTATGCTCAGATTATGCTTTGTTCCCCACTTATATTAGTAATAATTATGCTTACACCTTTTTGGATGATTGGCATGTGTGAACCTACAACAAAACAGTTCATATTCACATTTAATACAGTTTCCTTTTAATCATGTATCCTGGTAGCCAATCATTAGAACTGACAGGTATAAAGTAGAAATTTCCCAAAATTTTGACATCTCTACTTCTGGAACAGTCCTCAGGGAGATTTCTCCTTAACTTTTAGGATACATTTTTCCAAAATGTCTACATTTGCAATATATCAAGACTTTCAGCATCTGATTTCCAATTTTATATTTTTAAGAAAAGTAATACTTATTGGGGCACAGTTGAATTCTTGAGTCTGAAATGCATATATGTATCAACATGTATTACATCAAAAAATTGTAAGCATCTTATACATACTTTATTGGAGTCAGAATTTCCTCTGCATGGCAGTGGGGTTATGTCTGGCTTCTTCCTGTTGCTGTCAATTTTTGCACTTTTTTCAAATGACTTCTATCTTCTTGTGTTGATTAAGATCTTGTGACCTTTAGAAGTTTAATCTGTTAAAAGAACATCAGAGATTAGATAAATTAATCATTGTTTATCTATGCAGAACAGAAAGAATGCACTGAAATGGGAAAACAATTTGGTTGTCGAGAGTCCAAATATAAGAAAAGGTGTAATCCTAATCTAATTATTTATTTTAAATCTACCAATCAAGAGACTTGACCGTCAAGTCAAAGGTATTTTAGGAATAAAAGTATGAATTAAGCTACTGTATTTGGGTCGCAATCGCATATGCTTTACGTGCTCCACCCAATCAGCAATAAAATAATACGAAGAACATTTATATTTGTCCAAATTCAGATAGGATTTAAAATTTTAAGTGGCTGGGTTACTAATTGTTTCAATTGGTAATGCATGTGCCCTTCCTTGATGCGCCCGAAGAATCGGGGGGGGGGCATTGTTGCACTGTTGAAATGTGGAAGTTTTGAGAAAGTGTTGTTCAATACAAAGGAGGTCGAATAGTATTCGATCATCATGTGGTGTTGATATCATTTTTAGTAACAAAAGGTTGAATTATATATTTAAATAAAATATGAAGTAAAACCTTGGCTAATTTTTAAACGACCGAATTTATGCTTCCACTTATATATAATGTTGATGATTCGTGCTATCCAACTTGGTTGTTCCATATGCAAAAATTGTAAAAAGAAATGAGCAAACATAACTTACCTCTTTCTCAGCAAACAATCTGTCCTTCATAATCCTTGAATCTTCTAATATGCGTCCCTATAAACTCACGTCAATGTATTATTCTGTTTTGTGCTGAACATTAACATCAGTATCGACGTCTACATCACTTTATGTTGATATTGGTTTCTTTTTGTTAACTCTTACAGTCTTAGAAATATTTAAGAGCAAACACGTTGCAGGAAAATATTTAAATAGCTTTCATCCTAAACAGCGTGGTCTTTGCTAAGTGCACATGGCCTGCGCTCAAATTTGTCTGTTGTGATTTAAAGCACTGTTCTACATGTACACTGTAGGTCATCGTGCAGCATCTGTTGAGTTCATTTGAGGCACCAAAGAGGGCGAATTATTAGTAAACATTTTGTTTTAAGCACAGGGGCTCGTATCATATCATTGATTATAATATAAATGTCAGTCATACATGTAGTATAAAATAATACTTTTATTATTTTATACTAATGTATGACTGACATTTAAATTGTTAGCGATGATATGAGCCTTGTGGTTTTACACTCATTTGAACATATTTACTCTCTTATTTCTTAATGTTGTATTTTATATATTAAATAAACGGTATTTTTATTATAAGATGTTTCATAAAAATTGAGCTATCATTGATAAGGTAATTAATATAGCCGTAGTTAATTTTAATATTTTTACAGTAGCTTGGGCTAAGCCATGCCCCTAGGACACTCTACTGGTTCTAACAAGCCATTTCTTCCACCGTGTACTCTGATATCACACTGGTCACAGACAAGTTAACAGAAATGTCAGTGATTTGTGTCATGATTATTCCCGTAGCAAATTTATTTTATAAATTTTTAAAAGACACAATCAGAACATTTAAAAAGAAAACTTCGAAAAAAAGCACTAAACAGGTACACAATCAAACATCACAGGATTGGGCAATTTCTTACGCATTTTTTAAATTATGTACATATTGTTCAATGGAAATGTTAATTTAGTTTTAGTAATTATGAATCCACTGACAGCTAAAAGAGCATCTGGATTTGTATTTCCATGCAATAAAGTAACTGAAAAAAAGACGGAATACATCGTTGCCAGTAATAAGGCAAATTACACAATTCAGTCAGTGTAAGATTTTATTGACTTATGTGCGAACGTTAGGCATGAAGAAACGGCGTAGTGTGTGTAGTTCTCCAAATATTTTGGAAAAGGTCTTGAGAGTTTATTAGGCCGAAAGGGCTGCTCATCAGTGTTTATTTTTTCCCAGATATGTGGCTATGTATATATTTTAAAATTTTATAGTGGAGTTTGAGAAGTTTGATGATTCTGAATAAATGGGTTGCATATAGTACTAATATTAGTACCTTAGTCCTACCTTGTGGACACCAACCACAACAAAGCAAGTTGAAGTTTCGACATCGTAGCTAGGGTGCATCATGTTTATTTTGTGTAGCATTTATTTTGGGGCAGAAGGTTTATTTCTTTTTCAATATTTGCAAACTGCATATTTTTGGGAAGAGTAACATTTCACCTTTTTATGGATTACTTAATTAAGCATCAACCTCGAACAGTTATGCAAGTCATTCACTCTTTTCTTGGGGTAGCTGTTATAAGTTTAATTGGTAGTCTGGTAGCCTTAATCTTGAATTGTTTTGTTTTATGAACAGTGAAATGAACATTAATATGTTCAAATACAAGGAGACTGTTGGGTAAAAATAAGTCTCATTAAAACTCATTGTGAGAAAATAAATTGACATGTTTTGAAATGTAAAAAAAACCCCACAAAAACAACAAAACAACAGCAAGTGTAAAATAAAAATGTCTATTTGAGAATAATCAGGATGCTTGACAATCAACATTTGTACAAAATATTTAAGTCCAAACTGCTCATGTGATAACTCACATGAGAAAATCCAACTCTGAATAAATCTGAAATAAGTGTTTCATCAGAAGAAAAGTCCAAGTTTCTCACATGAGTTATCATGTGAGAAATTAGAACTCTGCCTTATTTTCAAGCATGGTTATATGTAAAGGAAAAGATCGTTTTCTAAGTTGTACTTTCTCATATGAAAATGTAAATTCTCACGTGAGCAAAGTCTGCACATGTGAAAATCAGGTTAGTTTTTCCTTGGCTCACAAGATCTAACAAACTGCACACATGAGCTTGGAAAATCTACCCAATTTGCATACATTTCTAACAAGGTTTTTATGTGCAGCTTATGAGCTGCTCATGTGAATTGGAGAGATTTTTCTGTACGGGAGTGCAACTGTGTAACCAAGCCATACATTGTTTTCATGTCAGAATTGAAATAGCAACTTGAAAAGAGGTACATGTATTTTATTTTAAGACAATAATATCTGGTTTTGATGTTGGTCTACATAATTTACTAATGTTGTTGTACTTGTGGATAATTTATGACTAAAACTCTAAACAGATAACAACTTGAACAGAGGTACCTAAAATGATAGTCCATATGCCATGAATTATAATTTCTAAGTTTTATACATTTATGATTTACCCTTTTTTGATTACATTAATGCAAAGTCTGAGAAACAGTAGTTGTCTTATTACAATCTCAAAATTCAGAATAATGTTCATCACAAAGTTCTTTCTGCATCAAAATTAGACACACAAAAAGTTTAAAATACTTTTCTTTGAAAAACAATATCAATCAAATATACAAAAATTACTTTGAATTCAAGCAATGTTTATAGACACAAAATGGAATCTATTTCAATCAAAACTAATACATAATTTTCAAAGAAAACTAAATCACTTTATTATTTTAAGCAACTCAAACTAAAAATTTGTACATAAATTTACCATAGCTGTAAGCATCTACAAACATCAGAAAGAAATTTTTAAAAAATTTCTCCCTCCAAAACAAATTACAGGAGTAATTAAGAAATAAACTTCATATACTGATATTTGGAAATTTATAATATGAATGCAAAATTAGGTTCAAATATCTATCATTGCTCATACTGAGAACAGTTCATTGAAATCTGAAAACTCCATTTTAATGTCAAGCAAACATGAAGAGAATCAGAGCTAAACTAATCTGATTCTATGGATGGAAACAATTGATGCTTTGCTATACAACATTGTTTAGCCATAAAATGATGCACATTTTAAGTCAGGCCACAAAATACTGAGATATGCTGCAATAACATGTAAAAAAAATAAATACAATCATTTGTGTATTTAAATGTGAAACCTCATTATAAATATTTTTCATTGGTAATAACTAAAATCAAGTTAAATAAATTATAAGGAGCAATAACAAGCAGGCCAAGAGAGTCATTTGCAAAGAAGTTATTTAAAGATCTTCCTATTCTTTGTAGCAGCAGCCATGTTTGACAGCAAATCAGCTCCATTTGTACAAACTTAAAGGGTTTTTGTCACAATACATTTGATCAAGTTTGGTAAAATTCTCTTCAATGATATTTGTTAAGTTATTTAAAGGTTGCTACATTTGTAGCAATGGTGATTATATTTTAAAAATGGATGGATACATTTGTATTAACTTGAAATGCCTTCATGCCAAAATGATTTGTCAAATTGCTTCTTGTTTATTCAGTGGTTTTTAAAAATTTATTATAAGTTGCTTTTTCTCTAATTTTAAATAACAAGATAAATGCTTCACCAATAACACACAAAGGTACTTGATTAGGATGGTTTAATTATAGGTAGAAACCTGCACCATTCTGTCACAAGTTCAAATGGCTCTTTTGATGGATTTAATGCCTATTTGGCATGATGTGTTTAAGCAGGTTTTCATGTCAAGATGCTGTCAAATTTGCTAAAATTCTTTTCAGCAGTTCTAGAAAACTAATTAGAAGGTTAATTTATTTTTAGTAACAGCAGTCTGGCTAGAACATGCATCAGCATTGTTTGTAAAAATGGCAAAGGCCTTAATGCCACAGATTTCTTTCGAATTTTGCTCAAATTCTCGCTAATCAGAATCTGAAAAGTCATTAGGAGGTTTTTATACTTTTAGCAATTAAAGCAACATTTGATGGTGGATCAACATCATTTGTACAAATCAAAGACCATTAAACCAGGATACTTTTTTTTCTAGTTTGGTAAAAATTTTCCAGTGGTTTTGGAGTAGCTGAAAATAGCAATCCTGATGGACACTTGATTGCCCATGTCAAAAGCCTACTGGCCTTATGGACAACTATAACCTAATAAAATAAAATTTTTACTAATTTTTATGCATAATTAATTTGCATTGTTTGTTAGTTTTCTAATTTTTTAAATTTCATTATCAGCTATTAAAACATTGTTAAATTCCACCAAAGGCAAAGGGTGTAAAACACCTTCACAAGGGACATAAGTATGGTGGCCAACTCAGCTTGGTCTGGTTAGGATTTTTTATTAACCCACCCACTTCTGGTCATTTATTTATCAGCTGCACTGCTCACCACCCTTGATGCAACAATTTTGATATCCAGGATAATTCTCTTCACAGATCACTGCATTGGTCTTTATATTTGTGATTTGTAGCAATCATGAAAGCCATGAAAATTGTTAACTTGTGAATAACCGTCACTTGTTATTGTACAGTAATTTTTAAAAACTTGAATAAAGTCATTTGTGTGTCTTTTGAATTTTTAACAAAGCTTTAACAATTTACTGCTATGATGTCTGCAGTGTGGCAGTTTGTGCAGTGATGTCTAGTACTGGAGCATTATGCTACATACATCATGTCCCTCCCAGTGACATTATCTTTATGCCGGGCCAACCAGTCATAACACTAAACTCCTTATGATGAGCACCAAAGCAAGGCAACTGTTAGTACAATTTCTGTCTTTGGTACGACACAGCTGGGTTCAAACTCTTGACATCATGCATCCAAGGTGGACACTCTAACCACTAGGCCACCAAAAGTCATTTGTAATTCAACCGTAATTTATTCAAACTTGAATAAGTCATTTTATGGTTCTATAGTATTTTGAAGAAACACAATAGTTATTTTTTTATTTAAAAGTAATTTGTACAAACTTGAATAATAGTCATTTTGGTTCTATAATAATTTTTACAAAGTTGAATAATAGCCAGTTTTGATTCTACAATAATTTGAACAAAGTTTAATAACAGTCATTTAAGATTATACAGTAATTTGTAGAGAGTTGAACAATAATCATTTGTGATATTACAATAATTCTTACTAACAGGTGCTTTATATATTAAAAAATGTCTGATATTATTCTTTGAGATTCTTTTAGGGGTTTCTGAATATACCAGTGAATAAAAATTAGTCAGAATGTACCCTCTAGCATTTTCATGCACATTTTTTTTCAGGAGCACTGGAGTGATGTTCAAGTCAGCCCTGCTAGGTCTTTCTGGAACAAGGAGAATTACATACGATATGAGAAGGGCCATTAAGCTATACAGTACAACCCTAAAACTAGGACTTTAACCACTCAAATATGTGATATAAGACACAAACTTGTTCCAGCTTAATATCAGTGTTTTTCCCATTCACCATCATCAAAAATTCATACACTGATCACCTGAACACTAAACAAACTGCTCTGATGGCCTAAGTGATTCGAGTGTCTGACTTGGATGCAGCAGTTTGTGGGTCTGAGCCCTGAACTAGTAATATTAAGGACGCTCAGCATTTAGAGATTAGAATTAGGACTGGTTGGCCTGTTATTAGCAGCTTGATGCCCCAGTGCTAGACATCACTATATAATGCCACACCACAGATATTGTGGCAATATGACTGGAAAAATGTTATTTTATAAATTCCAATTCCATGAACACAAAGCACTGAAAGTTTAAGCATGTCCTGACCATAAAAAAATACCTTTAAGAAAAGAAAGTTTGGTTGAATTCCTGTCAGCATCTTAATTCTGAGCTTTTATCAAGGCTAAATGTGTATTACAATTGTAAGAATTAGGTGGAATGATGCACTTCCCAAACTAATCTGGAAAATCTGTTGCTTACTCCCATTAATAGTTACAGTAGTCTGGAGATGGCCCTCTATCAACAAGAAGCTCACAAGTTAAAGGTATTTAACAAATAAAACAACTATGGCTTGATCTGACTGCAAATTAATGAGCTGTGATAAAATGAAGTGGTTAAATTAGCTTCCGTCAAATGCCTTTATTATTTGCCTAGCATTATTTTCTTGATTTACATTATTCATACCTTAGACATCATCTGTAATCCAACTAAATCTGCCTCCCTCTCTTGCTGACGTGAACAAGGCTTGTAGACAAATAGCTGAAAGACATGTGATATTGCATTTTCCATAAGATTCATTTTTATCCCACTTCTAGGTATGACAATCTCATATGTATAAAAGATTTTGGATAAGTGTTCCATTCATTTTTAAAAAATAACATTAAATAATTTAATTTCTGAAGCCTTATTGAAAAAAAAGAATACACTTATTCCATAAGTTTTATTTATTCCTAATGAACTGAAGACAAAATGCAATGAACAAAATGCACACATTTTATAACCCTTTAAAAATTGTACTGGTTTAAGCAGACACTTTTAATGTGCCATCAGTATGTGGTAGATACAATGAAACCTTGCCTAATGTCTTCAGGTGGTATTTCACTAGTTATATATGATAAAGATAAAATAAGATGAAGAATCACCATGTCAATAACACTGATAAAAAAAAGATTTATAAAAAATTGAGTTTTGTTCTAAAAATCAAATTTTCTAAGTGACAAAGTTTTTGTAAAATGAATATGCAATGGAATGTTATCAATATCACACATGCACATATATATTATATCGATAAAATGATGTAAAATGAAAACCAAATAGACTTTTCATCCTTAAATTCACACACAATTTTGTAGATATCGCTCTATAAATGATATTTAACAGTTTAATATTTCTCATCCTCAGGTACAAACTGAATCTTCCCAAAGACTATAGGCAGGACACACAATTCTAACCTATGGGAATGTTAGAGATACAATATTTTTTTGAGGAGGTGGGTGAAAATAGACCTTTCCATATAATCTTTATGCTCTGCCTAATCTTATTATAAGAAAATACATTTTAATAGATGAAAGTAACCAAATATACTTGGCTCACAATAAAAGTCTAACTGCAAACTGTACAGACCCAGATTTGGCTTTTGCATATAACAATAAAATCAGGGTTTGTTTTGTTTGTTCTACTGATTACTCTTAAAAAACTGCATGGACCCCAATTTGCCAGTATTATGCAACAGTAGATATGGAACTATGCAGTTTGCAAGTGAACTTTCCTTAGGTGTTAGTTTTTAAAAAATCAATTAAAAGAACTATGTAGGAAAGGAAAATGTCACCAAAGGTTAAGAATGGAAAGCGAAATGCCACCCACCATTCAGAATGTGAAGAGAAATGCCACCTAAGATTTAGAATTAATATACAGAATATATTCATAGTTCCTGCCAAAAGAAACTCTAATAGCAAGGATAGTATTCCCATGTATATTATTCACTGACATTTAAACCATTAAAACACTGGATACTTATTGTGTCATAAATGGGTCATCAGAGGTTTGACGGCCATATATGCCAAATGTCTCCAACAAAAGAGCTCAAATGACCAGCATGATGGACACATGATGTGCACTTAATTGTCTCTTGCAGCTTTTCAGTCAGTTTTATCAATTGTTCAAACATTCCAAAGCCACAAAGCTCAAGACAAAAGAGGCATACAAGTTTAGCTATTTTGGGTGACCTGTTATGGGATTTCGACCTAACACAAAAACAGGCTCTCATTGGTTCTTGAATATTCCAGAGTGTGTGAGTGTGTTTGCCCTAATAACTCAAATTCATCTCAGAACAAACAACATGATGGATCAACTATTAGCATGTTCTGCCATGGTGTGGGTTCACATGCCAGAATGAGCTTTGTGGGTGAGAAGAATTACAAGAACATTTTACTTAGGTCAAGAAACTTCTTGTACCTTGCCCTAGGACCACCATTATTTCCTAGACTTATTAAAGTTTAACAGATTGATTGAATTAGGGTTTGTATTGTATTATTTACTTACACCATGCATTCTTAACTAAACTATATTCTGGGTTGCAAATTCTATTACACAGCCTCAAAAGAAAAAATAAAATCATTATAAAAATAAACAGTTGCAGAGAAAACAGGTGAAGCATCAATGGATAATGCAGGTATTAAAATGTTAGTACAACCAAATCTGGACCTGAAAATCTAACATTCATAGTAAACTCAATAACTGACTATATAAATATTTTCTTATTCATTTCAACCTTTGTGCTTCTATTTAATGCTTTTAAAGTAAATTTCACAACAACATGATTAAAATGGAGAAACAAATTACCCAGAATGCAATTACAATTTCAGAACCCCTGCATGTTAATAATAATAATAATAATAATAATAATTATAATAATAATAATAGTAATGATAATAATACCAACTTTAGTTAAAGAAAATGGGTCACAGTTGTAATGGAACTATTCCTTTTTGTGGCCTTTTGTTGCTTATGTACACAGAGTACATAGTTAAATGTATACAAACCCTACTGCCAAAAGTACTGATAATAAGCTACAAGTATATACTGAATTGATAAATAAGAAATTTTGTAAGAACATTATAAACTCCAACTATGTAAATGTGTGCCCTTCCTTTGTTCCAAGTGAAGATTTTCTCTACAAAGGGATTCTTCTCTACAATTAATATATAGACAACAAAAACTATTTGCTTTAAACGATGAAATACATGATTCAGGTGTCCATTTTATATATGGTAAAAATAATTTGTACCTTATTTTTGAAGAGCACCGGTTTCCTCCAGTGATGGAATAAGATATTTATACATGCTCAACCTTTGGCTTCACTCTAATAATGCCCCTCATCTTTCACAAATATCTGAATGATGAGACCATTTCCAGGAATCTATTATAATTAAGGCTTTCTGAAGGGGGGCCTCTAGGTCTGATTTTAGGTGTTTTACAAGTGGTGTCTTCTGCATATAGTTCAGTAGATGAAATACAAATGTCTATTTTTAGTGGCAGATAATTTGTGAAAATGAGAAAGAGGAGCGAAGCCATGATTGATTCCTTTGGTATTCCACATGTAACTAGATCTTTTTTTAAAAAACTGCCATTTATTTTGACACAGTTCTCCTGTTGTTAGATAATTTAAGCTAATCAATTGTTGAATTATCACAATAAAAAATGCTCAGTTTATTGGTAAGAATATCATGATCAACAAGGTCAATAACCTTTCTAATATTAACTAGCATGGGATACAAATCATTTCCATTAATCTAAGACTGTACTTCATCTCTCTAAGTATCATGTTTTAAGAACACTCTTATAAGATAGCAATACTCCACCTGCTTTTCTCACATAGGCAGACTATAAGAGAAAGATTCATCTAGCTTTTATAACAACAAGTACTCAAAATAACTCTAACCAGTTTAACACAATAAAGTTCACTTAAAAGCTTTTCAAAGAAGTGCATGTAATCAAGATTTTATATATACATCATTACTCAACCAATAGCAACAATGCAATATGTAAATACATCTATCAGGGTTGATTCTATAACTGAAAAATGACTAGGGAAGATTTCACCTCCATCTCCCCTCCCCTTCCAAGAAAACCAATCATGGAATGTTTAAAAATCTATCACATGATTTTCAAACATTTAGATAACTTTTTTGAGTGGATTTTAATAAAGAAATGTAAGTCATGCATCCTAGAACAGACCCTGATGTTGATCCTTACTAATTTCAAAACCATGCAGACAAACTGTGCAAGCAGAGCATATACAAGTCTGGGAATAAAGAACCAAATTGGCACCATCACACCAATTATGTAGAAAAAGTTAACCAGCTTGAAGGAACTGAATTTCTCAGCCTGAAAAATAAGACAAACATACATTCAGCATTATGAGCTTAAAAAAGTCAAACTTCTGTAGCCATCAATGTAGCTATAGAAAATATAATTATATTTGTCCTTCAAAAATAGTTCCTAACAAAAACAATAAAATTGTATTCAAATTGTCAATAGAATCATTAAAAGAAAAAATATAACAATTCCCTAACAAGTATACATTAGTTCTTTTTTTACTAATAGCACAACATGGTTTGAACTTCTTTACATCAGTATTACTTGTATAGTAGGGATGCTGCTGGCGATTTTAATTTCATCAATTAATGAAAATTTTTTAGAATTTTAACTTCAAGCAAATGCATCAAGTAAAACAATTCCAGTCTTTAAGTGTAAAAAGTGTAAATATAAAAAGCAATAATATTATTCTAATATTGTAAATGTGCAAAATATATATATAATGGAATATCTTTTTATACAGCATTTTTAGTTTGTACAAAATAATGTCAATAAAAAGAACAAGATGCAATAGAAGTTCCTGAAGAAAACCTTCAGGGGATCCCAAAATCATTTTAATATACACTTTACTTCTAAACCATTATTATTCTTTGGCTACCAATGTCTTATTTCTTGCCTGCTCAGAACCATACAATTTAAAAAAAAAAGGATCAAATGCCCTAATCAGAATCAATGATCTGGGACTGAGAACACAACAGGTACCCTTTGTCCAATCAATAAATTTAAGTATCAAAATACAGTTTGGACTGCAATAGGTACCAAATTTAAAAAGTACTGAAATTTCCAAACTTTATTTGACCTCATGTACTCAAAACTGCACTATCTTCAACCAGATCAGAGAAATGCCTATTCTGCTTTATCATTACATATTGTTTTTAGCATCTTAATACAAAAATATTAGCAAAATTTCTATCAATAAAAACTGAGAAAAAAAAATCAAGAAAATCCTCTGAACACAGTAGATATTTGCAAACTATGAAAACCAACATGTCATTGAGTGTAAATAATAATAATAATAATATATTTGGATCACAACATGAAGGTTTCCTTAAATTTAAAACTGGAAAATTGGTAAGACTACTGTTGAACATTGGTGCAGCAATGAAAATTCACATAATTTTAATCAAAATACTGGTTTGGGGAAAAGAAGTATCTTTAAAACCAAACATCAGTCAGAACAAGAGTTCTTCAGAGGGATTGCTCTTCTGATTGAAAAGAATTTCATACCTGCCAGCCTTAACAACATGGGTGGGTGTAACACTTACAAAGTGTGCTTTCAGGTCTCAAGGTCACAGTGAAAATGAACCCCAACAAATTTAAATAAGTTATATATTCATATATGCTAAAATAAAATAACCTCAGATTAAAATAATAAAAGAAAATACATTTCTTTAAAGCAATAAATACCCTTACAAAAAATTAATACTAGGTAGACTTAGTGCTGTCAAATATCATCACCACACATAAACACACCTACCTGCCACCACTCACATAATCACAATCACAGACATTACATAAAAATATACCAAGTTTCTGTCTTTAAAATCCATTAGACAGTTGAATACAGTTTTGAATGTGCTGCAAGTTTTATCTCTACATTCATTACAGACAAGATGGTAATGTTTGTCAAACTTCCTGTTAGATCTGGATTTTTTTCTCAGAATAGAAAATTATATTTCTGCTTCTGCTGTGAGGGAGTGTTTCAAAAAATGGTCTGTAAATAGGAAATGGCAGATTGCATTCTAAATCAAATGGCTAAAAATTTCTTCAAGTCTTGTGACGATCAGACAGGGTCTGTCAATTTTAGAACTCTATATTTGTATATTTTCACAATGATGGGTGATGTTACTATATGGACATTTTATGTACTTTGCAGAATGAAATGTAGATAAGATGTTTGTAGTATGCTAAAAAAAAAAATGCTCCTCTTTGCTGCTGTGCTTCACAAAGTCAAGCTCCATCAACCAGGAGTTTCTAAAATTTGGTTTTGCTGGGCCTATTAACTCACTTTCCAGATGGTTCATCCTTCACTGAATCACAGCTTTATTGACATTTTGCCTTTAAATTTAAAAATACCCATGTACACTATTCTGGCTACCAAAAACTTTTGCATTTCATCTAAAGGAGGAAAATCTGACTTAAGAAACATTGTTGCTGCCTACAAAGTTGCCAGTAATCTTTAATAAATATGGCTTTAGTTTTCTCATTGACAATGTGTAATAACTTTCATTAACACACATTTCTTTGACCTACCTAACTTCAAATAAGTTGAGTTGTTCAACTTAGTGCACTTGTGTAATTAGCCTAGTAGCTTCTCCCATAGTACTTAGCTCTTGTCAGTGAAAAGGTAGTTGTTTATCTCCTACTGCCATACATTTTACCTGTTATCAACTGTATGAACTGCCCCAAGGATACTTTTACATGGGTACTAAATAGGACTGCTTACATGAGCACTAAATAGGTTTGCTTAGGTAAAGCACCATGAAGGACTGCTAAATGAGCACTAAATAGGTTTCTTTACATGAGTGCTAAGCATGACTGCTTACATGAGCACTAAAAAGCAAACAGGTCTGCTTATTTTAGCAAGCAGGACTGTTTACCAGTTATTCAGGTTACCAACATAGTGCAGTGGTAAAGAAAGGTCTCTCATTTTCTTTTTGTTGTTGCTAACAGTGAAAAAATTATTTTTCAAAATGATAATGTTGAAGGATTTGAAAGTAAAAGTATGTATTAAGCATGGCATATTTTGGCAGGCAAGCAATTTATAGGAATTTACAGTAAGTCTATTTCTTCTCTCCTTTTACATTTTGTTTAGCTGCTGCATATTGAAATCATCCCCAATATTCTTGAAAAACTACAGCATGCCAAATTGGTTAACAACAATATTTTCCAATTTAATATATTCACAAGAAAAGCGCATTACAAAAGTCTTTATTTGGAACTTTACCATCAACCAAAAATTACTAGACTCATCTCAGATGCAGACAAGATATACTCACATTCTTTAAAGTTTGGTTTGGAAAATAATATATTTTGGAAAGTTATTGAACTGATTTCATTCATGGTTTTTTTCAGACCTATCCAAACAAAGCCATGTTTGTGTTATCATGCTAAAAAGCTATCCCCCTGACCTTCCAAACCAAATCAAGACATCTGACATTTAAATCAATATTAGAATGCTGAGGTTTTTGTTCAATGAAAAAAAACAACAAAAAAAAACAAAGTCTGGTAAAAAATCACTGTATTCATAGCTGCAAAAAAATTGTTGTGAGTTCAACACCATTTATCTCACATACCCATGGTGTTTGAGATAAAGACCTTGACCCCAAACAGATGAAAGATATTTGTGATCCAAAAAGACAAGCATCTTAGATCACTTCCCCACCTGGTGCCCCACTCAAACTACAAGATTAATTTGCCCTCAAATTAAGTAGATCTAATTTTCAAACTTGTCCCCAACAGTATTATCCTGTCAGATATTCAAAATGTGTATGCACATAATAGAAATAAATAGATTTGACAATCAGGGTCTGCAACTTGGATGAACAATGAAAACTGAGCCCAAGCAAGCTCCTATGAATGTCAAGCAGCACCCAATTTGATTGACATCCATAATGAATTAAACAAATTACTGTGCAGAAACTGGATAAGTCTGACAATCAAGGACCATCATTTTTTTTAAAAAATAATTATACAGAAGGCCAACAAACTTCATCAAGGATACATCAACACCAGAACTGGTTCAAATTCAGTGATAAGAGAGTTCATGGGCAGGATTTAGAGCAAAAAAACAGGATGTGACCATATAATTACAAAACTTTACAAAGGAATTTATATTTCCCCTGCATTATGCTATTTACTTAACCTGAAAAATGTATGTTACTGTGATACTGTGAAAATATATTGTGAAAAATTATTAGTTTTCCATTTTCATCTTTTATGCTTATATTTAGTGTTAATTCAATTAACATACTAAATATCAGCATAAAATATGAAAACCATAAACTGATATGGATTTTCTGCATCACCTTTGCTCTCTTCAAAGGAGGCATCGCCATCATGACTCAAATGGTATTTATATTTTTTTAAAATAAAATTTTGGGTAACAAATGAGAAAATCAAATTTTTCTGATTTGAAACAAAATTTAAAGATGTTTCTTAGTAAACTTGGATATGTGGCAGGTCTGCAGTCTTAATTATTAATACTAATGAAGAATAAAATTGTCTGAGTGTCCCCCTTCATGACATCTCCGTGAATCAAATGTGGTACATGGAGAAATAGAGGTAAAAAAATCATGCAATACTCCAGCTATAAAGTGAAAAGATTAAACAGTTGTAACATCAAGGCCTCAGCCAGGAACATAACCTAGTGGTCAGCAACGTTATAGGTAGAAAAGAGATTTTTGATTAAATACTGATAATATACCAACTCTTAAGTGAACTGGATGAAAGCTAACACATACTAGACTGAATCTGTGGTAAACTTTTACCAACAGGTGTCCAATATAGACTTTGCATTTCACCCGGGGACTTGAACTAAGGATGGTATTAAAATCCACAAGTTATGTTTATGTTTTATTTCCAACATAAAGGGCATTGTTTATAAAAATGCAGTGGTCCCCCTCCTATATGGACCCCTACTCTTTATTGCCAGTATTATTTACACCAAACACTTTGTGTACAAAAGTACCCCTAGTGGGTGTCCACTACTCTGATGTGACAAGCAGCCAGTAATTTAGGCCAAAAATGTCAAATTTATGTCTCACAAGCTGCCAGATTATTATTATAATGTGTGAGCAACCAATATTCCATTCATATAGATAAGAAAGTATTCTGGTTACCTCAACCAATGTCTGCATTGCCTGAAGCAGGGCTTTGTTACTGAAAAAAAGTCTTGGCTAAAGTACATTCTAACATGTACCACTAAGGTTGATACTACAGTGTGACCCTGTTATAGAACAAATTCAGTTATAATACAATTTTAGGTGGCTTTCAAATGTTGTTACATACATGTGTTTTTCTTGTACAGGAAAAAAAACATTTCTTAACTGTACAAAAAGTAATGCATACAAAGTTTGTTATCATTTAGGGGAAGAGATCGCATATGAATTCTAATATAAGACGATTGCCACATGGCTTGTGCAATTTCATATATATGTATTTTTCTTGTATATGGAAAAATTTGTTTTCTTTTTTAAAAGTAAGAAAAATAATGTGTAAAATGTTTATTTAGTGTCCATGCCAGCTTTGCCAATGTCACAAATTGCAATTTAATTTCCCTTCTGGTGACAAAATATACCATCTGGCGAGTTTGTCTGCACTGTCAGATGTTTAAAATTTATACAACAGCCTTGGGTTTGGAGTAATGACATTCAGAGGCACCTTGAAAGGTAGCAGCAAACTTGATATAAAATGCACTGGAATCTATTTATTGTTAGATAAACAAATTCTTTGTTCATATTGACAAACTACCTTAACAGTGCATTGTTGTATCAAAATCTGTTTATTCTGGCCAGAGTAATGTATGATGAGAAATCTTGTCATTTTATTTTGTTGCTGACACTTTTGATAAGATCACTCAGATAAGGCACTATCTCATAATGGATATTTCAGAAGAAATAGTATCAGACTATTAGTCACTCACTAGAAATTAATATATCTATTAAGACTGACCTTTGCTTCACTCATAGAACTGAATCCTTCAGAACCACTCACACTTTCTTTTGTAATCACTTTCTGAAGAGAACACCTCTTGGCCTTTTATTTTTAAAATTTCTGACATATGATGTACCAAGATCTACTTCTTGGTTTATTTAATAGTCATGCTACTGGGACTAGCTACAACTGACCAAATTTTGAAAGTATGAACTGGTACAATTGCCTAAACAATGGCAAATGCCTTGTGTTTTTAAAATGTACATGTAAAAGATAGTTTTGCTGAATCTCCAAAGAAAACTGATTACTTAAAAGGCACTGATTATTCTGTATAATTACTAAGCAAATAAAAAAAAAAACAGTCTACTTGTTATTACAATTATTTGTTGCTGATGTGACAATAAGAAACAGGCATCTGTTTGGTCCTCCAAGGCATTCCTTTCACAATAACTTCAAAAATAGCAGACTACAATCTTCAATAACAAAAAATCTTTCTCTTTAGGAAGCGAGCACCAAATTTTAAAAAAAGTAATGGAATCTAATGAATAATTGCATTCTAAAGCGACTGGAACATATTGATTTTATATTAAACATTTCATTTATGACTGGAAAAAATGTACGCTTTCTGTTACTACCAACATTGGCAAAAAATGTAAATTGAATTTCCAATCTTTTGAAAAGTACATATATCTGGGCATCAAGTTAATTGATGACTGGGAGTGATGTATATCTGGACATCAAGTTAACTGATGGATGGGTATCTTGCAAAGATGTTTATTAAACTTTTTGATTTGTTCACATTTTCATTTCCCTATGAATAGCTTCATCCCCTGGGTAACCATGGCAAGATAATAATTGTCTTTAGCTGACTAAATCTAGACCAATTTAAGTACAAGTACATATAGCAAGTAAACAATTATAGTAAAGTGTATAGTGACAATCAGATACAGATCAAAACAAGGACTACCAATTATTTATATATGCATTATTTATGTTTTCTAACAGAATGTGACTCATGAATTTTATAACATGGAATCTATATTTGAATTCATTGATTTATTATATACATATTTAGTACTTAATGGATTATACATCGTATAACACATATGAGGTTGTCAATACACAGTATTTTTCAGACTAGTTTATCT
This sequence comes from Potamilus streckersoni, assembly GCA_016746295.1. Taxonomy (NCBI): domain Eukaryota; kingdom Metazoa; phylum Mollusca; class Bivalvia; order Unionida; family Unionidae; genus Potamilus; species Potamilus streckersoni. Next base: position 1,735,929 of record JAEAOA010002158.1, read on the forward strand.
TTGTTTAATCTTTTAATCAAAAGCATGTATTTTTGCACCTGCTGCTATTACCCCCACCCCTGCCACATTTTAGGTAAATGCATCATTTTCTTCAGCTAATGGACTTGGTTATAACATGGTTTAGTCAATAACACTGTCAGGTTCTATGAACACCAGCAATTGTGTTATAGTGGTTCACACTGTATATAAAAATCTATGAATGCCTATGTTTACAAGAAATGAGCTCAACAATCTTGTAATGTAATCTAGTTTTTGGCTTCACACACTTGCTGAGTTCTCTTTGATCATTACAACCAGACATAATTAAGATCATACAATTGCCAACATAGGCTACATATATATTTTGTTGATTCCTAAAGAAAGAAAAATTAACCTTGAACAAAACAGGGTACCTGATTAAGACCAAAAATAATGCACAGTATATGTATTGCTTCCTTTGAAAACAAGGCATTTTGTCAACGCTACAATGGTTTTGTTTGTATAATTAAACTGCAGTACTCAACAATCAGCAACATAAGAATAAATAGTCATAATGCTTTAACATTTGATCACATACACACAAAATTATTTTAGAAAAAAAGGAAAAGATATTTGGCTTAGTGACAATGGAGAGAGTTCAAGAGTTCTTGCCAAAAACTTTGAGCTTTGAAAGACTCAAAGACACAAATGACAAAACAGTTGGAAAATGGAATAAACAGAATTATTCTAAATGCCAAGTGATATTTGTACCAAGATTTAATTGATGTTTTAAAACAGCAATATGCATGCCAATGGTACCCCACCCACAATTCACATGTAAGAATCAAGAACTAAGTCAAGAAATAAGTCTATTATTAAAACATGAATGTTTCTTTTAAATGAAGATATTAGATAATTTGAAATTACATATAACTTTCTTACTACATACACTTGCATATATTTCTCACAAATAAAGACCTATGCAGTAAAGACCACCAATCTTATATGACCCCATTAGCAGTGTAGAATGGGTGGCAATATTATAGGGAGACCACTGTATGAAAATATTTGACCATGTTATAATACTTGACTCAACAGTTCCTGCACAGTGAAAGAACATTGAGACTGGAATGGTACTAAAAGAAGGAGAGTATGTGACAATTTTATATTAAAACTAGAATTGTATTGAGTAAGTGGAAGTGTAAATATATAATAAAATAATTGAACCAAATTCTGAACCCATGGCCCGAATCTGAAGCAGAACCTACTGGATACTGGAGTGGTACCTAACAAAGATGAGTATATGATATTATGTTCCAAGTATTAAATGATTTCAGCAAGAAGCAACAGAAATGGGTATCCATTGTAATTCCAGACCCATCACCCCAACAAGGAGTGGGAGTAATACTGAGAAAAGAGGAGTTTGTGCTGACTTTATGTATCAAATATTGAACAAATTGATGTTAAGGATAAGTAATGAAATAAATTCAAAGTTTGAGGAATGGGTATTAATTTGCTTATGTAAATGTACACTTGCCCTCTTAGTCATTACACCCCAACCCCATTCAAGATGAATCTATGGCAAAATAAAAGCACAAAACTTTTTGAAAATGGTGCAAGTGTAATGAATGATTGTTAAAAAGTTTCACAACAGTCAAAAAACCCCTGCAAAATATAAGTTAACTGTATACACAAAATTCTGTCATACAAGTGCACCAAACAATACGTCAAAAGTGGCAGGAACTCTACATAAATCATTGAAGCACACAGATTTGTCAATATGTGCAATTTAAAAAAAAATAGAATGGGATTTGTTTCACAGTGTTCCATAAAAGAAAAACCAGTTTGATTAATGAGATAGTTTCATACACTGAATTAAGCTAGAAAACCAAAAGCTCAATAATTGTAACAAGCCTGCATGAGCAAAGATATTTGTCAATATGTGCCAGTCTAGGCAATGACCATACAATTTACCAAGTTTTGATGTAATCTATCAAAAACTGTTGGAACAGCTAAACTAATGAGATTGATGGAAACATGCAATGATTACATTTTACCACCACTGAGGTATAATAATCAAAATGACCCCATGCTCCATCTAGGGTCTGAACTCTGGGGCAAGTATGGTACTCAAAAAGAAATGCAGAAAAAATATGAACAGACACTCCTAAACATATATAAGATCAATGATAAATGCATGTCTCAGTTCCATATAACATCATCTTTGTGACTAGTACTGTCAACATTGTCCATTTTGAATCAATGAGAGCATGATGTGTGTTAAGTGAAAACTGACCATATGATTGCTAGCTTGTATGCTGCACTTACAGGATGGGACAATCCATAATGAGCAAGCTCATGACTGAGGACCGCAGCTGTCTCATCATTTTCGCTGCATATTTTTAGAAACTCTTTTGTAATCAATATCTTCCCAGACTGAAATGAGAAAAAAGAAATATGATGCTCTTCTATGACTGGATTTGTCTTCATCCACATGTACTTTATAATACTGCAAACAAAAATTTTAAAATACAGAAAGTATGAAAATATAATAAAGCTTCCAAAAAAGCATTTAAAATTTAACAACAAAAAACCTTGGGTCATCTATATATGCAATTTATTATAAGCATGCCTTTTTTACCTCAAGTGCCTCTGTGAAATCATGTTAACAAGATTAAATAAAAACTACAAGAAAATGTGAGAAAAACTTTTACAAATTTAAAACTAATTGTAATGGCATACAATAAAATAATGTCATCTAAATATATACACAAACACTGTATGCATATTAATTTATTCTGTCCAGGTCAAATCAAGTTTGAATAATGAAGCTATTAACAAAGTCTGAATTGTGACAATTTCTAGGTCTAAAAGTTAAAATTAGTTCTAGAAAAAATGAAAGATATGGATGGAAACATATCAACCTATGTTAATTACAGATTGTCTGGGCAAGGAGTTTTTCATAATTGCACTAACAAGGCTTGCACTGAAAAGTCTAATACAATTTTTTTAAAATGGTCTATATCCAAAACTTTATAAAAAAAGGGAGAAATATTCTCTAATAATACGACAAGCTTATGAAACAAGATAAACTAATCCCATAGCCCCAAATAGGTATGACCCAATGACATGAATTTTGCAAGAAGAAAACAAATTATATGATGTTTTTACAAATTCAAAACAGGCTGTAAAATCATTGCAAAAGTTATAATCACAAAAAGTATGATATTTTTTACACCCAATATTAGAATTATTGAATGACATAATCCAGGACAAATACTAAGCAGCAATAAAAAGCTGATGCTGGACTTTTTATGATACATAATGAAGCTACATCCTGTAAAATTATTCCACCCTTTGTACATTACATATGGAAAATTTTAGCTAAAGTTTCAGCTCCCACAAAAGTTTCCAAATGAAACCACCATTTGATATATATATATATATATATATATATATATATATATATAAAGAATACAAATCATATGGCGAATAACAACCCTCTCAAGCGTACTGGATCCACCAAGGGATCACGTGTGTCAGGGATTAATTAAAATAGATGCAATAAACTGACGACGAACAGTACGAAACTAGTAACTAACTAGCCTAAGCGCTTTCGACTCTTAATGAGTCTTTTCAAAGGCAAATACAAAACATAGTTACGACAAACAAATAAACACAAAAATGTTGTGTTTGTAAACCTCTACATTTCTGTCTTCACATGTGCTAAAGCTATAAATACAACCAGCTTGTATAGACTAGTTGCGGAAACTGAAAACGTATAATTCCCTAAAAGTCTACAAGCCAAAGCGACATCTATTTTGACTTTGTGTACATATGTAACGCAGATTATATCCCGGATATTTGATTCTATACCGGTTATTCTTATAGTAAAAATTGAAGGATAATAAGAAGATTTAGAAAATGTTAAATTCTACTAGTGCATAGTTTTCATTTTCTAGTCTTCTTGGTTTAGACCGCTTGGTTTCAATGTTCTAAGGCGGCGCATCCAGTATGATTCCTTTTCCTTCCTGGTTTCGGAACTCCAGCTGTGGTTGTTAGCAATAGCAATAAGTATTATATCACTGAAAGTGTGGCCAGGGGAGGAGAAGTGTTCTGCGACCGGGCTTCTGTACAGCTTTTTTGTCATCCAATCAGATCTATGAAGGTTTATCCTTTTGTGTAGCTTTTCAGTTTCTCCCACGTACTGAAGGCCACAGATCTTACATGTAATGAGATAAATCACATTCTCTGTTTTGCACGTTTTGTTTGGACCATGTATGTTTAGTTTTTCTTTAGTCACTGTGCTAGTGAATGTCTTGGTCTCTATCATATGTTGACAAGTTTTGCATCTTTTATCGCCACAGGGTCCAGATTGGCTAGGTTGATTTTGACTAGCGATTGTTGTTAGCTTGGCCCTGACTAGGATGTCTTTTAGGTTTTTTGGTCTCCGGTAAGCTACTACAGGTTTGTTTGGAAGTATTAGGTTTAGTATGTCTGACGATTGCACGGTTGGCCAGTGGTTTTCGATGATTTTACCTACTTTGGGATTGTCTGGGTAATAGGTCATAATCAATGGTATCCTATCAACCTTTTCTTTCTGTCCATATCTGAGTAGGTCATCACGGTTTGTTTGTTTGGCCCTTTGGATTGCCTCCGCAATCAGGTCTTTGTCGTAGCCTCGGTAAATTAAATGTTTAGCCAGCTCTTCAGACCTTTCTAGGAATCTTTCATCGTCGGAGCAAATTCTGCGTATCCTCAGTGCCTGGCTATATGGAATGTTCTTAATGCCGTGTTTTGGATCAAAGGCAAACAACTTCCATCCTTCAATAAAATTCACGGCAGAAATTTCCAACTCAAACCATGTTTTCCTGGACACAACAACCAGACTGGTGGAAAACAAATTACACACAGACATCTACTCGAAACCAACCGACAAACACCAGTATCTTCTCCCAACCAGCTGTCATCCAAAACACTGCATTAAGAACATTCCATATAGCCAGGCACTGCATTAAGAACATTCCATATAGCCACGCAGAATTTGCTCCGACGATGAAAGATTTCTAGATAGGTCTGAAGAGCTGGCTAAACATTTAATTTACCGAGGCTACGACAAAGACCTGATTGCGGAGGCAATCCAAAGGGCCAAACAAACAAACCGTGATGACCTACTCAGATATGGACAGAAAGAAAAGGTTGATAGGATACCATTTATTATGACCTATCACCCAGACAATCCCAAAGTAGGTAAAATCATCGAAAACCACTGGCCAACCGTGCAATCGTCAGACATACTAAACCTAATACTTCCGAACAAACCTGTAGTAGCTTACCGGAGACCAAAAAACCTAAAGGACATCCTAGTCAGGGCCAAGCTAACAACAATCACTAGTCAAAACCAACCTAGCCGATCTGGACCCTGTGGCAATAAAAGATGCAAAACCTGTCAACATATGATAGAGACCAAGACATTCACTAGCACAGTGACTAAAGAAAAACTAAACATACATGGTCCAAACAAAACGTGCAAAACAGAGAATGTGATTTATCTCATCACATGTAAGATCTGTGGCCTTCAGTACGTGGGAGAAACTGAAAAGCTACACAAAAGGATAAACCTTCATAGATCTGATTGGATGACAAAAAAGCTGTACAGAAGCCCGGTCGCAGAACACTTCTCCTCCCCTGGCCACACTTTCAGTGATATAATACTTATCGCTATTGCTAACAACCACAGCTGGAGTTCCGAAACCAGGAAGGAAAAGGAATCATACTGGATGCGCCGCCTTAGAACATTGAAACCAAGCGGTCTAAACCAAGAAGACTAGAAAATGAAAACTATGCACTAGTAGAATTTAACATTTTCTAAATCTTCTTATTATCCTTCAATTTTTACTATAAGAATAACCGGTATAGAATCAAATATCCGGGATATAATCTGCGTTACATATGTACACAAAGTCAAAATAGATGTCGCTTTGGCTTGTAGACTTTTAGGGAATTATACAACGTTTTCAGTTTCCGCAACTAGTCTATACAAGCTGGTTGTATTTATAGTTTTAGCACATGTGAAGACAGAAATGTAGAGGTTTACAAACACAACATTTTTGTGTTTATTTGTTTGTTGTAACTATATTTTGTATTTGCCTTTGAAAAAGACTCATTAAGAGTCGAAAGCGCTTAGGCTAGTTAGTTACTAGTTTCGTACTGTTCGTCGTCAGTTTATTGCATTTATATATATATATATATATATATATATATATATATATATATATATATATATATATATATATATATATATATATATAAAGGAATCCAGTGAAAAACCTGTTGGGGGCCCTCTGAAACAATAAATTTTCATCTAAACTCAATGATGGATGTAAAACTATTAGAAGAAATATTAGCATCTAAAGAGACACAACAAGGCAGATGTCCAACCCAACCCCAAACACACACACACACCCTCGTGAGTGAGGTCATAGCAAGCACAGATGTCTGGATTTTATCTAATCGAGATACTCCCACCTTTTCAATAAAATGATGGGGGAGTAGAAGAAAAACTAGAGAGAAGAGGAAACAGCAATAGTTCAATATTTACCTGACACTTCAATATCCATTCTCTTCCTGCTCCAATCTGTTGGAGCTCTATTGAAATCAAACTGATTTAAATCTATTGCTTTCAGTTGTATAAACATTAATCTGTTGATTGTTTCTGAGCTTAATATGTGCCTTATTTGTGTAAGAATATTGTTTTGTTATTTCAGAAGGGCTTATTGCTAGCTTAACCAGCTTGAGCAAGTCGGGAAACTGTTCTTTACAGTTGTTCTGTACAATTTTTCACAGATGATATAAATTTTCTTTTTGATACTTCTGTTCCAAAATAAGATTTTTCACTAACATAAGTTCTACCAAAGTTTTACTTCTTAGATCAGTGACTTGTTTATCATTACTGTATATACTCGTTTAGGAGTCAGACTGCAAACTGCACAGGTCCAGCTCACCCGTCACATAATCCATCAGCTGATCTATCTGTGCAGTTTGTCAGGAGTAATTAGTTGAAGAAACATAGACCCTGATCTGCAGGTACATTATCCTATAGTAGATTAGGATCTTTGTTATTTGCCATTTACTGGACTTTAAGCAAGTATATACAATATGCCAGATTTCTTATCTACTCCATCATGCTATATTAGGGTTACAATGAACTAAAAATTGCTGAGTCGACATTTAGAGGTTGGCTTATGGATGAGCCGAAACTTTGAAATTACTCACATGATGTTGATTTAGATGAAGGGATGAAACAAAAACGAGCATGGACTGCAAGCGATAACGAATTAGATGATGCTGTGTATGCATGGTTCACACAACAACGTGTCACAAACCGCAAGTGTTATCGTGTTCTAATTTAGGTCATTTTAAATTTTTAGACCCATTAATTTCATGTTGGTAATGGTTAACCCTTGTGAATTTATTTTTTTCTTCCATTTTACATCTACCACAATAAATATCTACACATCGTTAGATCGACATTGTTTTTTCGAAATGTGTCGATCTTTCGTATTTAAAAAAAACGTCTACTTTGGATCAAACAATAAAACTAGAATGTTTACCATTCACAGCAAAAATTAGTGATGTAGTACACAACGTGAAGTCGTACATGTGCAAAGCAAATGGAAACCACATGAAATAATGTTTTGATGATCAATATACTGCAAGTTATCCTGAAGTTAATGTTACTCTGTGATGAAAAAATTAAACAAAGTACACCGATATAAAGAGATATTTATTCACTGTTAATCTTAGCACGATTAATAATTGAGTATTCAAGACTGTAACATGCCAAGCCACCCCACCCCCTTTTGTCTATACGTCGATTCCTTTGTTAGTTTTTGTTGTTTGTTATAGATCCCTCGATAACTCGCGCCCTCACTTATATCGCGGTCAATGTTTTTGGACCCCGATGTCCATGAGTTATTGAGGAAGTGGTGTATAGTGTATGAGAAAGGATCAATTACTGGTTCAAAACCTATGTTCCATTAGAGAAGTAAGGAAACACATTCATTTGAGTTTGTCATTGCAGCTTAAATACACTGATATGTCCCATACATTTTTGTTTATTCAAAGCTAAAGAGTAACTCACCATCTCAGCAATGAAGACAAACTGGTGACACGCTACACAGTATGTATCTAGGGCTAGCACCAAATACATTATGACTTCAATTGGGAGTTTTTTTTAGAGGGTATTACAATATGTTTAATAAAAAACAAATGCCTTATTCATATTTTTAAAATTACCCATTATAAAACAAAAAATGAAAAGAATGTGTGACTACAAAGGAGACATTCAATAAATACAAAACCACATCAGTGTTTTATTTAGTCAGGGGAAAGAACTTGTTTGACATGGCAGAGAAACTTGCGTCTCTGCCCAACAGATTTGATATATTCCTATGCACCATGAAACTCTTTCCACCTGCTTGAAACAAAGTGCAAATGTAGTTTTGTCTTTATATTTAAGACCATTTAACCCTTTAACTACTACAGCTGTTCTGCAGTTTCACTACTGCTGAGTGATAGCGTATCAGTTACTGAGACTACTGATACTGTTTGCTAGGCTGAATACTAGAGCATCATCATGGCTGACTACGAAAACTGACAATAAAACATGGTTACATTTATATTCATTATTTCATTAGTTTTTGCTGGATTTCAGTGAAATAAAAAGCAGCTTACCTTGTATGGTGTCTGTTATTAATATATTTCCATTTTATTTACTCCTACAACAATCAGACAAGAAATCTCCTTCGTGTAAACTGTTTTGAATTGCACAAAATAAATCATCATTTGATTCAAAATCACATACATCTAGTGTTGAAACGGGACTAACATCATTATCTGATCCATTTACTAAGAATGATCCATTAAACTCTTCGATATTGCTTGCACTGAACCCTTTAAAGTCACAAATATCTGACTAGGAATCCATTTTTGTTTATCTCAACTACACGTGTTTTGTACATTGCCGGAAATTTCCTTCCCGCGTGTCTAAATTTAACCTCTCAGCTTTCCAACTGGTATCAAATTGTTCAGTAACCAGTCTTCTCATTGGTTATGATAATGAAAAATAAGTAAATATCTGTACTTTCAACCAATCAACGTTTACTTAACATAGCAGTTACGTCCGCATAGATGCGACACTGGGGTTTTGAGTATAGCAGAATTACGCACTCATAAACGACACTGGGGTTTTAAACCAGGCTTATCGACTCTGCATATATGTGTCAGTGGAGTTCAGGAGCTATTTAGAGGCGACGCTCAGATGCGGTAGTCGTAGTTAAAGGGTTAATCACATGTTGGATATGTGTCATGTATGCCAGTGCAATCACTAAATGGAATAATGTGAAATATAAACAAATCCAACATTTGGAACAATTTCAGATTTAAAAAACACATCATGTTTTAGCTATTTACTAGTGTATTTGAATATGTTAAGTATATGTATTCCTTTGTAAGACTAATCATCATACAATTTACTCACATTTGCTAAGCCCCAGCTATAAAGTCATGTATAAACTAGAATATTACTGTGGCCATGTGTTTGATTATAGTTGCAATATACATTGGCATTTATTGTGGTACATTTAAAAATATTGTGTTTTCCCCAAAGAATCTAAATATTCCTTTTCATTCTTTTGTATTGATGTTTAAAACTTTTTAATCAGTTTAGTGTCCCTTTCATTTAAAATCTATCACTTGTTTGACAACATTTTTAATCACAAAATACATGCAGTTTAAAGTATCTTAGTCTGAGATACTCCTGTAAAGTCAGTCTAGTTCCATGACCTGCTTCACTAAATTAACTTGAAACCTAATCTGAATAAAACAAAGACGAGCTAGTATGCAGATATTACTGCAAACAATCACATTGCCTTTTAATCTGTCAATCCCTTTTTTATGGGATATTTCTGTAATACTAATGACAAAATCATAAGAGTTATCAGGTCTGCATACAGCCAAATCACTTGCTGATAGTGGGTCTTCAAATGGCCTGTTATTCATGATCTGTCTTGTGTTTGTTGTGCATATTGTTGCTGCATGAGTATGACAGGTCATGCCAGTGGCACAGATGATAGCTGCCTGGGGTTGCTGGTGGCATTTAACCAGATATCCAGATGGCTCTTGGGCCCAGCATAATTCTAACTTAACTGTAACTGCTTTTAATGGGATATTTACTCCTGTACCAGTACTACCTTGGAAGGTTTCTATGGCTGGTCATGATGTTGCTGCCATGCATTTATGGCAATCCTCATGAATTTGACCTACTTTATGCTGTATATGGCACAGGTCTCCAAAAGGATATTAGCCATTAGCCAGACCACATTTCATAACCCAGCTGTTGCTGCACCTTCTGACATACTTGATGGCATGCTGTGGCAGATTAGTGAATGAACCATCTACAAGAAGATTGTACAGCCATTGGTGGGGTAGTGTATAAAAGATAATGAAGTCAATGCCATGAAAGACCCAGTATTACCCTTTTCTAGCGCTAATGAAGCTCCAGGGCCAAACAACTGATTATGACAGGAACATTTAATGTGATGCTGGATGGAAAATGATTCTATTTAACTACTGCAATAATGCCAACATGACCATAATCTTTATAGAACTGATGCCTATGGCCTGCACAATATCTATGCCATGGACAGGCACACATAATGATCCTTAATTACAGACATTTATGACTTGTCCAAAAGTAGTGACATGGAGGCAATTGAGTGTGCCATCCATAGTCTTGACAAAAATGACCACCAGTGGATCATCCAGGAGCCGACTACTCCACCCGGATGGTCTCTGCAAGCTTAAAACAAATGGTGTTTGGCTTAGTGTTCCTAACACTGCTCAAAACAACTCTACTGCAGCTTGTTCAACATCTTCACCAAGATCTTTGGCAAACTTCCAGCCAATAATCTTTTCATGTTTTCTTCCAACTAAGGTGTAACCCAGGAGGCTGTTCAGCTAACATCAGGCACTTAGAAGATTGATGCCATCAACAGCTCAGTGGGGGGGGGGTAATGACACCAAGATGAGCATTTGTGTAAATGATCTGACCCTTTCCAAAGCCAGTGAGGTTGCACTGGTAGTCTACATCACAAACATTGTGTGCTCCAGTCCAAGGCTTTTGAGAAAAAGACGTCTTAAATTTAATCTAGTTTAGTAATGGGAGCCATATCAAATAGCCATATCTGTCATAAAGTTGAAAGACCTTGATGCTTGAAATTAATTTAAAATCTGTTCAGTGGTTTTAAAAAACAATGTGAAAATATCAACTGTTTATATTTGATACAAAATGCAAGATAGAAGATGAACTTTTAATGGTACAGGAACATTCAGTAAACTCACTGGATATCATGGCTAGAAAAGTGCAATTAATTAAAGCATACATATTGGATTCTACTTGAAGAAGCTAAACACTTCATGTTTCATCTATGTAATTCTTAGATTTTCTTGCATTATATGCAATAATATCATCTGCCCTAATGAAATTGTCATTGACATTTCAGTTGAATTTCACTAGTATTACAGTGGAATTTCACTGAAAGTTTTAGTCAAAATATTAGCAAGGTTTCAAAAAAATTTGGTGAGATTTGAATAAAAATTTTACCAAAACATTTGCTGAAATTTTGCTGTTGTTGTTGTTGTTGGGCTTAACGCCATTTTTCAGCACATGATAGGCTATTCATGGCGGCCAGTATTAATGGTGGAGGAAGAAACCAGGAAATCACCGGAAAGAACCACCGACCCACGAGAAGCTACTGGCAAGCTTTCTCACATATCCACATTCACCGAATCCTAGACTCGAACACACGCAGACAGAGGTGAGATGGCAGTGATCCGTAACGGACAGCGCTTTAGACCACTCGGCCACTCGGGGCCCCCGATGAAATTTTGCTGAAATTTAAATAAAATTTCACTAACATGTTGAGATTTCATTAAAATCTTGACCAAAACACAGCCTTTGGTGAGATTTCACAAAGTTTTTAGTCATTTTATCAAAATTTAACTAACATTTTGACCACTGAAATTTTGGAGAGGTTCACAAAAAGTGGACTTAAATTATGGTGATAATTCACTAAAATGTCTGCCACATATATCACTGAATTATCAGCAAAATTTAACTGTAATAGTTAAATTTCATTGAATTATCATCAAAATTTGACTGAAATAGTGAAATTTCAGAGTTACTACAGACTATTTTACTGAAATTTCAGCAATTTTTCAAAAGGTTGCAAATGAAATGAAATAATGGCTACCAATTATACAGCTCTTTGTTAAACACAGTAATATTTCAACATGAATGAAACAAAATTATACATGAGATATTAAAGTTGTTCTGAAGACAGAATTATGAATGTACAAATTGTGATGCTATTGTGATTGCATTAACCCTTTAACTCATCATACAAGCACCTTTTGGCACCTCTACTGCCAGTAGCTTTTCGTGGGTCGGTGGTTCTTCCCAGGGTTCTTCCTGCACCATTAATACTGGCTGCCATGTATAGCCTATCTTGTGCTGAAAAATGGTGTGAAACCCTAAAACAACAACATCTACCTGATTTGCATACAAGCACCTTTTGGCACCACTGTAAACAGCAGCAATTTTGAGCAGGTTTTCATAGCACCACCTTCGAGGAAAACTTCCTATCAGATACTACATTCATTGGTGTGAATGATCATTACATGAGTTCATGTGGTCACTGTTTATGTTCTGGTCAAAATCTGCTATTTAAAGAAAACTTGGGTTTTTTTTACTTTTTTTTACTTTATTATCTTCGTAATAGGTTGACATTGGGTCTGGGAACCATTCCAAGGTCACCTTACAATCAAAATTTCTTGTTTCAAGATAAACTAGGGATAGTAAATATAATCTATATTAAAAGAAAAAGAAAAAAAGACAACACACACACACATGTACACACTTATGCACACATGCATATGGCACGCAATCTCTTTAGATATCCATGTAGTGACATAAGCTTTTGATAATAGTGTTTTGTTCCTGTTTACCATCCAATCAGATAGAAGTTACCTATTCATCTGTTGAGGTCCATTTCTTAAGACTTTGGTCCTCTTTTTTGTTTACCTTAGCAGCATATTTTTTGAACATTCTTAAACATTACAACTCTGCTTAAAAGCATAATTGGAAGGATTTTGCATATTGAATCTGCAAGTATAAATGTAATATTTTGCCAAAAAAAGCATGAAATTACACAAACTGTCCAGTTGTTCACTTCGTAAAAGTGTTTCTTTTTTGGACAAATGTACAATATTTGGGCAAGATGTTGCAAAATGTTCAATAAAACTGTGCCAGAACTGTGAAGTAATATTGCAATCACAAAAGAGATGTTCAATACTTTCATTCTTTCTCTTGCAAAACGTACATTTGTTGTAGTCCATCATGTTAATCCTTTTATAAAAAAAATCATTAGTAGCTATTATTATATTGATTAATCTAAAGTTAAAAGAGATCAACTTGCTATCCTTGGTACAAAATTTTGCTCTGCTATAAATCTCAGACCACTCCTCGCTACTTAATTAATACTTGCATACAAGGTTCTTGCTTAGCAGTATGTTGCCTTTTAGCCCTTTTTAAAAGATCTTTGTAAACAAACTTGAATGAATTATATTTTTTCAGATCCATAATTTTATCCTCCTGAATATCAAAAATATTATGTGTCAAATAGCTTTTTATGACTTCTTTTCATGCTCTTGGAATTTTGGATATTAAGGAGAAATATTTCAAGAAGTCACCTCTTTTAGTTGTTTGTTTTATCATTTCAAAAGGTAATAAATTGCCATGATTGTCTACTAGATCATTCAAAACTTCAAAACTGGCTTCTGTCCAGGAAATTTGTATTGATAGAACATTCTAGGGGGGATATATTAAAAATACTCATGGATAAGAACTCATTTGCACTTTGCAGTTCCTCTTTCCAATAAGATACTGCCAAAATGACATCTCTCCAAAAACTGTTTTTAATGAGCTTACTAAATTCTTCTAATTTCCTTCCTCATAAGTTCCAAATATCCTTTTCATTTCTGAGTATAATTGAATTAAGTTCTGCCAAGCTCCATTTTCATTTTCCAGCAATCTTTTTACCCATCTTATCTTAATATACCTAATAAATGAGAATATATGCATCATATTGAGTCCTCCCTTGTTCTCTGGGGCTACTAATATATTGTGTTTAATTCTCTCTACTTTTCAACCCCATACAAATTGAAAAAATGTATGATTTAGTTTTGCTTCAACTTTGGCTGATGGATTTGGAAGTGCTGAGAAAAGATGTATAAATATGGGCAGAACAAGGGCTTTTACAACAATTACTACTGACAGATGTCTTTGACTCCAGCTTGCCAATATTCATTTTACCTTTGTTAGTTTCTTCGTATAATTAATTTCCACCATTTGTTGTAAATCTGGCAAAAATCTATGCCAAGGAGTGTAAAGTTTGAGGAGGACCAAATTAGGCCCATATCAGGAGATATTCTTTTATTAGAAAATTTCTTGTTTCCAATCCAAATGGCTTTTGTTTTTGTTATGTTACATTGAAGTCCATATTAAAAAAAGAAACCTTTCAAGACATTCATAGCTGCTTTAAGAGAAAGTTGAGATTCATCAAGAAGAATAAAAGCGTCGTCGGCATACTGACCCAATTTATATTCATTTAAATCAAAGATCAGTCCCTGTAATCCATATTTTGCTTTAAAGTTATAGCTAAAATCTCAACCCCAATAATAAACAAGAAAGGTGCAAGATCTCTTTGATGACATCCTCTTTCTAGTTAAAGAAAAGATGACGTATGCCCATTATTTATAACACAACTTTTAGAGTCATTACAAAACAGCCTAAACCACTAAGAATTGCCAAAGTTGAAAGATTGTAAAGCTTCTTCCACAAAAGTCCATTCAATTGAGTTAAAGGCTTTTTCAAAGTCTATTAGTAATAATAAACCATATCTATTTTCATTTTGAAGTTGATTTATGATATCATATAGTAGCCTGGTATTTTCTCCAATAAATCTACCCTTCATAAATCTTTTTTGAGTATCACTGATTACTGAGTGAAGAACCTTTTTGATCTTGACTGCAATGGCTCCCAAAGCAATCTTATAGTCAATATTTAAAAGTGATATACGTCTCCAATTTTGTAAGAATCTTCTATCTTTTTCTTCCTTTGGTAGACATGTTATGACTCCTTGAGTCTGAAAATCTGAAAATCTTAAAGTTTTCCTACAGTGTATCCATAATTTATTGATCTGCAAAGGAATTCTCCAAGAGACTTCCAGAAGAATTTATAGAACTCTACAGTGAATCCATCTGAACCAGGACTTTTTCAGTTTCCCATCCGTTTTAGAGACAAACCGCATTCATTAAATCTAAGCACACCCTTGCACGATTTTCTTTCCTCTTGACTGTGTTTAAAATTATGATTAAAAAATCTATTTTGGTTAGATAATCTATTTTGAGTTTCTTGAGTCTACTCGTCATCAAGCTGAACAATTCTACTTTTGTACAATTCCATATAAAACTGTTTTGGGGCTTCTAAAATATCTATTTGATCAGATAATTTTGTCCCATCATTTAAAATAAATTCCTTTTTTGTCTTATTGACGTAATTTCTTTTTTTTTAAGATTTAAAAAGTACCTTGTGCTTTCATCTCCAAATTCATACCATCTGGCTTTAGATCTTAAGATAACGCCCTCTATGTACTTTTTCCTAGATTCCTCTAATGCTGCTTTTTTTCTTCTAACTTTTCTAGAGTTTCCCAGTCTGTGTTATTCAACAGTTCCCCATAAATTTTGATTATTTCTTTTTCAATTTTCTTTAATTTTTCCCATTTCTCTTTCGTTTTCTTAATAGAGAAACATATAGTTTCAAATCTTATTTTCATTTTCAATATTTCAAAGAACATTTGATCATTACAGGAAAGAGAAACATGGAGAGAGTTATCTTTATTTCTGCCTACATAATATTCATTTACAGTGTCAGCTATACATTTTTTGACTAAATCAGTATACTCAATGTTCTTCATCAGTTGGACATTAAATTTCCAATATCCTTTTCCCCTTGAACACGTTGAGAAAGTCATACTCAGAGCAATAGCTGAATGATCAGACTTATATCTAAGTAAAACACTCACATCAACTGTAATCATATGTCTTCAGATACTATAAAGTAATTTAATCTACTTTGTTTCAAGGAAGATTTTTGCCTCCATTATACATCCTTAAGTCTTGATTCAAATTTTGCCAGGAATCAATTAGTTCCAAGTCATTTTTTAGGTCTGGGATCATTGATCTAGACTGTTGGAGTTTGTCATATAAAATATTATAAGTATCCAAGTCTAAATCTTTAACAGTATTCCAATCTCTGCACATTATAATTGAAGAGTTTTCAAGTAATAAAATCTCCACCTTTACCTTTCTAAAGAAGCTAGGATTATCTTCATTAGAACCATACAAATACATGAAGGCCATTTTGTTGCCGTTAATTAAAATATCTAAAATAATAAACCTTTCTTGACTGTCCCATTTTTCTCTATGAATTACAAATTTGAACGTATTTCTAAAAAAAAATATTGCAACCCCAGCACTATTACTAGAGCAGTGGCTAAATATATATTTGTTTCCATTCAGCTGCCCAATATATTTCATTGTTCTTTGTACTACGAGTTTCTTGCAAGCATACATTCTTTTGAATTACCCAGTGAAAAATGTCCCTTCATTTAAAAACTGAACCTTGCAAGCCTCTAACATTCATAGATATAACTTTTACTTTATTATCCATGAGAGTGGCAGAAATGTTATGTATACATGTTCTTGTACAGGAATGTATGAAGTAATTATAACCTTGAATTTATCATATGCATGGTTTTCACATCTACACTCACTCACATACTCACACAAAATACTAATATCTATAATAAAAACATCCATGGTGTTGCAGTACATGCTGGAAAAACCCCTATCAGATACTACATTCATTGGTGTGAATGACCATTACATCAGATCATGTGGTAACTGTTTATGTTCTGGTTGAAATCTGCTATTTAAAGTAACTGGGTCTTAACTGTGTCTCTCCAAAATGGTGGTCGCTGATATTGTTCAGCACTTGCTGGAGTTTTCACAATTAGAATCACAACTATGAAAGTTTCAATAACTTAGGTAAAGGCTCTGATACTGATGTATGAAACCATTAGATTTTATAAATTATCAAATTCAGCTGATTTAGTAATGTAGACACAAAGAACTGGTAAATTTGGAGTATGAGACATGGCCACTACGGTGATTATGCGGCCTCACTGACTGGATGGTGAACAAGTTTTTTCAAGATTTTAAAGCACGTACAAAATTCTTTTATGAAAAATAATACAGCTATAACGACCATATTTTACTCTTAAATCTTTCCATACATAAAATGGTTAAAATTGCTGTTAGACATAACATACACTCACTGCTTAACAAGCCTATGTGTAGCGCACTGCACTGGGCAACTCTGCTTCATGCGTCTTGAAGGGCTAAAAAGCCATATATTCTACGAGGGAAAGGGTAAAGTTGAATAAGGTTTAATAATTTTTAAGGTTTTTAAAAAAAATTCTAGGTTCAACATCATGTTTTTTAAGGTGCATTTTTACATTAATTTTTAAGGATAAAAAAATGAAACTTTATGCAAACACAAGCTGATACTATTGCTTCATATGAGGAACATGTTTTTCCAAATTTATTTCTTATACCAGCCACCCACCTACCACCAAAATATGAAATCAAGTATGATCATTGATATAATTTCCATTAATACTAAATATTCTACATCTGGGCATTCAAATACTTAACAGTCATTTTATTTGACTCTGTCTACACAACACTATTTAAAAAGTTCAAAATATTTTAGAGTGAATTTTGTCAGTTGTTTTAGCTTGTCATCAAGCTGTTTATTAAGAGCTCCAAGTTCAATCACATTTTCACTAGGGTGTGATTTTTGCAGTATATAAACATTAACAGAATTGGTATGGGTTGCCAAAACTCTCAACAGTTATCTATTAAATTGTAAAAATGTTTATACTAACTCAAACAAAAAAAAAAGAACACAAACAATATGTACATCTGAATATTCCTTATACTGAATATAGATCAACTAATAACGGTTGATGTAAAATAAGAAAAAACTGATCTCATTTCATACAGTTGGACAACAAATGTTACCAACAGTAAAATGGGTCAAAAGACTGTAGCTTACATGTGAAATCCCAGCAAACAAAGGATTTCCACTCATTATTTTAACTGTAAAGTTCTCAGGCTTCATATCAGGAAAAAAGTCCTGGTTGCTTTCCACTAGTTTCTTTATAATAGCGACTATCCTCCTATACTTTGCCCTAATTTCTGGAGGTAATGTCTTGTTAGACTGAAAGAGAATATATGTAATACTATAATCTTTATCAAAGCATTATATCCTTAATAGTCACTTCAGTTCTTAACTGAGGTGAAATGATTTATCAATATATTGATGTATTGACACTTTTGCTGTAACTATACATATATCAATAGACAGATGGAGAATCGATACAAAACAATATTTACAATATTCAAGTTGTTTTAATCTCCAGTAGTCATCAATAATTATTATTAGTTTGCCTTGTTCTTTAAATGGAATTCACCTGAATCAGTGTGCAAGTCACATGCACTCATTAATATTAGTAAAAACAAGACTATTGAGAATACTTGCTCACCATCTACATATTAACACCATGCGATATGGTTCATAATCTGTGCACCCCATTCCATGCTAATTATTTTAAACCAGCATTTCTAAAAATAAAAATATTAATTTTGCAGTATCAAACTCTATCCGTGACCCATGTTACTGATTCTTTTATCAACAACATACCTCTTAAGATTGGAAATTAATTTTTTTCCCACTGACCTCTATGCAGATGATACTACACTGTTTGAGATAGGTAAAACCAAAATGGTACTTGAAAAAAACTTACAAGATACTCTCAATAGACTTCAAGAATGGTGCAAGGAAAACAGTATGATCATAAATACAGAAAAAAATGAAAGCCTTACTAGTTACAATGCAACAAAAATTAGCAAGGCTAGATAGCGATAAAACTCCATGTCCTATTTGACAATGTGAGCCTTAATATGACCTCTCAGGATAAAATTCTTGGTGCATTCATAAAAAACAATCTTACTTAGTCTATTCACATTTTAACATGTTTCAAAAAAATTTAATTCTTATCTTTGGCTATTGATGAAAATCAAAACATACATTTTTCTTCAGTATAGGTTCATCTTTTATAAAAGTTATATTCAGCCAAATCTAGACTATTGTAGGGGTAATACCTCTAATTTAAACACAACACTTTTAAGACTCCAAAAAGGGGATTTGCCATTTAATTCTAGATCAATGTAGAGACAATCTCCAGGATGCAATAAATAATATAAAGATTTTTAAAATACATGAAAGAATATTTCTTAGAAAGGCCAAATTTATGTATAAAGTATCCAGAAAAGCCATTCATGTCTACCTAAGCAATATCTTTCAACAGAGAGATGCTGATGGTACTCCAAATTTAAGGTCTATAAGAAGCAAATATTACATGATACCAAGGTCAAACAAGGAGTTGTTTGAAAAACACTTTTGAATATACTGGTCCACTGGTGTGAAACAAAATTCCCAGTGACATAAGGCAGGCTCCTAGCATTTCTTCTTTTCATAATCAGTGTCTTAAATGGATGAAATCTTCAGAAAATTGAACAGTTATAAAACAATAAATACTACCTGCTTTTTTCTAATTTTCATATTTAAATTTTTCAATTTTTTAAATATATTTTATATATGTTTATATATTCACAGGTGCCTGTGCATGTGTTACAGGCTTGAGACTTTGACTTTTGAAAACAATTATTGATGTCAAGCCAAATTCTTCAAGTCATGTTGTATATACTGTATATATTGTCATAAACAGATAGAATACCTTAAGGTAGATTAGTTCTGTAACTAACTGAATTACCTTCTCTAAATAAAGTCTTTATTATTATTATTATAGATTTCCATCTCTCTTGCTCATTCTTCAAAGTTTCCTTCAGATTAGGTATTATGGTTCTTCCAAAGTTAGAAAGAAAATGAACGAGTTAAATTAAAATAATAGTACTTTTGAAATGTAAATAAATCAAAGAAGTACCAAAATGGGCGGAATTTATTTTATTCAAATTATTGAACTGAAGTGATTATTTTTTTGGAAATACAAAAGTGCTCTGTAAAAATTCTTAGATAAAGAGATTCACTGGAATTTATTGTATATTCAAACCTGGAATTATATTACTGTGATTCAACAAAAGACTGTTGACACATCAGCAGTCCATAAGGGTTGTTCCATTAAAACATACATGGAACCTAGGGAAGGCACTTTTAAAGTGGGATACATTCCCATAGATTTAATTTAGAATTTGCTTTTTATTGTAATATGAACTATGTGAATCAAAGTACACATGCAAATATTTTTTAAAAAATTGCTTTTCCTGTGTACCATGTGTTTTAATGGAACAGCCCAGAGCTATAAGACACATCATCTCATTCAGTTTTGGATTTCTTTGGAACTTGTACCGAGTTTCATTCAGGACTTTATAATATTAGGACTTGTGTCTGTAATTTCTGGATTATTTTGGGATTTAATTCATACTAATGTAAGTTCTTTTTCTCATTTTCACTTTGTGTTCTATGGAAATAAATTATTGGTTAAATTTTACAAAGCTTGCTAACTTTCACATTTTCCTGTTATTTATTTTAAAAGCATAGACTCAAAACAGTGGACAAAGAGAAGTTAAAGCTTCAAAGGATGAAAACCACAGACACATAATTTCCAAATATCATGCTGAAACTGCAGAGGAAATGAAATAGAAATGTTACTGATTTGAAGCAATTACTGGAGGTAAAGGTATGAAATTCAGTAGGTCATTGTCAATCAAAAACTTTTATAAGTAGTTAAAAAGGGCTATTATTATTTTATCATAATAACTGAGTCAGTTTGCTAAAAATTATTAAAATTTCCATCAATATTGAACTATACTGATATATGACAGTTATATTGCAATTAATGTATCATCGGTTTAAAACCACAGAATATCAGGATTTGATATTATAATGCAGCCCTAATAGTCAGCTTGCACTATAAACATGCAATTGCAGAACTTACTCGATGCTTGAATTCAGACTATGACCATGTCCATCACTAAATGTGGCAATTAATCTTACTGAAGTCAAAGAATGTTAATAACATCATGCCAAAGGAGCACTATGCATGATATCCAATTATTTGATCTGGATTACAATAATAGGTGAATTGCCAGCATAATGAAAGAAAATCAACCCTACTTTCAATTGTCACACAAAATAAAATAAAAGATTCGAAAGTAAAATATGCACTTTTTAATTTTGAAAGCAAAATCTCTAAATCAATGACTTTCAATGACCAAAGCGAAATCTCAATGACTTTCAAAGCCTTGAATTGAGGTGTTCATTTCTTATTGACTTTAAAAGACCTTTAATGTCCATGCAAACCCTGAAAAAGATGATCCCGCTTGTACAAGCTAAAAGGTATTAAGGTCAAACATTTACTGGAAGATGTAGAACTCTACTTGGTAGTGAACAAATACTAAATTTGCAGTTCAATCAAAAGGACTGACAAACTGAAAACAAATGAATGCTACTTAATTTAACAAGCCAAGGGCTTATGGAGTCATGGAAAAGAAAATACAACTTAAATCAAAACTGTTATTGCATCAAAAACAGAGTTTATACAGTAAAACACAAATATTAATAGAAGTTGTTAGGACTTGCACAAAAATAAAAAATAATACACAGCAGACTTTTGATTATTTGTGAGGGTGCTGGAACAAGACCATGATGGATGTGAGAATAGATGGACAACAGAATATGTACATTAGACAGGGTTATCAAAATATCTACATGTGTATATGTACCTGTTTTTAATATTGTGATGTACAATGCCCTGATGGTTAAAAGAGACTGATAATTAATAGGTGCAAGATAACTGAAGTTCTACTGTACATGCTAGTTAAAACCCCACAGTAAACAACATTGATGGACACATCATTTTGCAGTGGGTAGTATTTAATTTATTGTAATATTTTATAATTCAAATAACTGTAGATACAAGTAATGTGTCATGAAATGGTTAAACACAGTGCATATCATATATGCCTTTCTGAATGGGAATAGTGGCATAGAATCATAAAAATATTTGCATTCACAGTATTTTTGCACACTGCAAACATTTAAAGTTTTTGACAATACCTGTAGATTACTGACTTTTTATGACACTTATAAAATGGTCCCTTTTCTGCAAGAATCAAATTTTCAGTAAAAACAAAAAATAAGTGATTATACAGGGCAATACAAATTAGTTTCACCCCTGAAAGAAACAACAATTTTAACTTTTTTAGTATTACTTACATGATCTAATTTTTCTAATTGAGTTTCAAGCTGTCCAGCCATTGCTTCATTATTACTGGTGATGTATCTCTTTCTGCCGGTAACAGGAGTGTCTTCTAAGTTGCTCTGATAGATTGCAACAAAAGCCAGCACAGCAAGTGGTATGCTAATCAAGCATAAAAAGCCTAACCTTCGACGATAATAGGACCTCACAGTGTCAGTCTGGAGTTTCAACCATTTATTGAACTTCCTGTAAAATGAAGTAAAAATGTTTTAAGTACATCACAAACAATATCACCCCATTAGGTATTTTTGAAAATGAAACATTATTTTGTGCTCCTCTAAGCATGGATCTATTGAAAACATTCATTAACCATAAAAACAATCTCAGACCTATCCCAAGCTAATAATCTTGTCTGCTTGATAGCAAAGTTCCTTTTTTGTCATTGTTTTTACAATATTTTCCACAATTTTTCAATTGAAAAGTCACAAAAGTCACATCATGTCATTACCTCAGTTTATTTATTTACAGGGAAACAGGGTAACATATACATAGTATACCCTAATCAATCAGGCTTTAGACAGAAACATTCATGTGAGACTGCCTTGATTTCCCTAACTGATAAATGGCTTCAAGCACTTGACCAAGGTAGAATAATAGGTTCTGTATTTGTAGATTTCAGGAAAGCTTTTGACATGGTGGATCATGAAATCCTTTTGAAGAAACTGAAAATCTACCAATGTGATGAAAGCAGTTAGATGGTTTATTTCATACATAAGTGAGAGAACACAACATGTTTATATAAATAATGTTCTGTCTGAACCTGGAACATTTAGATGTGGAGTACCACAAGGCTCAATTCTGGGTCCATTACTGTTTATTTTATTTATTAATGAACGACCACTTGTACTAAAGGACTCGGTATCATCTATAGAGCTCTATGCAGATGACACAACATTGTCAGACATCCAAAACACAAAGCAAGAACTCGAAATTTCTTTATAGAATGCCTTAAACAAACTGAACAACTGGTGCACATGGAATGGCATGGTGATTAATACTGGCAAAACTAAAATATTACTTATTTCAACACGGAACAAAAGAACTATGTCTGACATAGAAAAATGAAAGGTTGTAAATGGTCTGTAACAATAGTCTACTTGGTGTTTTGGTAGATAATAACTTATCATGTACTGAACATATCAAACATATCAGTAAAAAAGACAATTCAAGTTTATGGCTTCTCAGCAGGATAAGACACTTTCTCCCAGAAAAGCAAAGAAAACTATTTTATAACAGTTACATACAACCCTATATAGACTACTGTAATACAGTATGGGGTAATTCAAATGATAAAAACTTAGCAAAGCAGGCACATCTCCAAAAAAGAGCTTTTGAGTTAATATCAATCCAGAAAGAAAGTAAGGAAAATTTAGCTTTTAAGTTAAAAATACTACCTATTAAAGACCGAATCTGTTTAAGAAAAGCCAAATTAATGTACAGGATAGCCAATAATAGTGCTCCTGAATATTTACAATCACTATTCAAGTATAGGCTACCTGGAAATACTCCCCACCTGCGATCAATGTCTACCAAACATTACAAAATTTCCAAACCAAATAAGGAATTATTTAAAAAAAAGTTTCCAATACTCTGGAACTTTGCTCTGGAATAGTATTCCAGATGAGATTAGAAATACCCACTCTATTTCCTTTTTCCAAACCCAGTATTTACAGTGGCTTCAGTGATGCAGCAAAAATAAATTCCTTTGAATGAGGGCCTCAAGGTAAGTTAGTTCTTAGCTAATTGAGTTACCCTCTTTAAATAAAGTCATAATAATAATACAATTGTTAACTGTAATTATACTCTACCAATATTCATAGGAAAATTAAGAATTGGTTGCCAATATCCCAGCAGCACACACAACTGTTCCTGATAAAAAAAAATCTGCAGAAACACAATTACACATTTATACTTCAACAATTTTCACAATGTAGAACAATTTTTAACCTGCAATACTAAGCTCTGATGTAGCATGACAGACTCTGTTACATTTAGACAGAACAATTAAAAATAGCAACTTGGCAAGATTCACATTGCTCTTTTAATTTGACAAAAAAAAAAGTAACCATGGCATTAAGTAGTGCCAAATATTTTTAAAGGTTTAAATCAGGGGTCTCAAACTCAAACCACCCTGTGGGCTGCATAGGACATTTTTTGATAGCCCAAGGGTCACAAATCCTTTGTTATTTCCCATGACACCTTGTGACACCAATCACTTTGCAGGCCCCAGGACATGGCTTAGAGGGACATGTGTATGAGACCCCTGGTTTAAATGCTGCATAACCTATGCATGTTAATAATAAATATACTGGATTCTGTGTAACTTATCATACTTTTCAAGAATATTTCATGTATTTTTCACAAAGTACAAGACCGACCTACCTCATATTCCTTAGCAAAAACAGGTTAACTTTATTATGTCATTATGCTTTACACTGTGCACTTCAAAATGTCCACAAATCCTCCACTGTAGTATGTAATGTTCCCTCTCAAAGGTTTGAAAAAAACTCTTAATCTAATAAGTGACATGTCATGTACTTTATGGTTGTTGTTGTAGGGCTTAATGCCATTTTTCAGGAAGAACCCAGGAAGCAATCACACCCCATGAGAATCTACAGGCAAGCTTTCTCAAATACCCACATTTGCCAAACCCAAGATTTGAACCCACAGAGACTGAGGTGAGAAGGCTGTGATTCATAACAGTGAACACCTTGGACCACTCAGCCACTCGGGGCCCCATACTTTATGGTAATTATTAATACTCCAATGTGAAGACTTTGCCGACTTTTACAGGACATCATAACATTAAATACATGGTGCCATTAGGTTTGAATCATATTTTCATTATTCTGAAACTAGTCAAAATTCTAAATTTTTCACTAAATAATGCAACAGAACAATTCAGATCTTTGTTTTTGTGAATATTAAGTTTTATGAGCCTGTAAATTGATTAATACAACACATGCTTTTGTATTATTCATGATGAGGTTTACTGTTCCATAAAACTTGTTATATTCAAGTAAACAATGTGTGTGTGTGTGTTTTGGATTTTTAACATAGTTTTTAAAACATTTCAGTCATATTCACTACGATGTCTGCAGTGTGACAGTTGATTGTGATTTCTAGCATTGGAGCATCATGCCAGACATGTAGCATGGTGTCCCATCCAGCCACATTATCCTGATACCAGGCTGACCAGGCCTAACACTAAACTCTTGATGCTGAGCGCCAAGCGAGGCAACTGTTAGTACAATTTTTTAAAAATAAATCTTATGCATGATTTGGCCGGAATTTGAACCTGTGACTTCCCACATCCGAGGTGGATGCTTTAACCAATAGACCACTGGAACAGTTTTCATCTAAACAAAGGTCTATATTTAGATAATAAAGTCAATTTACTTTCTGTACCCACCTTCCTAATATTATAACTGTCAATTTGGCAACTTGAATAAGCACTATACACTCTAGATATGGCAGTGCACGACATTGATTGCTGGTGTGAATTCTCTGCATGGACATAATACTGTAAATATATGGTTTGTGGTTTTTTAAATGAAATAAGTTCATGTTCCTGTGTCTATTCAAATCAGACTGAAAACATCTGGTTTCTCTGCACACTTGGATATATGCATATCTTTGATGTAAGTTTTGATAAACACTAAAACAGCCTGGTCTGAAGAGGTTTAGGTAGCTGAAGACAGGATGTATTTTCTGCGCAGTAACAAACATGATGATTGAAACCCAAGTCAAAAATTCACCCTTCTCCAGCCTGGAACCTTTAACTGTCTTTCTTACTCACAATGCAATATCATTATTAACATAAGTCTGAAATCAAAGAAAACAAATGTTAATGTCATTTAAATTAAGACATGAAGTAGGTACATTCTGAAAATTCTGGAATCAATATTTTAAACAATACTGTTATCACCCCCACATACATTCATTACATTTTTTTAAAACAAGAGACCTGTTTGCAAATTGAAAAATATAACACATCATTGGTAAATTCTTCATAAAATGGAAACAGAACCATGACCTGTCACCGATATATGTACTTCTTCAATCAAATACTTGAAACAATTGTACATACAGAAATATTCTCAGAAATGGCCTTCCTGTGATATGCTATAAATTGATGCCTTTGTATAAGAATACAAAAACATATAAAATGTCATTCGAAAAATCAATTTATATAACCAATTTTTAAACACTTTAAATTATGTGACACTCTATTTGACAGAATTTAGGAAACTGTAATAGAAACTTTACAATTCTTTTAGGATATACCTGCAATTTGAAAATATATTTTAGAGAAATAGAAAAATGAAGATAATGACTATAGACAGTGACCAAACTTTATTCATGAGAATAAAAACCTTAAAATTGCATTCCCTCACCCCACTAATGCATGCTGATATGACTTTTAGTTCACCATATGAAGAATAACAAAAAAAACTTCTACAAATGTTTACAGCCAAGGTCTAGAAAAAAAGGAGACATCAGGGTATATTTTGCAACATCTAGTTGTAGAACTCGTGCTGAATTCTATCACTGCACCCAAAAAATTAACTGAATTTGAAAGCTGCATCATGTTTGCAAACATTACCTGTTCTCATTGTTAAAAAATATAATGTAAATTTCCTCTTTTGCACAAATCAATGGGGGTGAGTGATAACCAACACATTTTTATAACTTCTATAAATTCCTCCATTATGTTGGCACACCAGAAAACATAAACATGCATGGTTTGAAATTGCCCTGGAGATATATCATGTCAGTTTTGCAAGGGCACATTAGATCCAGCACTAAAGCAAAGGAACACTATTCAATCTTGTAACTTCTATTGTCTTGTATCTTTTTATCAACATAATTTTACAGCATTTTAATTTGCATTCATCAGTCTTGGAAAATAAATAACTACGGTCAGAGTGGTATATGCACAGTGAACTCATACAGGGAAACTTCACTATAACACAATGGCAGGGATTCACAGAGTGCCAACATGTTATTTAACACAGCATGCAATATGTAGCAAATCCGTCAACTAAAACTAATGTTGTATATGTGTCTACTAGATTTTCCAAAGAGGTGGGTGGGGCAGGAGTTGGTTCGGGTTAAAATTAAACATTGAGTAAGAAATAACAAAACTGTGCTGCTTACTTTTCTACTGGTAAAAAAGTGATCAACCAAGAAGCAAAATTATCTGTTCAGCTTTAAAGACTTGAACAACATTTAACATTTTGGAAAGAATTGTCTGTCTGCCTAGAGACTAAAAAACACTCTTCTTTAGCCTATTCTGTGTGCAATGTGGCAGGCCAGCAAATCACTGGAATTTTGCAACGTCATTTTGTCAAATTCCTTATTTAGTTCAAGAAAAACACAAAAGAGATGTACTGGATGCCATGAATCAACATACTGAATATGAATATAGTGAGTTTGGACTTTTGCAGGAGATTAATGATATTGTTTTTTAAGTTAACAACCAGTTGTTCACCAAGTGCCAATTCTCTAATGAGGCTAGTTTGAGATTACTTTTGCTATTTATTTTGTTTCAATAACTTGCACGTTAACTGCTTTATTCCTTTTGACCCTAATATGTGCCCTGCAAACAATTCATAAGCAGACAAAATGTGAATTTGTCATGCAGATAAATTATAGCTGACAGATTTCTAGGTCAACAAAATTTGTCAGGTTACACAGAATGAAACAGAAAGTTGGCATAGCCCAAAAAAATAAAAGTTGAAAATATCTTGTACATAGGAATTATAGAACAAGTTTCTAAAATAAAGTTCTTTGATACAAGTATATATAATTTTATAGGAATTATATTTCAAATATGATTCCTGGTGGATGATCTAAGTGGACTAAGGTTGGTTCACTGAATGGCTTTTAGCAAAACTTCCAGCATACTTTAGGCTATATCATGAAGAAAAGGGAGCTAACTGCCTTCTCAAATTATTGTAACACAAAGCGCATTTAGTTCTTTTGGAGGAATACAGATTCATTTCATTCTGTTATCACTTGAGATGAGACAGAAACATTTTTTTTATTGATTTATAGGAAGATGACATCCTCAAAAAAATGAACTTTTTGTACTATGAAAAATATTTCAAAATCAAAGATACAGTGATGAAACTACTAGATGAAGCTTCTGTATAACACTGTTCCTGCATGAGAAGTTTTAAGCCAGAGGGACGTGAAGTAAAGGAAAAGTTTCACTGCATGACTTCCTCTATTAAAATCTGTCAACCCACCCCTTCACTTTTGTCCCCACCCAAAAAAAATTATATTCAACTGTGACATTATTATGTTTCACATTTCATACTCTTTCATTCTTTCTGAGACTATAAAAGAAAAGTGAGAAAAGCATCACTGAAGTTTAGGGAGATTCAAAATGTTGCATCAAGAGTAACATGAAAGAAATTAAGTGCTACTGGGAGAAACCTGAAGGTACAACCATTATAGCTGTCAGGTTCCTTCTTTTTACATGCATATAGTAAGCATAAAACAAAACATTTTTTTTAATATCCAATATTATAATAATAACATCAGCTCTGAAAAGCTATTATGATAAAACAATTAACTAAAACAGATACTGAACTAAATGAGTATATTAGACATAAAGATGTACAAACATAACACAGAAAGCACAGATATTTGCATGCAGTAATATATAAGATATAAAAACATTTTTAAAGACCTTATACTACAATGATAATGTACATCAGCAGAGCATGGAATTACCAGTATACCACAATACTTTTTACTGGCAGTATGTACCAAAGTACTTTTTATTACACTGGTACATTGGTAGTTTTTGTCAGTAAGAAATATACAGAAATTCCAATCTGATCATGTTATGACTTTAATATCAGTAAGGAATATACAAAAATTCCAGTCTGATTTTTTTATGACTTTAATATCAGTAAGAAATATACAGAAATTTTAATCTGATCATGTTATGACTTTAATATCAGTAAGGAATATACAGAAATTCCAGTCTGATCTTTTTATGACTTTAATATCAGTAAGAATAAATACAGAAATTTCAGTCTGATATTTTTATGATTTTAATATCAGTAATATAATATAAAGAAATTTCAGTATGATCTTTTTATGACTTAAATATCAGTAAGGAATAAACAGAAATTCCCATGTGAGACCTGGACAACATACAAGAAGAACATCAAGCAGCTTGAGTGCTTCCACATGAGAGTCATGCTCTTGATTATGGGTGTCAGATAGCAAGACAAAGTGACAAACTTAGAAGTGCTGGATAGTGCAGGCTTAACCAGTATCAATCAAAGTGATGATCATGAGAGCCCAACTATGGTGGATAGGTCATGTCATATGTATGGAGGAGTCTCAAATGCCACATAAGATTTTGTATGGAGTTCTGTCTAATGGGCACAGAAAAACTGGTTCCCGGTAGAAGAAATTCAGACTCCATCAAGGACAGCCTGAGATGCTGCTCAGTAATTGTGACAGACCTTGAGTCCTGTGCCAACGGATAGATCTGGCTGGCATGCAGTTGTTTACAATGGTGTAAAACCTTCGAGGATATCCATAGAATGCAAATCGCTGATGCCAGGGAACACAGGAAGACCTCAACATCAAGAACCAATCCATGCACACACACACTGCTCAGGGACATGTGCATTTCATACTGGACTCATCATCAAACGAGGACCCATCTGCGAAAAACAGTGCAGGATTGACTTCATCCAGTCCCTGATGATCAACCAATGACACCTTTTCAACAAGATAATTACTTTCCTTAGGATGTTTCTATCACTTAATCAACTTCAGGGGACTACCTTAATTACTTTATTACTGGTATATATGTTGTTAAAATGAACTATATAAATGATGATGCTTTGGAAAGGTGAAAAATCCTGAACTTTAATCATTACCAGTGACAGCATGGGCAGAACGTTAGCAGAAAAGAAAGAACTAGTCAAACTAACAAAGGTGATTAAAGCATTGTGCCTCCAAGACTTGAATTTTGTTTTGTCAACCCATCAGCATGGACACAATTCAAGGACAACTGAGAAATTGGTCACTCCTCTTGGAGAAAAAATATCATCACTTTCATCATTGAATAATTGTACCTAATATCTGTAAAATTCCAAATTTTACAGAGAGCAAAGTGAAAGTTGAATAGTGATGTGGGTTTCTTTTTTTCAAGACTGGCACACCCCCAGTGTTATCCATATTTTGGATTATTATTTGTGATGTAATGCAATACTGTCACTTCCAAACAGTAATAGCAAAGGAAGTTCCTAATTATATTGTATGTTTGGTCACAAAGTCACACGAAATGTGATTTCAGCAGATTGCAATTGTACAGCTGGGTAACTATTTGATATAAAATATATTAATATTTTAGATATATTGTTTTATGATACTTGCTTCATTAAATGTTAGTGCCATGCCAGAATACCACAAAAATCAGAGTTTTTTCAGAAGAAAATGACATCAATTTGCATACCTCTTCATAAATCAACATATCCTGTGCTTTTTTCTTTCAGTATCTATATGTCTAAGTTCCAAAATAATAAAAGTACTCAAATACATTGTTAAAAATAATTCAAGACATATATCCTAGTTCATTATTTTTACTTGAAAAAAAAAACTTGGAAAAAGAAAAAAATGTAAGACTTTGCATTCACTATATACCCCACCCACCCACCATTAAATTCCATCACTTATTACTATATCTAATGAATTATGCGTATATAAAAGTGGTGGCCTTGAACAAGAGTTCTTTTTTCTTGACACTAATTTTAGTTTTTTTCAGGTTGGGTGAAGCCTGTAATCATATTGGGGCAATGTTATACGTATTAGTGGAAATATCTGAAAAGAAAAATGATCATACTAATGATTCAACCTCCACCAAATCAAAATGGAATAATCACAGAAAACAGCATTTAAGTCTGAAGAAAGATCTTTTGTTTTGTAGCTCAAAAACTAATACTGAGGATCCTTCATTTCAACCAGGTGTTAATGTTGAAAGGTTTCCCCAAATATTTAAAATCCAAATTTCAGTGCTGGACGGTTGAACCATTCGGAAAAGACCAAGGATGGAGCAGACAGAATACCAGCACTCAGTTTGAACACTGACTACATGTTATCAGACAAAGCAGATGTCATCTGAAACTGCCAATTTGTTTCAACAATCACTTCAGAAGCATCTTATACTATGGAGACAATCTACTTGGGTAACCCATTGCATGACATACATATAATTGATATGAAACTAAATGCAAAAGGTTTTAACATAGGTCACTTAAATGTGCAGGGTGTAGTGGGAAAAATAGACCAAATTAAGTTAATGATGTCTTCCAAGGAAAATAATATAGCTGTGTTAAGACTCACTGAAACCAAACTATATGCTAACCACAATGATCTATTACATTGTCAAGGCTACAATAAACCATTACGCAGGGACAGAGAGACAGCAGGGGAAGGTCTTGTTGTATATATAAGGGAAGAGGTAAATGCAGAAAGGCGACTTGACTTGGAGTCACAAGAAATTGAGAGTATTTGGATGAAAATTATCAAATGCAAAATCATTTCTAGTTGGTTTCATTTATAGGCCACCTTCCTCCAAGGCAATATGGAATGATAACTTTTTGAAACAAATGGAAAATGTTCTTCCACAGGAGAAAGAAACATATACACTCGGTGATATAAAAAGGACCTTTTCAATACTCAAATAAGGAAGAACTGGACAGAATTTATTGAATCATTAGGCCAAGTTCAGATGAGAAATGACCCCACTAGGGTAACATAAACATCAAGCACTTTTATTGTTCACATTTATACCAACCTACCAGTCAATGTAACTTGTGTTAACATACCAAAAGTTGGTCTTAGTGACCACTATCCCACTTTTTTGACAAGAAAGGTGAAATGCAAGAGAAATAAGAAAAATACACACAAAACTATCACTTACAGATCATTAAAGAATTTTAATGAAGAACAATTTCTCAATGACCTATATAAAGTTCCATGGTATATGATCCAAAATTTGGATGACATATTTATGGATGTAGTCTCGAAGCATGCACCTCTGAAAGTACATAGAGTAAAGAATGAAATTCAACCTAATTGGCTTACAACTGAAATCCTTGATGCTATGAAAACAAGAGACCAATTCAAGGCTATGGGAAACCATGCACAATATAAAGTAAGGAGAAATAAAATAACAAGTATGATTAAAAAGCTAAACAAAATTATTATAAATCATTGCTTGAAAACAAAAAGAGTGACAAAAACTGCATTTGGAAAGTCTTAAATGAACTCACTGGAGAAACACACAAAGAACAGATCAATAAAATACACTCACTCTTGGTAAATGACACCATAGTCACTGATGACAATGACATTGCAAAGTTTTCAATGATTTTTTCACCAACATTACCATAAAGTTAAAAGAACCAGTGATTGAAAACAACTTTAATGAACTGAAAACATTCTGCAGCAGCAAAATCTCTAAGGAGGTATTTTTTTTCTATCCTACAAGTCTCAAATAAACTTTGTTAAGAAATATCTCAGTGAACTTGATACTAAGAAAGCTACAGGACTCATTAAATCTTCTGCCTTTGCTATTGTAGATAGCATAACATTTATAATCAATTTAAGTATTGCATCCTCATCTGTCCCCAAAATATGGAAAACTGCAAAAGTAACTTCTATTCACAAATCTGGTCCTAAGGATGATGCTGATAACTACTGGCCAATCTCAATACTACCAAACTTGTAAACATTGATTGAAAAGCATGTCCATGATTCATTCATATCATATTTAAGCAAACACTTTCTGTTATACCTTAATCAATCAGGCTTTAGACAGAAACATTCATGTGAGACTGCCTTGATCTCCCTAACAGATAAATGGCTTCAAGCACTTGACCAAGGTTGAATAATAGGATCTATATTTGTAGATTTCAGGAAAGCTTTTGACATGGTGGATCATGAAATCCTTTTGAAGAAACTGAAAATCTACTAAAGCAGTTAGATGGTTTACTTCATACTTAAATAAAGTAACTCAACTATGTGTAAATGAAATCTTTGCCTATTAGTCGAGACCCAGATGGAGACAAACTCTATGTAGTTTGTATTTCATAGGAAACCTGTGCAATTATATTGATTTTCTGTTTACTTCCTTCCATCTAAAAGTGCTACAAATGCAACAATACTTTTGTATTTTTGCAACTAGTATTCTTTAACAGCTGATGAATGGGTAGCATGCACATGTAGTACAGGCATTTAATGCATGTGCAAAAAATGCACTAAAGCATTCCTATTGGGAGAAGACACTTACCGAAAAGCTCTATATGTTACAGTAGAGGACACCAATGACAGGGTCTACTGCTTGAGGGTTATATTTGCTCTTTTTTAAAGGAAGTTGAATATCATTGTTTCCATTTTAAATAAACATTCAGCAAATAATAGGGATAGGGGTAGGTCATGTACATAATATAAAAAGTCATCAATAATTATTTGAGTACTATTATCAAGATGCTGGGGATAGAAAAGAAGTCAAATATTCAAATGAGATAGGACAGGTTAGAGTGTAAAGGAGAAAAATTAACAAAAGATAATAGGTTTGAAGAGTCATCAAACATATCCACTAGCTCTAATATCATCAGGGCACATCACTCTCCACACTTGTATGAATGCAAATTGCTGAATACCTGCCTACAACTTTTAATATCTCATTCCTCTTTACTATAATGCACATAAAAATGGCAATTTATGTGTCTGTTGTTCTTTGTGTGGTTCTGGATACATGGATAGCAACCTTTTCCTGAAGAGGTATAAAAACCTGTTCAAATCTACCTGTAAGAAAGACAACCTGGTGTTGCTGCTGATTGAAAACCATGGTAGCATTATCAACCTAGATGTAATTATGCTGGCCCATGAAACCAGGTACAGCTCCTTTGACCTTCTCCACATACCACCCACATTCTCCATCTTTTAGCTGTTCAAATCATGGGGCCATTAAAGATGAAGTCAATTTCATCACTTTAAAACTTGCATTTCTCAAGTAGAACTAAACCATCAACAAAGCTAAATGTTCTGCAATTTTTTTTTGCAACAGACCATATGTGTTCTCCTGCTAAGGACTGTAACAAGATAGGTGCATACTCTGAATCCAGATGCAATTGACATAACTCAAATTACAGCCTCCCAATTAATCTGCAAAGCCACTTCATTTAAGCATCAATTAATATGTTCATGAACCTGTTCCAGAAAGATCTTCAGTTCTTATAACATCAGCATCTTTGGTTCTAACTTGGGCAGAAATCCCCTAGTGAAGGAAGAGCCCATCCCCAAAGCTTTGTCTGAGCTTTTTCAACCAGTGCCTGAGAGGCCCCAATTAGTAAAAGGATGTTTCACTGAGGAAAAACTGATAACAGAAGACAAAATTTCTCAACAGGAACTCATAAAAAATGATGTTCTTTCTCAACAGATGGTTAACAAAACTGAAGAGAAAAAAAGACTAAATGCATGCAAAGACATATCAAGGTATAAAAAAACAGGAATTGATAAGAGAATTACGGAAAGAACATAGAAAAAAGGAAAGTAATGTAAGAAAAAGGTTAAAGAAATATGATTGGGATGTGAAAAAACCAAACCACCTAGTATAGACTATTGTACAGATGTAAACTGGATTTGCAGAAATTTTATTCAATAAATGGTACCACCTGGCCTGTGTTGGATTAACAGATGAGGAAAACATTAATGATGCCTACTTTATATGCACATTTTGTTCTGCTAAATTGAAAAATAAATGTATAAAACAAACACTGTAAACATATATAACATTTTAAGGTGCAAATTTTGTTATTACTTGTTGACTTTTATGCATGTTATAGATGTAAATTAAGATGTGCAATTCCTTTATATAAATGAAAAATATGATGCCTTTCTGATTAAATAATTGGCATGTGTGAAGTATTTGCATATATATCTGCAAAAATTTATGAAGAGAAAGTTTTATTAATATTTTTAATATTATGTTAAATGCATATTTTTTAAAAATAATATATTTGATAATTTAATTTTATAATTTAAAATTTATTCAGTTAAAAAAACAACATAGAATAAAGGCTATTGGGAACAGTAAAATTTGGGTGGGTGGGTGGTAAAGATTATTTTTCTTCAGCAAATTCATTGCATTATATTGCCATTGAGTGGATATGGATATGGGAATTTTTTTACCCCTCGAATTCCCTGTGTAAAGTCACACATTTATTCTGGCTAGAGATCAATTGTCACCATAGTAATAATAGCTCATGACTGCATGCACAGTTTTGGTTCCTGTTTAGAAATAAGAAGAGTGATTCAAGCTGACAAGTCCAAGCTAAAATAAGCATCAGGTAAGTAGCTTAAATAGAGAAAATAACAAATCCCTACTTTAGACCTTTGCACCTCCATTTACTGAAGCAGGGGAGTCACGTGGTACACATTAGCATATATGGGTCAACAAGAACTACATAGTGAAACACTATCTTAATGAAGGCCCCCTACTTTTATAGCATATGCTATAAATGTGAATTCCAATATTTCACAATAAAACATTCCCAATTAAGTGTTTTCCTTTTTCACACTTAACACTGCATACTGTGACCTAACAGCATGACCACAGCAATCATCTCCACTTTATTATCCGATGGTGATAACACAATTCTCCTAGCATTCAGTGTCTCCAGACTCCATATTTTACTTGCAAAGAAAGACCAAGGGGCAATAGGCAGAGAGCATTGATTTTTTTTATTTCTCCCAAAATGAGGGAAACTACTCTTGGAGAAAATATTAACACTGGAAATCAACCCTTCTATGGAACCATGTACAGTACACCATTACTATGACAAAAAAGAAACTACCAAGTATTCCAGGCTATATCAATTTTTTTTAAACTAGAAAATACCTCAATTAAAAACCAGCAAACAGCCTAATTATATTCAATGTCTTATTTATCCTTCTTTTAGTTACCAAAAATGTATATGAAACAGCTATGAAAACAAATTAGTCAGCCGACAAATATTCCTTCGTCCGCATATTAAGGCATCCTGAAGATGTTTTCTACTGCATAATATTTTATTTAATTTTACTTAAGATTATTAGATTCTTGTACATTATTATACTTCTCTGTCAAAATTTTATTAATATTCATGAGAAAAAGAAATGATTTTTGAAGAGAAAGAAAATCAACAGAAGCAGAATGAAAAGTGTTAAGAAAAAAAAACATCTTTCTGTTGAATGTCACGTATAACAGTAGAAACATAAACAATAAATGACCCGTTTTTAAAACCCTTTAGCCAAAGATGTATAGAATGGATGATCTTCAACCTGCTGAGTCAACAGTAAAGCTGAAGAATGTTCACAATTTCACAAGCCTCAAGGGAATTCTAAGTTCCTAGAAAAACTGTAGATTCCTTGTTGTATCCCATCACAGCATTTTAATCA
The DNA here is from genome assembly GCA_016746295.1 of Potamilus streckersoni. Lineage (NCBI taxonomy): Eukaryota > Metazoa > Mollusca > Bivalvia > Unionida > Unionidae > Potamilus > Potamilus streckersoni. The sequence continues at coordinate 1,772,954 of JAEAOA010002158.1, forward strand.
TAATCTAATAAAGAATTACAGGCATTAAAATCAGTCTGTCCAACCTGTGGTAGTTATCTTGGAATAAATCCTTTGGTAGCTGAAGGCCTTATACTTCCTCACTTATCTGACATATTTCCAGTTAAACCACAAGTTAGAAGAGCAAAACTGGTGTTATTTTCAAGAGTACTAACAAGTGAAAATTCTTATAAAAGTTAGAGAAGGGAACAGGGTAGAAGAAAAGGCAAGAACTGAAAAATGGAAGTATGAAGAAGACACTTGATAAGCACATCAAATGATACAAAAAGTGAATAAAAAGGAGAATAAATCAAGAAAATGTTCGGAAGGAAAGAAAAAATCTAGATCTGATTCTGATATATGTGGTGTAAGTCTTCTGATCCACCAGTGGATTAGTCTGATGGTAGAAATGTTGAAGAGGAGGCTATGGACATGTATCAACAGTTGCATCACCAATCCTGTGCTGAAATATGTGCTCAGGAAGAGGGTAACATCAGCAGAGATGACAGAATTCATTTGCAGTCTCTGCCTGAACAATGAAAAATAGTTCTATTAATGTCAATAAAAAACAAAAACTAATTTCTTTATATAACAATCATGTCAATTTATAATAATTTATTTACAGATTTGTGGCTTTTATATATCTGTCCAAAATAATATGACAGACTTCATCAGCAACCTCTGCCTGAACAATGAAAAATAATTGTATTAGTGACAATAAAGAAAAATCAGTAATAAATTATTTATGATACAATACGTAATTTGTTTACTGGTATGTTGTTATTAAATATTTTGTCAAAAAAATTATGAAAATACAATAATTTATTCAACTAGTGTGTTGTAGTTACTTTCATGATTTCCCTATCAATTTATTTTTTGATAATTATCTCCAATGACACAGCCAGATAATTACACAAAACTTGTCTCAATTATACTTACAAAAATTATTTGACTAACCTCTATGTTCACCATGAAATGATAACAGACAAATTCTTAGCAGAGAAAGGTCTGTTACATATGCAATTCTACATCAAATTAAATATCTCAAACTCCTTAAACTTCATTATATCAAAATATTTATTAAAACTGAAGTGAACATGTTATAATAACATTTCTGTCACACAGTCTTACAAAATTATCCCGTTTTTTCAACCAGTAAATAAATAAAGATACATGCATTTCTATCATAATTCCTATCACATAAAAAAAATTTAATTTGAATAAAAAGCAAAACAAATTATTATTTAAATAATCAGAAATAAATCAGTTTTCATTTTACTAAAGAGTAAACATAATGTAATAATCATGTGTGAAAAAAATCATCAATTTTCAATATGTGGCGATAATTCGTACCGAATCTCGCAAAGTTTATATACCGACTCTATTTTAATTGACGGTCGCCACATAGCTGGTCGAGTTGCGGATTTATATTTAACACTAGGAAAAATATTGTTAAAGGCCCAGATTTATTTATTATATTGCCAAGGAGCATGCTCATGTCGTTAGTGGGTGATTATGACAAAAAAAACAACAATAAACCACTTTAAAAAGTGGTGAGAATTGTTCTCCAACCAGTAGTAGATTCAGATGTGCATACTAGATTTAGCCAACACAACCACCTATTCAGTTTTCATTCAACACTTACCAATAAACTTAAATCACCTCCTTTTTCACAATCGAATCAACTCAAACAAAATCGTGGCGACCTGTCCTTTGTTTCGTACATATTATGATAATTAAACTATGGAATAACCGTCAAATTACTTGCAATACTCGCAACTTGCTGGCAGTATAAACATGCGACAGCAGAGGGTGGGGCTAAATCTATTTTGCTCTGGTAACGTTTTCATACGCCTCTATAAGGTTTAAAGTGTAAGAAATACATAGCCCACATGTACGTGAGGGGTTATTGTTTTGAAATAAATATATTTTAACGTTAACATATTATTATTAACATAAGTAATTAACCCAAGATACCCAATCTTCCATCCTGCCAAATGGCACCTCAGCATTGAATTATTCTGCGCATGCGTATGCAATCGCGATCCGGGTCATTGTCTTCTTTGACATTAACTACTAGAGCGGGAAACGTTTTAAATTAGTGGTCACTTTATATTCTGCAAGATTACGTTGTTCTTTACTTTTCTTTCGGTTTTTTTTTTTGGCAGATAGGGGTGTGTGTCATTTATAATATATATTTTTATGAGTATGATTAGATTAAATATGGCGCGATTCTTTTATTGCGTATAGTGTGCTATTTAAATTAGGAAATCTATGTTGAGTGAACATTGTCATTATCATAAGCAACGGAAGACAATTCGCGAAACGCCTTTATCATAAAGGATCGTAGAGGCATGTCGCCCCTGGCTTGCGACGATGGTGAATTGCTTGTTGAAATATAACTATCATACTTAAATCTAGGACACGGTTTCATTTAAATGTTAATGTTGCCTTTACGTTGACATTTCGTACTAATTTAGCATACTTTTTCAACTTCTGAGATACTGAAACTATTCAAATTTTTGTCGGAGGTAATATCGTTCCAGAGAAACGTATAAACATATCAACTATTTAATGTAGATGTCAAAGGCGTCATATAGGTGCATTTTATTCAACTTGTATGTTATTTGTTGTTCTATAATTTAATAATAATAATAATAATAATAATAATAATAATAATAATACCGTTTAATAAATTCTGTTTAGTCCTGATTGTTGAATGCTCTGTACCTAGCAAATAATAAAAAGAACAACTATCCAACCCTCCAAACTCCTCCAACTCTGCTACAAAAATTATTGATCGAAACGGATTGTTCAGTGGTAATTGGGTACAAAGCTTGGCCAAGAAAGCAGGTCATGAAGTCTATGATAACAAATAACTGGGTAGTACGATTTTTTGTTAAACACGTATGGTCCTCAGTATGAACTAACCGCATGTGACATTCAATCCGGTTTGTACTGGATCATACGTTTATATTGACATCTTCCAAAACTGTCCACGTATTTGAACACTAATTTCGCTGTAATTTTTAAATGTGTTTATAACAATTGTTCAATTAATTTGGATATCAGTCAGATTTGCCTGTCACTCCTGATGGGGTATAGGACGCCCACAAAAGATCGCCTGAGACTTCTGTCCTATGCCATCCGCGAGTTGGCTTCATGTGTGACCCAGCTAAGTGATGTTCAAGGTCACGTCGCCAGGTGTTTCTTGGTCGACCTCTTCTCCGTATGCCTTGGATATATGAGGATCGAAAAAAAAATGAATAATCACCATTGAAAAATATGTGTAATCTAATTTTTCAGTAATTGAACTCATTACTCGGCAAGTGTGGGTATGTGAAAAAGCTTGCTAGTAACTTTTAGTGGGTTGGTTGATCTACCTGGGCTTTTCCAGTCGCTACCATTTAGACTGGTCACTATATCTAACCTGATGTGTGCTGATAAATGAAATTAAAACCATACCATCAATAACAACAGCAAAACAAATAAACAAACGGTTATGATATTGTAGTTGGTTCGCACTTAATAACTATAATCATAATTACAGAACATGTTTTATAAGCTTTTTTTATATAGAAATTTTACCATTTTGGTAAAATAAAGATCATACGAACCACATAAAACTCGTAAGCGAGGGATCTCTCAGCTACTTTAGTGTAAGAAATATTTTTTCCATTCTCTCATAATTTCCCAACTTGTTAATAAATAATTCATTTCTACTGATATTTACGATATTATTGGATAGTCACTTGGTGTTTTTGAAAGGTTTCCATTTGATCCAAAATTAATTTGAATAAAGTAGCATTGGTAGTTTAATTAAAGTACATTTAGCTCTTCCTTTGCTTGGCGAGATATATGGCTGCATAGCTCTTCCTTTGCTTGGCAAGATATATGGCTGCATAGCTCTTCCTTTGCTTGGCAAGATATATATCTGCATAGCTACCCAGAAGATTCAGGTTCATGTATATTGTTCAATAACGTGCAAATACTGCTACATGCAATTGCCTTAAGCTTCCAAGATTTAAAAAAACGATTACAAAACGATTTTCACATCTGTATAACTATCGCGCTACTTCAAACATTTGATTTCTAAAACGTTTGTTTGTCTCCAATTATTATTTTATATATGTACAACTAAATCATAACCGAATATAAATATTAGATTAAACATACAGAAGGTGGTTCGATGAATGAATTGTACAGAATCAAGGACAGCAGCCCCTCACATAACTTATCATGAACTGAAAGTCGAGTTATTGGCTCCAAGATAATCAATCTTTATTGAAATAACATACACGCAAACATTCATGTATGTAGTTAATATCTACTGAATTGGAAAATATTTGATATGATTCGGCTGTATGTGAATGATAATATTGTATTGTTTTGAATGAAAGCAAATATCTTGGGATATGCATCCTTTACATATAAAAATCAACGTTTTGTTATAGCAAATTATGTTTTTTCTTAGAATACCAATCCAGTCAAATTTAACGTACATATATATATATATATATATATATATATATATATATATATATATATATATATATATATATATATATATATATATATATATCATACCTTGACAATGACGCAAATGTCTTTTTTTTTTCTCTATATGTAACGGAAAAGGGTAACAACTCTTATCCATTACATCCCGCTTCCGTCTACATGTGATGCTAGTTTAAGCTGAGCGGAGCATCGTGTAAGGGAGTATTGACACTGAGGAAATAAGGGGAAAAGATATTAAAGTAATGTTATCATTAAGTATTGTAGGAGACACAGAATTTACCAGAAAAAAAAAATCTTTCTACTTCCAATACGTTTCGCGATTGCATTAACTTTAGGAGAAATAGCAAATAGTTGGTGGTAATGTTGAGCGTCCAGTCTATATCCCAACAAGCCAATCAATGGAGATTATTAAATTCCCCATGTGAAAGTTAACCCCCTCTCCTAATTGCGTGTAGCACAACTATAGGCAACAAGCTTTACATCGGGAAAGAAGCACTATTGAAATCATCTTTACCGCATAAAAATTCCAGGCGATTCTAACGTAAGTTGCGTAAATGCTCATCCGGAGGTAAAGCTGATGTTTATAAAGAAAATATAGTAATATCGAGCTTATCTAATTATAAGCCTTCAAAGTGGAAGGCTTTCTACCCAAATCATTCCAGGATTAAAGTTTTGAATTGTTTCTGCAGCAAAACGTTCTAGTCTAGATCAAAGCGTGAAGGAGACTACAATTAGGACAAGGATTGAACGCGTAGATAAAAGGCTGGTTGAAAATATTTAGTATGAATAGTATCTTATTGAATAAGTCTATCGCCAGATCAAGAAGTTCGTTGATCTTATCGGAGATGGGCAGTCAGAATCATTCTACACTCATTGCCCATCAATTTTGTATAATCAACTTAAAGAAAGAGCGACGACGGACCAAGCCAGAGGCTCTGCTACTGGTGAAACACAGGTGGAAAGTTTGTGAATCCATCTTGTTGCAAAAATATCAACTATCAAACATCATTATAGCTGAAAAATCTGATGAAAGACCATCGCACAGAGGGAATATGCTGTATGGAAAACTTGTTCTTTTCTTGACAGAGAATTGTCCAAGACACGGACTCTGCCCGGAGCATGACTGATCTAAATATCGTTAATTTCGTCGTGTGCACCATTGGTGGAATGGCCAGACTTAAATGTAGAGTTGGGGTGATTTGGTACCGTTCTGTTTGAGAAGGTATGTCTGTACAGCTGAGTTGTTTGATATGAGTTCCATCTCGTTCTGGAGATTTTCGCTCGAAAACGAATAGTTTTGATGATAGCTTTCATCTCCATGAGCATGATGTGGAGACCTTTGTCATCCGGACCCCACTAGGCATTGACAGATGGGTTTATCAGCCACTGATGCTTCCGTTTGTAAACACGGTCATATCCGGTTGACTGTCCGAGATATTCCTGTCGTGAGCCACCTTTGGCTAAGTCATTGATCCAGTAATGATAATATCTCACTTGTTACATTAATCTTATAATCGAGTGACATGGAAGAGTGACACCATTAAGTTTGCAACTTCGTTCTGCAAAGGACGCATTTAGCGGAAACCGAGTCAGATAAGATCCGCTGATTCACAGAACAATCCGAGGACTTACACAAAATCCCTGGTTGTGATACATTTCGTTTTCAGAGTAGATTCTGTGAGGACGACGATTAGGACCACGGCGAAGTCAAGGAAGATGTGCCAGGCTCACATACGTGAGATAGGTCACTGGTCTTGGCAAATAGACTCTCGCCAAATTCCTAGCTTTTTCCCGACTGCGAGGAAGACGAAAGAAAGGGATGATGTCCTCATTGTCAGAAAGAACCGCGGCCTTGACTATTTTATGCCAGTATAGAAGAAGCGATAATAGGGGATTCGATATCACAAATTAAATTGTATCGCCACCTTGCAACTATACCCAGTCCGCTCTATGGTGGGATCTGAGCATGAACCGTCATCAGTTTTATCCACACATTCAATTTTAATGTCGTCCTTGACTAGATTAAGATTGATATATGTATAATACATTCCCTGGTCTCTAATACTGTCACGGTACTGGCCGAGAGGGTATGATGTGAGTAACTGGCCAGCCGTATCTTTTCGATGCAGTTGTCTAATCGGTATCAACGGCTTGTCGAAAGCAAACACAGCCTGTATTGAAGTCGGCTATACGGACGGCAGTAATTACCGTTGTACTATCAGATCCTCGGTCATGTTAACGATCCATGGATCAACTTGACAAGGTACTGGAATATATATATAACAAAAACCATACGCTTAGTGATCAGTATGGTTGGAAGGTACAATCAGCAGCCAATATGCTGACAGGGCTGCCTAGAACTGTGGAAACGACTCAAAAGTGTTGAAATCTTCGCCTAAATCAGAGGAAACAGAAGGAGGAAGAAATGGTCATTAAAATCAATTATAAACCTCCTGAGCCAGGACTTACAGACCCTACAGCCCTGCTAAGACTTTCTGGGGGTGACGTACACCACATGGCTACAAAAATTGTGTGGAAACTCCCCCTCCCCAGAGTATCAGCATTATTCAGGTGTAAACCTTCTACGACAAATCTGGTCAAAACATCAATTCTCTCGGTTCTTTGATTTCCCACGTCACTCCCTGTTTCCTGCAGCTTTCTTTAGTACTGTCGATGATGTATTCTCCGAGTAACAGGAGCACATGCCGCACGTAGCCGACAATGTACACTTCGTATATGCGAGAGATGAGTCAGATGATTTTCGTTGGCTTACTTTATTAAATTTAGCATACTTAGTCCTAATAGTTGATTCTCAAACGACAAGGTAATGAAGAGAAAAACAAATGCTCAGTTGAAAACGTCCATGACACCCGTAATATTACTGGTGATAATAGTGTGGGGGAACACGAACTTCAACACGTTCTGATATATTACAGCCGTGTATAGCCATGCGGTCACAGACTGCAGAAAATTAGTCCCCACAGGTAAAACAGATCCAAGTAATTACGGTCAAGATCAAAATTATAATGTATAAAACCTCTAGATTAATCATTAATAATCTAAATATAACGAAAATCATCAATGGATGGAATGAAAAATAAAACTAATTCAGATGGTTTCGTGAGTCGAAGTGAAAGAAATTGTCAGTTCACAACGATAACAAGGGAAGGTAATTGGCAAGAGTTACTGTCATTTGGCTATCTATTATTGACATAAATGAAAGTCTGTTTTGAGAGGGCTTGATTCGGACTGTATAACTTTTATTCCGAAGATTGGCCAGGCAACGTATTGGAAGGAGAAATGCACTTTGCACAATATTTGCATGTTAAAAGAGGTACTTCGAGAGTCTGAGGCGCCCGGGGACAATGTTCTTTAATGGTACCCCTACTTAAGACAGAAGACAATTTTATATGCCAGGTGACTGTCGCCTGGCATATAAAATTGTCTTCTGTCTTACATAGGGACATTCTCCCTCCCTTCAGTCCGTCCTAATTATGAGCTTTTTTTCGCGAATTGTCCCTGTTACACTAAGGTAAAGGTAAAGTGAAAATTCCATCTAACAATAGCTCCCAACTTGCTCCCATTGCCTGGTGTCCTTGGTAAATTGCACCTCGCAACTTACATAAACCCCGTGTGGTATGGGGGTTGTAGAATAGGCCCAATGTGCCCTCTCTAGATGTCGAAAGATGCAACTGAGTGAAGTTAACCCATTGTGTCCCGTGTTGTTGGAGAAGAGGATTCTGGCAGTCGAGCACTCCAATGGAATACATTACTTTGATCTTAACTTCATCTAGACAGGTGGTCAGAAGGACCCAGTCTCGACTAGCCAAGCTTCAATAGCAATGTTAAAAAGTGATATTTGACTGCTTTTGATTCATTTAAAATTACTACTTTGTGACAGAGTAGTAGTATTATTAACAAATCTGTACAATGGACATTAGGGCCCTGAGGGCTGTTGCAAGGGTCAGCTGAGTAAACATACGTTTCATAGGTATAACACCTGGGTAGCCCTGACATGGTTGCACGATTTACCCAAATACTTCCCAAATATACCCAAATATAACAAAATACTTCCCGGATACCCCCAAATACTGTCCAGAAACAAGCACGTGATGCAATTATATTGTTTTAAAATGAAATACGTTAAAGCAATTAAGCAATTAAAAATAAAGCAATTAAAAATACCTTGTATGAAATGTAACAAGCATCTCCAATTACCTTTAGCTCGAAAATTATTGACAGAGTCCAAGACGACATATATGTCCCTAATTTGCATACTTTATTGCAGATATCTGTATTCTAGAAGAATGGTAATTTTTGTTGTGGACACACCATCGACATTTAGATAATAATTAGATATGGGCCTCGATTGTGTTTCCTCCTCCACTACACGACTCTTTGTTTTGAAACATTCAAAGATTTTTATGTGTTCGTGTTCCTACACTGATTTTTATGTGTTGTTTCTCCGTAAATTATCACAAAAAATTTTGAGAAGAAAATGTATTTATATGATCATGTTTGTTGCGGTGGTTGCTCGTATTTTGTTAGTTTCTTGGATGAGTCGTTTTCTGAGGTTCATGTATATACAAGCCCCTTATTTCCTCATTCGTCATTGTAGCTCCCTGGACGAAAAAGTTGTCAAATAGCTCTCCGATTATTGTCACTATATCACCACAATATGGTTTCCATGCGCCCTCTGTGGTGTTTTCTTTGTTTTCTCTGTGGGTTTTATCCTGGAGTTGGTGACCTGATCCAGGGACCATGAACTGGCGTTATCAGTCATCTTGCATACTACTTCCGTCACCTTCTTTCTCTCCACTTGTTAGGATCACAATTGCAGGATATGTGGATCCGTTCATGTGTATGATTCACCCGTGTTTGAGTTTCCATGATGATATGAATTTGATTTTTTTACACCTAAAATACTCAATCACAGTGAGGGTTTTTAAATGGCTAAGAAGAGTAAATATATATATATATATATATATATATATATATATATATATATATATATATATATATATATATATATATATATATATATATATATATGCAATAAACTGACGACGAACAGTTAGTTACTAGTTTCGTACTGTTCCTCGTCAGTTTATTGCATCTATTTTAATTAATCCCTGACACACGTGATCCCTTGGTGGATCCAGTACGCTTGAAAGGGTGTTATTCGCCATATGATTTGTATTCTTTATATATATATATATATATATATATATATATATATATATATATATATATATATATATATATATATATATATATATATATATATATTCCTTTGAATGAGGGCCTCAAAGTAGATTATTTCTTAGCTAATTGAGTTACCCCCTTTAAAATAATAAAAATAATAATTAATAATATATATATATATATATATATATATATATATATATATATATATATATATATGGGGGGTTGTTGAGGATCAATTGAAACATATGTTACCTTTTTTCCACATCTTTTTCAGGCAAAAGTGACCATTTTTCTTGAAAATGTTTTTTAATTTGTTGTCCTTGTTTATGACAATACATGGTTTACAGTGGTGCCTGAGTTGGAATCCCATGGCCCACAGTATTCGGGAAAGTCATTGTGTTTTCCCTCTTTACTCTGCTGATGTCTCACTACAAGGTAAATACTACTTTTGTGTCCCAAAGGTACTCTTTCTGCTGGAGCATCTTCACTTAAAATCATTTTCAATAGTTCGTCATTTTCCAAGAACCTGTCTCCTGGATTTACCTTAACTTGTCAGTGCTCGATATTCAGGGTTATTGTGGCAAAGGTTTGGTCTGTTTGTTTGGTAAAAGATATATCTGCTTCATTATCTCTGCCCGCATCAGTTAAATCTTGAAAGATTATTGACGTAGTTCAATAATGACAACTCGCGTTCCAGTGATATTAATGATACATTAGAGCAAACTCTTTTGGGGGTTAATCCCTGTAGATGCTACTGAAGTGGAAGATGAAAGTCTGCATTTGTGGCTAACACCATATTCAACATTATTGTCATCTGTTGTTGGAGACGCTAACATCATGAATAATGCTAACATCATGAACATCATGAATAACGGCTGCAAAGTGATTGACCTCTACACAAACACATTGTCATTATTAGCTACATTTATCCTGTCTCAAGTCCCTAATTGTCTCTAGATCTGATCATCTGCATTTCATTTCTTTAGCTTGAATTCTGTTGGAAAGTTGGCAACAACCTTTGTGGTGATGACCATTTCCAATATATTTCAGAAATATTATTTCCAAATAACTATTTTTTTAAGAAACAATTAGAATAGTACACATTTTTATTCTTGTAAGGATTCCTCTGAAACACGAGTTCATCTTTTTTGGAATGATTTAAGCCAGTGATATTATAAACAACATCAATTTTCTGCATACTTTTCATTTATTGGAATTAGTGTCAGTATATTAGAAGCAGGAAGTGTAATTAACTTACTGCTGATATCTAAAAGATAATATATAATATGCAGCATGAAATAAAACCGCTATGCCTACCTTTTTTTTAAAAAGACAATACATTTGTGAGATGGAATTATCCAAAAGAAATAATATGTGGATTGTTTTCAAACTGAATGACACACATTTATTAATTTAGGTTAGGAAGTAGATTATCCATCACCAAACATTGATCTTACACAAGCTGTTAGTTACTCACAACTAAGAAACTATCACTGACTAGTAAATTTAAGCGGTAACCTTGACTTGTCATGAAAAATATTATAAATTTGGAAACCGTGTATCTGCCAAGAAACTTAAATCAAACCTAAGTGGTAAGTTATTTACAGTTAAAGTATGTGGATGATAACAAGCTTGATAAAATTCATGGAGCAGTTACAGGTAATATCAACATGTCTCATAAAAAAATTATTGGGTTGGAAACTGCATATCCATCAGCAAATGTTGATAATACAAAAATGGTTAGTTATGAGCAACTAAAATCTGTTGACAATAACAAGTTAGATAAAGCTGGCGACACAATGATAGGTGACAATAACTCGAAAACAACTGGATTGCGAACAACCTTGCCACCAGCGAATGAAATGGATGTTATTAGTTACATTCAGCTAAAGGAAGAACTCACCCTGTTTTTAAATGATCCAGTGTACCAATGTCAGGTAACATTAATATGAGAAATAATAAAAAAAACATTAGCATACGTTCCAGTTAACCCCAATCATCAGACAAATAAATGTTGACAGTCTGTCTAGTGGTGGCTAAAAATAATGTTCAGTATATTGCAACACTTTTTAAGGCAACTGACAACAGAGCCGGGTTTGAGGTAAGTGCATCAGCATATTATCCTGAAAATTATCCTTATTACACTTTTTCTGATAGACAAGAATTGACCACCAATGGAGAAATTGAAAACTTTTGGATTCAAATTAAATGTTACATTGCAGTTCCTATTTGGCAATTTCATTTGCGTGGTCGATTAAACTCAAGTGTTGGTCGGATTTATAATTGGCGAACATCCATTTCCAGGATTGACAGCTTTTCAAATATACACACTTGATGATAGGGTATGATCATTGTGATTAAATTTTGTATAGCATTGAACAATAAATGTCTGAATCAGCAATTATAACAGTTGCAAGAGAATTTTATGATAATATTTTTAACCCTAAAAAAGACAGAAAAAACCCACTAGTAGACATGTAATAAACATTACTAAACATTTCACAATTACAATAATAAATTCTCCATTATCAAATGAAGAAAATAATTTTGTTTTTGCATATACAAGGACCATAACTAATACAAGCAATATAAAATTTTGATATTATAAGCAGATACTGTCATCCTGATGAGTGTCTAGAAGAATAAAAACAAGTTCAAATCCTTTCTTAAAAAATGCTTGAACTTGATTTAAAAAATAAAGATTTGATAATACAAACATCTATATTCTACCAATGAAAATCAGCAGCTATGAAAAAGATTATCATAAAATATGGTTACAACAGTAGTAGATGTTTATTTTTGTACAGCTTTAGTAAGATCGTTATCAAAAACTGTGTCAACTATATTGTCAATAAATGTTATTGGATCATCTGCCCAACATACTATTCGTTCATCATTTTCAGTTGTGAATAACCATACCAATCCATATTTTGGTGATAAATTCGCTTATTATTTTAACTTATATTCCAGTATATTTTGAAGCTGATTTGATTGAATTTAATCTCTTAAAAAATTTGTTACATCAAATCCAACATGTCAGATTGGATTATATTGATACAGTATATATATTTTATTGTTTAATGTGAAATTTCTAGCAAAAAAGGTTTCTAAACATGGATATTCTTTTTCAGACAAATTTGGGAGCAGGGTGATTGTTTCAGGTCTAGAATCCTCTTTTGGTTCAGGATAAATCCATCATCTATCTTCTTATAAAGGTTATTATTTTGATACAAAAATGGCTACTAAAGAAAATGTCAGCATAGAATGGCTTTGGAGGGGAAAGGGAGGTCTCTGGAATAAAAGCCTCATCTTTTTTATGCTACATGGCATATTCAGAAATATTAGCAATAGGAAAATTTTCAAGATGGTTGCCATTGTGGCCCTACTGATGTCAAGAAGCCTTTTTGGTGAAAATCATATATCAGTATTAAAACAGTGATAATAAGATTTGCATAATGGTTGTCATTGTGGCCATAATGGTCATCACATCAATATCATTTTTATTTTTCACAAACTAAATATCAGAAGTCTTCTGTTCAGAACACCAGTATAATATGAAGTAGTGATATGATTTGTATAATGGCTGATATGGTAGCCATATTGGATATAATATTGGCATCCATTTTTATATAGATCAATGGGACATGGCAATTTCCAATAATAAATTGACAGACTGATGACAAAAACAGGCCATCTCATATGCTCCTCTGATAGATGATGACATGTAATGCTAGAAATCCCATCTAATGATGACACATAATGCTAGAAATCAAATCTTATGATGACATGTAATGCTGGAAATCCCATCTAATGATGACATGTAATTCTGGAAATCCCATCTTATGATGACATGTAATTTTGGAAATCCCATCTAATGATGACATGTAATGCTAGAAATCCCATCTAATGATGACATGTAATGCTGGAAATCCCATCTTATGATGACATGTAATTCTGGAAATCTCATCTAATGATGACTTGTAATTCTGGAAATCCCATCTTATGATGACATGTAATGCTGGAAATCCCATCTTATAATCACATGTAATGCTGGAAATCCCATCATAAAATCACATGTAATGCTGGAAATCCCATCTAATGATGACATGTAATTCTCCTATCTTAGGAAGACATGTAATGGTGGAAACCCCAATTCAGGATCATATCAACATAAATATGCCTGGTAAATCTGGTTCGCATGCAATAATCCTTAGTAAAGTAATGGGACCAAATATTATCAGGCTGGAAAATAAGAAGGCATAACTAATGTAAATAATGTAAAATGAAGTCAAACCTCATCAAATGTTGCACAATATAAAACTGCATGCCAAATCTATTTGATATTCAATATTCTTTAGCCAAGTAATGCTGTAGAGACTGAAATCAGAAGGGCAGATACCTAAGAGCATAACTCCTGCAATAAGAATGTGGAAAGCTAGAAATCGAAGCCATTCAAATGAGACAGTGGAAAGCTGGAATCCAACACATTCAAATGAGATAGTGAAAAGCTGGAAATCCAACCCATTTAAATGAGACAGTGGAAACCTGGAATCCAACCCATTCAAATGAGATAGTGAAAAGCTGGAAATCCAACCCATTTAAATGAGACAGTGGAAAGCTGGAATCCAACCCATTCAAATGAGATAGTGAAAAGCTGGAAATCCAACCCATTTAAATGAGACAGTGGAAAGCTGGAAATCCAACCCAATCAAATGAGACAGTGGAAAGCTGGAATCCAACACATTCAAATGAGAAAGTGAAAAGCTGGAAATCCAACCCATTTAAATGAGACAGTGGAAACCTGGAATCCAACCCATTCAAATGAGATAGTGAAAAGCTGGAAATCCAACCCATTTAAATGAGACAGTGGAAAGCTGGAATCCAACCCATTCAAATGAGATAGTGAAAAGCTGGAAATCCAACCCATTTAAATGAGACAGTGGAAAGCTGGAAATCCAACCCAATCAAATGAGACAGTGGAAACCTGGAATCCAACACATTCAAATGAGATAGTGAAAAGCTGGAAATCCAACCCATTCAAATGTGACAGTGGAAACCTGGAATCCAACCCATTCAAATGAGATAGTGAAAAGCTGGAAATCCAACCCATTCAAATGTGACAGTGGAAACCTGGAATCCAACCCATTCAAATGAGATAGTGAAAAGCTGGAAATCCAACACATTTAAATGAGACAGTGGAAAGCTGGAATCCAACCCATTCAAATGAGATAGTGAAAAGCTGGAAATCCAACACATTCAAATGAGACAGTGGAAAGCTGGAAATCCAACCCATTCAAATGAAACAGTGGAAAGCTGGAATCCAACCCATTTAAATGAAACAGTGGAAAGCTGGAATCCAACCCATTCAAATGAAACAGTGGAAAGCTGGAAGTCCAACCCATCCAAATGAAACAGTGGAAAGCTGGAATCCAACCCATTCATGTGAAACAGTGAAAAGCTGGAAATCCAACCCATTCAAATGAAACAGTGGAAAGCTGGAATCCAACCCATTCAAATGAGATAGTGAAAAGCTGGAAATCCAACACATTTAAATGAGACAGTGGAAAGCTGGAAATCCAACCCATACAAATGAGATAGTGAAAAGCTGGAAATCCAACCCATTTAAATGAGACAGTGGAAAGCTGGAATCCAACCCATTCAAATGAGATAGTGAAAAGCTGGAAATCCAACACATTTAAATGAGACAGTGGAAAGCTGGAATCCAACCCATTCAAATGAGACAGTGGAAGGCTGGAAATCCAACCCAATCAAATGAGACAGTGGAAAGCTGGAAATCCAACCCATTCAAATGAAACAGTGGAAAGCTGGAATCCAACCCATTTAAATGAAACAGTGGAAAGCTGGAATCCAACCCATTCAAATGAAACAGTGGAAAGCTGGAAGTCCAACCCATCCAAATGAAACAGTGGAAAGCTGGAATCCAACCCATTCATGTGAAACAGTGAAAAGCTGGAAATCCAACCAATTCAAATGAAACAGTGGAAAGCTGGAATCCAACCCATTCAAATGAAACAGTGGAAAGCTGGAATCCAACCCATTCAAATGAGACAGTGGAAAGCTGGAAGTCTAACCCATTCAATGTTTCATCAATATAATGATAAATGCTAAATTTGATTGAAATCCAAAAATCATAAGAAAAGTAATGAGGTAGAAATCAAACTTAGATGAATGGATGAAATTTGGTTGAAATCCAACAACTCTTCATATAGTTAACCTGTGGAAGTAATAACTTAGAAAGCTAGACCATCAAGGACCATAACTCCTCTAGATAAAGACACAGAAGACTAAACGTAACTTCTAAGGCTGCATTATTAAATAAAAAAACCATATACCAAATCTGGTTGCATCAATATAAAGCCATACACCAAATTTGGTTGAGTCATTATAAAATCATATAATGTAAAAAATTTGGTTGCATCAATATAAAGCCATACACCAAATTCAGTTGCATCAATATAAAATCATAAATCAAATTTGGTTCTTATTCTATGACTCACAGTTACTGTAAAACAGTAAATGTATCTTTCAAAAACCCAAAATTATTGACAGATGGGTGGAACAAATAACTGATGGATATTCAATGAAAAATATATGATTTCATCACACAGGGACTTCTTAATTAAGAAAAGAGATTCCGTCTGTAATGATTTGTTAATGGACATTGATATATGATAATTAATATCTACCAAATGCAAGAAAAATAATGAAGATTAAATGTTTAATGTTTTAAAAGCAATAACTTTCTTACAAATACATACTCTATAAAATTAGCAAAGAAACATTAGTGAAAAATTATATGTATAAATTCCTTCTATTTATATACCTAAAACTGAAAGCCCTTTTCCTACTTGGTAACCAAACATGTGTAAAAGAACAAAAAAGGTCAAAAATATTTTTAACAAGGCCTCAACCTGCATAGTTAAACCACAATCAAAACATTGCTGTGAGACATGTGACACTGTCCCCCAGGTCATAAGGCTGAATGAGCATATCACAGTACAATAATAATAATAATAATAATAATAATAATAATAATAATAATAATAATAATAATAATAATAATAATAATAATAATAATAATAATAATAATAATAATGATATAAATAATAATAATAATAATAATAATAATAATAATAATAATAATAATAATAATAATAATAATAATATTAATAATAATAATAATAATAATGATATTAATAATAATAATAATAATAATGAGTTTATTTAAAGTTCATTTGGTCAACTTACTAATCTTCCATGAAGCCTTCTACAATGACATTTGTACAAATATATTTAGATATAATGCACAATATAAGGTGTCTTTGGACTACAACTTCTATTACAAATTACACAATTGTTACAATATAAGGTGTCTTTGGACTACAAATTCTATTACAAATTACACAATTGTTACAATATAAGGTGCCTTTGGACTACAAATTCTATTACAAATTACACAATTGTTACAATATAAGGTGCCTTTGGACTACAAATTCTATTACAAATTACACAATTGTTACAATATAAGGTGTCTTTGGACTACAAATTCTATTACAAATTACACAATTATTACAATATAAGGTGTCTTTGGACTACAAATTCTATTACAAATTACACAATTGTTACAATATAAGGTGCCTTTGGACTACAAATTCTATTACAAATTACACAATTGTTACAATATAAGGTGTCTTTGGACTACAAATTCTATTACAAATTGCACAACTGATCTACTGCTACAGTAAAATATGTGCAAGGCTTCAAGGATGAGTATATACAGGATTCATACAAGTAGTACAGTAGTAGCGAACATGTATAAAACACAATAGGTGAGTACATAATAACAATGTTGCAAAAGGTAGTACTACTGAATTGAACCAAATCATAGAAATGGTTGTTTCTGTAGATGTTAACAAAGAAGCTTTTTGAAAGCTTGGTATCAGTCAGCTGACTTTATATACTGTAGTATGGAATTCCATAGTTTGGTGCCAGAAAAAGCAAAACACTTCTTATAAAACAATAATTTGATTCAGGTAAGCTTGTTGGGGTGGATTAAAGTTCATACATATGTACATTTTTAATAAATTTATAATTATATTTAAGATAATCAGGAGCCAAACTATGTAAGGATTTATAGACTAGTAACCCTTTTGAAACTGAGTTCCCTGCTGAAATGGAAGACACTTTAGGGTTTTAAAAAGATTTCTTGATGGTTAATCTTAATCAGCATAAAAAATAACTCTAGCTGCTCTTTTTTGAAAATTCTTAAATCTTTCCTGATTTTCTGCACAACTATTACCCTAGACATAGCAACATTTTAGCGTGGCATGATAAATGCATTATTGAATATCTTTCTCTGCTCTTGAGAGAGATAAAATTTTATTTTGTTCAAGAGATAAAAATAACTTTTAATGACCTTATCAACTTGTATTTTCCAGCACAAGATATGGTTTATCATGATGTCAAGTAGTTTTCCATTTTTAGACTGCTGTATATGCATTCCTTTTATCATTACTCTGAAGTTATTTTTCTCAGCTTTTACTCTTGCTTGACTTAACTATGACCATGGCTTTTGATTTGGCTGCATTTATCTTCATACCATTGTGTTCAAATGTTAGCTATTTTTGCCAAATCTTTATACTTATTTTAATCTCATGACCTGTTGATCTAATGTTATATAATGTCATATCATCTGCAAACATGGTGGTGGATAGCTCAATGTGATAAGGTAAATTACTGATGTGCTGCAAAAAAAGTAATGGGTCAAGAACTGATCCTTGTTGAACACCTTACTTTATCAGTTTCTTATCAGAAAGTTTATTTAAAACTTGTTGTCAAGATAAGATGAAGCTTACATAGTTAACTGAGCTTTTTTCAGTAGGATTTTGTGATTTACAAAATCAAATGCCTTTGAAAAGTCAAGAAACACTGTACCTAACAGGCTACCTTGATCTGTTTGTTTTAACCAATCATCCACCATTTTAGTTAGTGTAGTCTGTGATGAATGTAGTAAATTAAATGATTCCAGGTAGTTTCTAAATTCATTAAAAATATGTCTTTCTAATATCTTTCAAAATGATGATAAACTGATATAGGTCTAGAGTTATTCATATCAGAAAGAGCTTCCATATTATGCATTGGAGTTACTTTTATCAGGTTTAGCCTTAAAAATATACCCAGTGGAAATACATTGACAAAAGATATAAGTGAAGGTGCAGTCAACTGAAATGAAAATTTTAGGAATTTAGCACTTGTATCAGAATTAATTTTTAACTTCATATTGATTCATTCAAATCATATGTATGTATGTATGTATGTATGTATGTATGTATGTATGTATGTATGTATGTATGTATGTATGTATGTATGTATGTATGTATGTATGTATGTATGTATGTATGTATGTATGTATGTATGTATGTATGTATGTATGTATGTATGTATGTATGAATGTATGTATGTAACATTTTACAGCACCTCAGCATATAAGAAAAAGTTTGAAAATATAAAAATGAAAAGGAGATGAAGCCAGGTTCAAGCAAATCCATTCACTTGTATGGGTTTAAAGTCTTTCAAGGTTTGAGGGGTAAATGACTGCATTACTGAAAAACTGTCTTTGCTGCATAATTATTCAAGGTAAGAACAAAATTAAAGAAAATGTCAACAAATAAAAAATAATTATCAACAACCTTAACAACAATTTGCATAGAACTGGCTGCATTGTCAATGGGGCAAGTGTGCAAGTTGCAGAATGAATTGTCTTAGCTTCATAATAATTCCAAGTGGGTTAGGAAATAAAAGCAAATAAAAGAACTTAATTCACTTTTTATGTAACCTGAATTCTGAGGTCAGTAAGGAGAGTGAGTCACATAATGAATTGTTTTAGCCTCATGATTAAATGTCCCAAGTGACAATCCATCAATAGTGTTAAGAAAACTTTGATCAAAACCTTAGTACTTTCTGACTGATATCTAGACTGCAAGGTCAAAGTGGCAAGTGAGCATATCAAAGAAAAAGTGTTCATAGATTTAAAATCATTAATGTCAAGTATGAAAGAATTGAACATAGAATTTAGGAAATATATAAAAATTAAAAACTATAACCTAACACTTTAACAGTCACCACAATGTTGCCAGATATAAACCAATAAAGATATGACAAAAATTCACTCACTTTTCCTTTGTATATTTAATAAGCAGTCTATGAATCCTGTTCTAGTAAAATATACCATGGTACCTTCCATGCATGTTTAAATGTAACAGCCCTACTCTTCAACCTATTCAAATCAATCAGGTTATTTTTAAATACTCATACATTTATAGACTAGACTATCATTGAAAGGGTACTGTATCTCATATAGACTATCATTGAAAGGGTACTGTATCTCATATAGACTATCATTGAAAGGGTACTGCATCTCATATAGACAATCATTGAAAGGGTACTGTATCTCATATAGACAATCATTGAAAGGGTACTGTATCTCATATAGACTATCATTGAAGGGTACTGTATCTCATATAGACTATCATTGAAAGGGTACTGTATCTCATATAGACTATCATTGAAAGGGTACTGTATCTCATATAGACAATCATTGAAAGGGTACTGTATCTCATATTGACTATCATTGAAAGGGTACTGTATCTCATAGGCATGCAATGAGATGGATGTTCTGCTAAGGCAAGAAAATGGACAACAGCCAATAATTTTTTAATGATTTTGGATTGCCCGAGAAGTAAATATATCCTACCAGTACCTTTACCTATAGTTCCACTCCCAAGTTTCACATTTTTGCACAGGGTTATAAAATAACAAGTGTGCATATACTATGGGAACCTACGATTTTCTTTAATTGTGATGCATAACTCATAAAGGACTGATTGTTTTGCATGGCTATTTTATCTTCAGAAGTTCAGATAGTGCAATTATGAAAATAAATAAATATGAAAATAAATAAAGCCAGTATATTAAACATTTACAAGTTTTATTCAATAGTTTAAATTGTCACAAATGCACTTTCTGAAAATAGTTATGCCTGCATTGAGAAATTTCATTTCTGTATTTCAGAAACAAATAAAGTCAATGTACTTTCTACTATTTCAAGTGTTATTATTCTATGCTCTTAAAATAAGTAAAAGAAAAGAATGATATGCAAACAAACTTTGTAAAATTCAAGCAAATAATTTATTTCCATGGAATAAAAAGTGAAAATTAAAAAATGAATTTACCTTATTGCAAATTAATCCTAGAATAACAGACACAAGTCCTAATAATAAAAGTTCTGAATAAACTTTAGTACAAATCCAAATTAATTAAGTCCAAAACTGAAAGCATTGATGTGCCTGTGATGGTTCAAAAGGTGTTATGTGCCCGTGATGGTTCATAAAGTATTGATGTAATAACAGTCTTAAATTCACTATAAATCCCAGTGAATGTCTCTATCCAAGAATTTGTTATGAGCACTCTGTATTTCCATAGAAGAAACATTTGAATGATCTGATGAAATAAATTCCAGCCCAAATGAAGTTTTGGACACAACAATAATACAAACAGATTCTGGTAGATCTTAAGACATGAATGAATAATTTTTCCAGTGACAAGACTTTGTAGTCCTCTACTTGACTTTATGTCACAATTAGCATTTTCTATAAAAAAAAACTATTACCTAGTGGAAATAAATAGAAATTCAACTTTATTGTGGACAAGGTTAAGTCCAACATATAATTGTACATTACAACAGCATATAATGTTCTTTTTTTAAAAAATTAACAAAATATGCAAACTAAATATATATAACACAAGTGCTTTTTCATAGCACACAGAAATGTATATTAACTTTATGTTATTTGAGTTGTAGATTAAATAACTTTGCCCTGTGCCTTGACCACTTTAAATGGTGCTCCAAAACTTCTAGAGTGGAATTTATCTAAATGTATAAATTTTTCATTCATAAGCAATTAACCTTAATGGTAGGAATCCATATGAGCAAACAATTGGGATAATTGGTGTCTAAATAATAAACATTTGATTATTATTATTATTATTATTATTATTATTATTATTATTAATTATTATTATGTAGTGAGGAATGTTGCCAATAAGTATATCTAAAATACTGCCAGCAACTTCTTGTAAACTATTACCTTCCAACTAAAACTTTCCTGACACTATCTATACACTGAAGCTTCAGTGCATGAATACACATTAATACAACACAATACCAGTGTAGTCAAATGTGGTCAACTTTGTTTACTTGTTTACAAATTTTTCTTTTGTAATGAATATAATATCTGACAGTGAACTGGCATCATTAAAAGAAATTTAAATGCCTTTCTTGACACGGTACTTTCTGTGAAATTTTTCAATCAAAATGTTTGTTGAGCATCATTTAAGAAGTCATTTTAAGATGTTTTTCTCTTTAGTATTAGCAGCCATCTTAGATGTCATCATTTGAAAAAATTTTAAAGATGTTAATACCAAGATGCTTTTTCTCAAATTTGTTACTACAATAGAACTTGTCTTGAAAGACCACCTCTTCTGCCAAAAAATAATGGTCTCACAAGACAGGTGGTCTCAAGACATGTCATAACACTATATAACCGATAAATTTGTCAGAACTGAACCTGGTTTCTCAAGACACGTGGTCTTTCAGAGCAGTGGTCTCACAAGACAGGTTTTACTGTGTTAAGTTAAGCAGTCTTTGAGATGACATTTAAAGATTGTTTTTTTTTCAAATTAAATCTTTAACAGTCAATCTACTTGATGGCAAGTCAAAAAAAAAATTGAGAGAGCTTCAGGTTGGGAAACTTTATTTTAATTCAGATAAGCAGTCTTTTAGACAATATGACAATCTTTAAGTTGTAAATGGATAACAGCTGATAAAGGATGGGCACAAACAATTAGCATACTTGGGCATAAAACCAGGTGAGCTAACTAGACGTGAGTCAAAAAGACATACCCAATGCAAATACTATGTACTCTAACAATGACCAACATTAAAATGTAAAGAGCAATAATTTGTTAAATGTTTCCAATTATATAATTAAAGATCATATTTGCAGATAGATAAAAAGATGAACTTCATTTTCTTATACAAAGCACTTGACAATATGGGAAAATGCCCATTTTACAACTCTGAATTGGCAACTAAAATATCTATGACTCCATTAAAAACTGGTCCATTATGTATAATAAGGGTTCTGTCTACAAGTCTTATGCCTTGTACCACTCCTAAAACATTTATAACATTATTTAGAAATTGGTAAAGTATATATGATATGGGTTCTGCCAAATACATATTGTAACCTTGACAACACATCCTGTCAGAACATTATTGTCCTGCTAGGCTATTTATTAAATTCTTATATTACATTTTCTGAAAATGGAAAACTGAAAATCTATTGAGGGCATTTATCCTGTAAAAAATTCTTTTAAAAATTGGTCTTCTTTGGAGATTTTGAAGCTTTTGAGTTTCAAAGAAATAACAATTAAGCATAATAAAATTTGATAAAAAAGCCATGACTGCAAACAATATGGAATAATCTTTTGATTCACAAACTAAGTCAGGATCATGTAGAGCCAATATGTGTTGCAAACTATTTAGTGTATTCATATGCCATTAAAATCCTTAGTTATAACTGAAAATCTGTTTATCAAAATCCCTATTTAGGAGACTAATGCTTCACATGATTTTTGTCAGATACTGAACAAAACTAGAATAGGTACATGGATCATGGATGTTCCAAAACATTTCCAACATTGACTTATGTGCAAAAATTACCACATTCAGCCCTAGTGACCACTTGAGAGGCAAGAGGTAGCAACCTTTTTCATCACTGGTATATCACTAATGTTTATCCCAGAACCACATGTAAGGCATAATGAGGAAAGATTAAGAATTAAAATGATATCAAGTAATGTATGTTCTCTATATATTTTACAAAATTAATAATGGTCTCTATATATTTTACAAAATTTTAGCTATAAATGCAGAATTATCAGTTTTTTCCAGAATAAAGTTGTTATGATTTGGATCTTGTTTCTAAATATTATAAACATCAAAATGCTTAAACTCTGTGAAAATTTTGATAAATTATGATAAGATTGATAACATTTGCTCTTTAGAAGGGCCAGAAATCTAATATCATTGACCATAAAGGCCAGAAATCTAATATCATTGACCATAAAGGCCAGAAATCTAATAGCATTGACCATAAACCAAAACAAAAAGTCCAATATTTACTTCTCTATCCAAATTACAACAAAATATCCAATCACTTCCAATACTTCCACAAGACATCTATCCGACTACTGAAATGGCAATCATACACAACCTGGATTTACTTAGGAGAAATGAGGGACTGTTTTCATCTACTCCATTTGAGGATGATTTCTTAACTTCTTTCACAGCAAATAATTTAAACATGGCATAACTGTATTCAAATTTATGACATTAGTAAATGTGTTCTTGTATTTCAGCCTTTCTAAATCAGATATGCAATTTTGTGTGTGTGCAAAAATTATGTATTTTTTCTACACTTGATACAAACATTTCAGCAAATCTATTACCACAATCAACCAAAGTGATGACTTGACATTGCATGGGGTGGTAAACTTCTTCCAGCAGGTATCATGTCACTAGCTTTGTTTAAAAGATTTAGGTTTAAAATATTATGTAATTGAGGTATAGTTTTAGCACCAAAAAACCCCAGACATTTAGAGATTCAAATTTCAGGTTAAACAATTGCTGGTTCTGGGTTGAATCTTGCATCTGTATTCTAGTCTTCCTTCAGTAAAAGCAGTTAAAGCAGAATCGAAACCAGTTGGTAAAAAGTTTGGTATTTTTTGTTCAAAGGCTAAAATCATTACCCCACTCACTCCCCTAAAAGATTTTATGAACCACTCCAGTGGCTTAGTGTGTCTAAATTGGATGAAGGAGGTTGCAGGTTTGAACCATGGCCAAGTCATATCAAAGATTTTTAAAAAATTGTACTAACAGATGCCTTACTTGGCACTCAACATAAAGAGGATAGTGTTAGGACTGGTCAGCTTGGTGTCAGAATGTGACTGGGTAGAACATAACTATAAACTATCACACTGCAGACATAATAGAGATATGACTGAAAAATTGTTAAAGCAGCATTAAAAATCTAAATCACACACACTCTGGTGAGATATTTATTGGAAACAATGTTTAACCCAAGATGTGATAGACAGATAGACATGGGTAAAACTATATGTCCTACTCTTATGTTAGGTCAAAAGGATCAGAAGCAAGATAAATTGAGTTGAATGCTCAGATTAAGTCTACAAAACCCTAAAATGTGTACAAGTATTTATAAAAAAATGTTGTTGAAATCAATAGGTTAGGCTATAAAGTTAATCCAATGCCATAATGATAGCATGAACCAAATCTGCCAACCTCATTATTTTAACATGGTAAATATAAAATGTGGATAAAACTGAACAAAAAATGTGGCTGATGGAAAACCCATAAAATGTTTATTCTAAAATAAAAATCAATAACAGATGTAACTCTAAAGAATATAAACTAAATCTTATAATTTAAGTGCTTATCTGGATTTGTTGGGATAAAATTAAACACAATATTTGACTCAAATCATATGGAAAATAAATATAAATATTTGGTCAAAGTACTTCAATGTCCTATTACTTAGTCAACTGGGGACAAAAGTTTAATGTACAAATCTAATCAGGTTTCTGTGGGAATAGTAATTGAAAATAAATTTGATTTTATGTAATGCAAATCATTAATAGCTTGATTTGACAATAATAACACAAATTTAAAGTTTAACTTATCTTCCTGTATTCTTAAAACACTTCAAATTATCCAATGCATATTACTTCAGAATATGCTACACAAAATAATGTACAATATTTCACCATATTAACCATATGTAAAAAATTCAAAACAACTATTTAGTTAAATAACTTCATTAAATTCAATTCTAATAACAGAGTTGAACTATAATTTGTAAAATACAACATTTGTACATTACATATAAGGGCTATTATTATACAAAATTGGTGCTCATACATAAATAAAGACATTGCATTAAACAAAAGCTTTGCAATTATGTATAAAATATGATCTTTTTTCAAGATCATCTATTGATAAATTCTATCCAATAACAGCTGAACACTTTCCTGAATTTTATTAAAAAAATAATGTTCACATAAAAAGTCTAACAGCAAGAATATTTATCATCAGGCTTGCAATAACAACTATATATGTATACTTGACTTATAAAACAATCATCCCAAAATACTTGTAAACCATTCTTCTCAGGTCAAGAAGTGTTATCCCAAAGTAATCAAAAGGAATTTTAATTTATAAACCATTCATCCCAAATAAGGAATATGACTTACAAACCATTCATTCCAAAATAATCACAAAAAATTCTTGACTTATAAATCATTCATCCCAAATAAGGAATGTGGACTTATAAACCATTCATCCCAAATAAGGAATGTGGACATATAAACCATTCATCCATAATAAGGAATGTGGACTTATAAGCCATTCATCCCAAATAAGGAATATGACTTATAAACCATTCATCCCAAATAAGGAATATGTACATATAAACCATTCATCCCAAATAAGGAATGTGGACTTATAAGCCATTCATCCCAAATAAGGAATATGACTTATAAACCATTCATCCCAAATAAGGAATGTTGACTTATAAGCCATTCATCCCAAATAAGGAATATGACTTATAAACCATTCATCCCAGAAAAGGAATGTGGACATATAAACCATTCATCCCAAATAAGGAATGTGGACTTATAAACCATTCATCCCAAAAAAGGAATGTGGACATATAAACCATTCATCCCAAATAAGGAATGTGGACATATAAACCATTCATCCCAAATAAGGAATATGACTTATAAACCATTTGTCCCAAACAAGGAATATGTCATATTTCTATATAATGTATGAAAACAATGGAGAAGCAAGGCATGCACAATCATTCTAATTGTTTTCCTTGCCTGAAATGAAACTTTTATGTACTTGTCTAACACCTAGAATATTTCCTTCACATTTTTTATGCCATATATATTCACTTATATGTCAGATTTGATTGCAACCTGCATAGACAAGGGCCATATACAGCTTGTTAGTGCTATTAAAAGGACAAATAACACAGACCCTGATATCCCGACACATTATGCTATGGCAGTTATGGGTCTATTTGTTTGCAGTTGGAACCAACTTATAAACAAGAATATACAGTATAATACTGTGGGTAAGTATAGATGAATTTGACATTAATTCTGGGCTGTCAACATCAGACAAGGGATTTTTAAGCACTGAATAACAGATGGATACAAGTCTATAAAACACAGTTAGTAGACATCACATTTTGTCATTTACTGTGTTTATAAACTACAGTCATCAGACATGGCATTTTATCATTTACATTGTCATTAATACAAAATATAGTCTTTATGCCTGACATTTATTCCTTTACAGTGTCTTTAATACAAAGTAGTCAGTAGACATGGCATTTATTCATTTACAGTGTCCTTAATACAAAGTACAGTCAGTAGACATGGCATTTATTCATTTATAGTGTCCTTATTATGAAGGTTTTGTACAAATGCAATTTAATTAATTTTTAGAATGACATTGCATCAATGATTTAAAATTCAAATACCTATCTCATATTGTTTGATACAAGATGTCTAGGATCACAGTGATGTCCATATGCTGTGCGAGACAAAAGCATACTGTCTAAGGCATTCACAAATGTTACAATCAATTCACAAAACAACTTTGCAGCTTTATTTAAAAATGCAGGCAATCTTATGAAGTTGAAATTGATGAAATCACTCATCACTATTATCTTTACTCAACAAGGTTCACAAATAATACAATTCATTAATCTCAGTACATAAATAGTAACATTTATTCTCTGGTCACACATTTTCTTTGAAACAAGAATTCTGTGTTCATTTTGATCCCACCCTTTGGGCCCCTTGATCAAGTCCCTTATTGTAAGGACAGGCCATGTATCATGTCAGCTGCATATATGTTTCTGACTATTCACATCCTGTATGCATGAATTTATGCTGGTTTTTAAATGAATTTAGGAGAATTTCCAAGTTAAAACCTAAAGGCAACACTTCAATTTTAGAAATCATGACTGAGGAACCAATCTAACATGTAAACATCTATTTTCTTTTCACACTGAATATTACTTAAGTATTTAAATGGGCTGGGTTCTCAATGATTTCAAAGTTAAGACCAAAACAAATATCACTCATCCCATTCCCTATATAAAGGCCATGCTCCCAAGCCATTGAACCATGCATTTTAATTCTAATATTCCATATTAAGTTAAAATATATACAGTAAAAGTGTGGTGATATCAACCATCTTCAAGTGCTTCCCACAATTTCATCCCCAAGAACAAATATGTAGATTAGCACAGACTACCTAAGATGTTACATGAAAACTGGATCTACAAATCTTTATTTATTGAGGAAAACCAAACACATTACAATGTCATTTCCAATGACCTTGACCTTTCACCTCAGCTTCATGCAGCTGGTTTGGGTGTGAATGTAATCTACCAATTTTAGGTTTTAAGAAAAACTAGCCAAGGCAACTCAACATGTCATGCAGAAAGGAAAAACATTTTCTGCTAAAGTGACTTGACCTTGGGGTTGACAGATCCAAATCTGATGGGCTTCTGGCTCTACCCATGGGAAAGGCACATTAGAGGTTTGAGCAAACAGATACCACAACAAAGTAAAAATATACTGTAGAAACCAGTTTGCCTATGATGGATGATCAAACTGAGACACAGATGGACATTGCTATCATTTTACTGCCTATAATGGATGATCAAACTGAGACACAGATGGACATTGCTATCATTTTACTGCCTATAATGGATGATCAAACTGAGACAATTGGACATTGCTATCATTTTACTGCCTATAATGGATGATCAAACTGAGACAATTGGACATTGCTATCATTTTACTGCCTATAATGGATGATCAAACTGAGACACAGATGGACATTGCTATCATTTTACTGCCTCGCACATTCAGTTTAGAGGATAATAAATTCAAAAGTTCATAATTACTTTTGATAATAAAACATGACATCTATTAAAATGTATGACAATGAGCACATGCAATAAAATATGTGCCCTATGTCCACATTGGACAAGTCAGACCTATCATAAAACTCCCCATAACATGAATCTGTAAGAACTAAAAAAGCTCAGATGCTATAAAGAAGTGGACCATATACAAGGATTCGCTTAGTAATAAAGCAGCCATATTAACTCCAAAATATGTAGCCAGTCTGCAAAGGAACAAGGTTAGTGTTAGCTAGTTTGGGGAAGTTTCACTGTATACAAATTTTCATTCATTTCCTGAGGATGTTATGCACATGTATTTGTGAATACATGTGTTGTATACAGGTGACCTCATTGAAAGATTTTACAATAACATGATTCCCATGTACTGGTCACAGATAATATTCATTGCAAACAGAACAAATACTAATTTATATCACAGTTAAATTGATTGCTTCTTTGGTTGAGGAAGAGCAATAGTTTTCACATTGCTCAAGTTCTGTCTTGCCTTCATGGCTGTTATGGTATCTGTCACAATTTCCTGCACATGAGCAACTTCCTCTCTTGGGTCTTTTGTACTCAGTGGAGGACATTTGCAGTCCTTCATCACCTCCAATAACTGCAACAAAAAGGGTTTATCATTTACTAAACAACTTGTGCAAAATATTTTATTCTTAATAAAATGTAACTAACTGCAAAACAGACCCAGATCTGCCACTGCATAATGTACTAGAAGATCAGGGTCTATACTGTCTGCTTGTCGTGCTCAAAATATCCAGCAAACATTCAATCTGCAGATTTTGGTCTATACTGTTTTTAAATGCATGCACATTACATGCAGGTAAATACAATATATCCCCAATAATTAGAACATCTACAGAAATTATGGTTTCAATGGCAAATGTCCCAACAAACAATTATTTAAAAAGACAAGTCTTATTGTAATGCTGTTGTATTTGAGAAGATTCAGCCAAACCAGGCTCTTCCTTGATAGATCTATTATGAATCAAAAAGATCATTTTTTTCAGGATTTGTCCCACAAGAGCAGGGCAATCAGAGTCTGGCCTCTCAGTTTCTGTATAATCCAAGGAACTTAGATTGTTGGTATGTGGGGAGGAAGGCAAAAGACCACAAACCCTCCCAAATAACCGAGCGTTGAAGGATCAAGCTATGGCTCTGGTGCAACACATATGTAGAGTCTGTAATTCCGTCTTGTTGTAAAAAGATCAGTCTAGTATAGGGCAATGTTTGCTGCACAAAAAGATGGAGGGGCTGTTCTTGGACTGACTGCTTGCACAATTCATTTATCTTGCAACCAAATAGCAAAGGTAATCCAATGGAAGGATCACAGAATCAGGACAGGATATCTATAGCAAATCATCACTGCAAGCCAGAGTCACAAAGTCCAAAACAAAGACATGGCCACTGTATTTCAAGCAAGCTTCAAAGTGGTGTAGAATATATCTTTAGAAACTGGTAAAGTCAGATTGACAACACTGTAGAGATTGTTAATAATGTGAGATTTGTGAAGGTGTTAAAATGTATCTAATATCAGCAACAGTACAAAGAATGCTGGAAGGTGCCTATCACTTTGGAACTGTTTGGGTCACTGATCATGGCAGATAAAATTGGCTAACAAGAAATTTTTCTAACAGCAGGGAAAGACTGAAAGAAGGCCAACTTTCCCATCTTTAAAACCAACTGAGGTCTTGCTCTGTAAATCTATGAAGAGTAGTGTATGGGGTGGTGGACATTCTAAGTTTGGCACATCCCATAAAATAGTTTAGGTGGAATCTAAACATGAACTATTAACAGGTTTTTCCCTACACTGAGTGTGCTGGATGGGATCAGGGCAGATATCTGGAGAGTACATTCTAGATGACAAGGCATGTTTTTTATCTCTAAGACTGCCACAGTACTGTCCAAGATAGCAAGTCGTGAGCAAATGGCTAGACATTTTCATAGAATATAGCCATCAAAACGGTACAGACAGCTTGTGTCAAAATCAGGGTTATGGATGACACTGTAGATGCATGTACAACCAGAGCAATGTTAATGTTAGGAGGATGGATGGACCTGACACTAAAATAATATTCACATACTGCAAATTTAAGTCAAGTTTTCCTGTAAATGTTGAAGTGTTTATTGTTATTAAATAAGAAGTGGATGTGTAGAATTTAATAACAATAAAGTGTAGAATTTAATAACAATAAAAACAGTGTTCAAATCAAAAAAACAAACTGCAATATTGTAATATTATTCCATGTCCTGGAAGAAAGTGAAATAAAACTGACCTTGGGAACAAGGTGGTCTATATGCTTTACTCTTTTTTCATGAGCTGGATGAGTTGACAAAAACTCAATGGGAAATTCCTGTTTCAATTCTGAAAGCATTTTCATCTTGGACCAAAAGACACTTCCCTGTCGCACATCAAAGCATGCCTGAAAAAAAAAGTGGACCCAGCTCACAACAATCTCCAATTTTATTACAGAGTATTTTCAAACTTTAAATGACAATATTGTTAACTTTTGCTTAAAAAAACTAGAGCTAATAAAAAGGTGCATTTTGGAGAACTTTAATTGCTTCAATTTGCTTAAGAGGGCCTATATAACACAGGAACTTTGCAAAAACAAAATCTGCTTGATAGGGACTGAAAAACAGAGGAACTACAAGGAAACAATTTTGTGTGTATTCCAACAAACTGGGTCCATATTCTACAAAATAAAGATGTAAAATACTTGGCAATAAAATTCATACAAGAGTTCATCAATACAAAGCCATATAATGAATCATTTTGAAATCTTAGATTGCAGGAATCAAAATCTTAACAGAGGTAGATGACTACAAAAATCTAACTCATCCACAGCCCATTAATATAATTTGTATAGCAAATTTTAGTTGCAATGTGGAAATAAAGTGTAAGAGGATGGGCAGTTAGGATCTACATTCCCTGAATGATGACACAGAATGTGCTCTATGGAAACAAACTTTAGGAGGATGGGCAGTTAGGATCTACATTCCCTGAAGGATGACATAGAATGTGCTCTGTGGAAACAAAGTTTAGGAGGATGGGTAGTTAGGATCTACATTCCCTGAAGGATGACATAGAATGTGCTCTGTGGAAACAAAGTTTAGGAGGATGGGTAGTTAGGATCTACATTCCCTGAAGGATGACATAGAATGTGCTCTGTGGAAACAAAGTTTAGGAGGATGGGCAGTTAGGATCTACATTCCCTGAAGGATGACATAGAATGTGTTCTGTGGAAACAAAGTTTAAGAGGATGGGCAGTCAGGATCTACATTCCCTGAAGGATGACATAAAATGTGTTCTGTGGAAACAAAGTTTAGGAGGCTGGGCAGTTAGGATCTACATTCCCTGAAGGATGACATAGAATGTGTACCGTGAAAACAAAGTTTAGGAGGATGGGTCTACATTCCATGTAAAAGGTCAAACTCATCCCAGATCTAATGAAAATAAGATGTACATGAAATATACTTTAGGTCTGGCATTTCTTCTTATAGGTTCATATGTAAGACAGTTCTTCTATCAAATTGAAATCAATCATAAAAGAAAAAGGTTGCTATTAAAGCTATACTGGTTAAAAGTGGCCAAATAGACATTTGAAATTAGAAGAGAACTATCTGTTTCCCATATTTAAATATGCAACCCATATTATAATTCAAAATGTCAATGATCCTGAATGTCAAATATATATATATAACTATCATAATTATTATGTTCTAAACACCTTTTATATAACTATGATAATTATTCTACCCTAAGAGCCCTAGTTAGCCAACTGTACATGTAAGGGTGCTGGTATTAAGTATATTTCAATGGTTTCAAGGCATCAACTTTCAAGGTTTCAGCTTGCAGAAATTGACAAGTACCACTTTGCGGTGAATATACTGATATGCCCCATCCCACAGGACTGAATTCAAATATCTATTCGTTTTTAGTTTGGACCTAACTTAAATGCCCCATCCCATGGGAATAAATTCAGATATCTCTTTTAAACTGGATCAGACTTCAATTGCTCATTCCACTGGTCTGAATTTAAATATCTTTTCTTTTTTACTTTAAACCTGACTTCCATACCCCATCCCACAAGACTGAATTAATGACTCAAAAACCTTCATTGTTATCTACTCCTCCTCTTAAAAGAATGTACCATGATAAACCTCTTTCAACCAATTAGAATTCTGGTTATAAGAACAAGCTGATATTACAATGTCATGTTGGACACCCAACTTCTCCTCCATAAAATTCATTTGGTCATTTAAAATGTCCAATGGTCTTGCTCCAA
Organism: Potamilus streckersoni; assembly: GCA_016746295.1. NCBI lineage: Eukaryota > Metazoa > Mollusca > Bivalvia > Unionida > Unionidae > Potamilus > Potamilus streckersoni. Next base: position 1,806,132 of record JAEAOA010002158.1, read on the forward strand.
AATACTTACAAGATGCAATTCAACCCTCAGTTGTCAATAATGAGACCTTCACCATTTGTTCATCAAATACCACTCAGTACAACTATCATCAATTAGGATTAGTTTCTGGCTTCTATAATTCAAATATGGTACACGTTACCAAGAAAAATAATATATAACCCATCTATTTAACATCTCAAAACTTACCCGAGTTGAGAGCAACATATATTTATTTTGTATTGTTATATTGGTAATTGGGTGGCTCAAGTTCAGCATAGGGGATTTAAAACCAAATCATATGGATATACAGAAACAGCTCAATGCTTCCTATTGAATGTGAAACTAAGATCTCATGTCTTTTTCGTATCATCAGATCGACTTATAATGAAAACATTATTATTTGGTAAGTACATGTACTCTGATGAAATTAATATGATAAAGTGCAAGCTTTATTTTTAAATTATCAAACTCTTATCAAATTATAACAATTATTAGATGGTTTACAATCAAACTATCTGACTTTTCTCACTACCATATGGCCTCTGCAATTATTAAACATACAAGAATTGATCATGCAATATATATTTATATTTGTATAGGATCTATCCATTTTAAGTTAGTAGACAAATCCTGACTATTAGAATTTCTTTGCAACTTCCACAGATATTTGGTTTTTTGGAATGGTATGTGATTGCTTTTTCTTGAATAAATACTGTTAAAACTAAACTGCTTCTCCAATAGGGTCACATCCATAATCCAAAACTTATGTTTTAATTTACTCAACCCCATGGAACAAGATAGCAATATGGCTCCCCTCTTTCAACCATTGAAGGGAGGAGTTCAGGTTACATGGAAAATTGACAGATAGATGCAGAGACCCATCGAAAGAAAGATGGACGTGCCCAATCACAGATCCACAAAAAAGGCAAATATAATATTATAATCTGCTGTGTTTAGCTTTTCTCTGTACCTTTGCTGTCAGTTGTAGGCCCACTTGGTCTGCTTCTTTCTCCAGTAGACGACTGTATGGCATATGTACTGTCAGCTGAAAAGCAAACAATAAAAGATAAATATATTGAGTAAGATGCTAAACCATACACATGCATACACTAGATACTCATCCATAACAGAAACTTTCATCAATTTAAAATAACCACCATTATGTTATTGTTTTGAATATAATTTTTATAACATCATGCGAAATAACAATAGAAACCAGAATGTAATCACAGATTATTGAGCTTGCCTCTACAAAACTTTTAGTAGTTTCCAGCAGCCACTGTTAGCATTAAAATGCAAAAAAATTAATTTGCTACATATGGAATCGGTACACAATTAATAAAATCCGGTTCAGTACCCACGAATGTAGTCCCAGTCTATTTTTAGATCACTTTTTCCGGTCTAAATTTAGTGGTGATACTAGAGTCAGATTTTGGCATTCTTGGTAAGGATTTAAAGGCAATTGTTTATTCTTTAAAATGTGAGCTTATGGTGTGGTTGTCTGTGTGTATTTCGGCGACAGTGCACATTGAGTAATAAGGTCATGGTGATGATCCGGAAGTGAATTCTGTGTTCCGTTGCCTGGTGTTTTGTTTACAATTCAGCCTCTCAAAAAAATGCAGGTCAACCCTTGACAAGAACTAAACCGTAAAGTCATCTTTGAAGGTATTTTAGATTAACATATGATTTGTATTGATTGTCACACAGTGGAAAGTTCAGTACTGAGAAACAAATGTAGAGAATATATAGTGAAATTAATTGTGTACTATGTCCTGTCAGTAAAAACTTGAAACTGATATAAAATTTTTATTATTAATGACATACACATGAAATTTTAATAGGTTATGTATATTGACTTTAAAAATATAAAAATGAAATTAAAAATAAAAAAATAATTTTAATTTTAAAAATTTAAATGAAATTTAAAAAAACAATTAAAAAATAAAAATTTTCCACCAAGTATACACATTTATAATATTTTTTGGGAATGATATTAAATGATATCAGCATATATATACTCCTACACCATATACAAGCTCAAATGATGGATATTTGTCAAATTTGATCAGAGAAAATATCTTTATTAGTCAAAATGAGACCCTCATTTAAAATACATGAAGACAAAATTCTACTTTGCTTTGTACCTTTAGGTCATTGAAACTATTTATTTGGGGTTCAAACAGCTAATTTATGTGTTTATGATGGGGTGACTTCCTGAGTAACACATATCTGCTTGTATAGCTATCAGTAATTGTTTATAACCATAGTTATAGGGTATTTAGTGAGAGGACAGAGATGAAGACTTTATACTAGAACCTGTTCAAGTTCTCTACAAAATCATATTAAGCTGTCAGAGAATGAAATACAGGTCAGAGGGGTAAAATATACTTTACCCAGGTATATTTACCATTGCATGTAAGAAAACAGCAAAATGATGTAAGTTGAACACAGAATGCATTCCATTTTATTGTTCAGTTTCTTTAAGATGTTGATTGATGTAGTGCGACATTGTAGCCTAGATGATATTATGGGAATTCTCATGATCCATTTTGCTTTATGCATTATTAATGACTAATAATATTTGTTATCTGACACTTTAAAGATTACATAAGTAATATTCAAACAGATTATTTGAATTTAACTTTCTACAACTGATCCTAACATGGTTACATAGCTGACATGAACAAATATGCATATATTTTGTAATGTTTGGAATCAAAAGTTGACATTGTTAGGCTGACATGGTACCTATAGTGAATCTGTAAGGCTCAGTTTTGATTGTGTGCACTTAAAATATCCCAAGATGTTATTTTCATCATGAATATGCCTCTGTATGGTAACACATTTCAATTTAGTACTTTGACAGAGGGCGGTATTGCAGCATCAGCTGATATTTCATTCCATTGAATCATTGAATCATTGAACTTAAAACCTTGGTAGCCAAGACTCTTAAAAATAGACTAAAAATATTCAAACAGATTATTTGAATCATGTTTGCACATGTGATTTTAACAAGTACATTGCATATGTCCCACACATGCAAATATCCATCCTTGTTTACAAGTTTTCGGGATGCAAATTTCACATTTAGTTGATGATATAGGATCTATTGGTACCTATAGTTAATCTGTGTGGCCACATTTTGCTATATTCACTCACAATATCTAAAATTGTTTTTTCCTTCATGAATAGGATTGCATATAGTAATAAATTTTAATTTGGTACATTGTCATTTGACTTTCCACTATACTGGTATGTATCAATGTTTGCACCAATGATCAAACCTCACCATTCCAACATTGCCTTAAACTTTATGATACATACTCTACCTGATTAGTTATTTAACCTGTAAATGGCTAAATATGCTTGTAGAAACTTCATCTATTTTTAGGATGCATTTGTCACTTTAATACATGCCCATTGCTTCACATCTTTGAGTGTCACTCTATCAAGTTTACCTTTTTTTAACCATATTTGCAACCTGAATGTTATATTGAAATCACCATATCTAACACATTTTAACTTCATTTGCCTACATCTTCCTTTTTTTTTAGAATTAAGTGAAACATGTTATATATTTTCAGGTCTAGTCTGGTATCTGAAACAAAGTATTAGAGTTGGATCAATTTGGAAGCTCTCCAGTAGTCCAATGGTGATAGCAAGGTCTCATAAGGACATGTGCAGTGTGCTGCTATAAGTGACCAAGATGAGTTCATATCAGTACACTGATATACAGCATCTCAAAGACATGGCTTAGATCTTCATGAGAGAGATTCGCATCTTTTTTCAGTAAGGTGAAACTGTATTTTCATAATGCATTGTTGACTTTTGTAGTTATCGGCATTAAAATGGAATGCATATTTGCTATAAAACATGGTAGTGGTCCCATCAAAACTTTAAATTTGAGTGGGATATTAGTTATACAAACAACTGTCCAAGTACCTGAAACAATAAATGTGGAACATAGTACCTGTCATTGTTTCTTTAGTATGTACACCTATATGCATCTGGATAGGCATATTGTAATTTGCTGTCAAAATCACTGTGAGCTATCATGTTTCAGTACCCCTGGGATTAATATTATCAGTCGTACAGACCTAAACTACCATTTGTTTTAAAGACCAATCATTAATCAACATTGCTGCCTTAAATTTGTCAAACTGAATGTCGTAACTTGTATGAAAATTTATTTTTTGTAAAATAAAAAGTTTTTAAAATTTATATATTTTTTTAAATTTTCATTAAAATTTAATATATCAATATTTTTTAATTTCAAGACTATTTTCAGACAGGCGTTATCAAGTATTACAATTAGGTTTTTACTGCATTGAAAAATTCCTATAATTAAGGAAGATATAGCAAATTTAGTTTTGGTTTCTTAAGAACAATTGGACCTCAAATTGCACCCTATAGAACACCAGCACTACACACTTTCTGACAGCTGTCACATGTCTTGCTTGCAAGGAAATTTCAAAAGACTTTATGTATGAAGTTGAAACAGTAGTGGCATGCAAAATAAAATGCAAATATAAAAGTTTGACAAAAACATTGACCCTTTCAGGAATCGGTACACAATTAATAAAATCCGGTTCAGTACCCACGAATGTAGTCCCAGTCTATTTTTAGATCACTTTTTCCGGTCTAAATTTAGTGGTGATACTAGAGTCAGATTTTGGCATTCTTGGTAAGGATTTAAAGGCAATTGTTTATTCTTTAAAATGTGAGCTTATGGTGTGGTTGTCTGTGTGTATTTCGGCGACAGTGCACATTGAGTAATAAGGTCATGGTGATGATCCGGAAGTGAATTCTGTGTTCCGTTGCCTGGTGTTTTGTTTACAATTCAGCCTCTCAAAAAAATGCAGGTCAACCCTTGACAAGAACTAAACCGTAAAGTCATCTTTGAAGGTATTTTAGATTAACATATGATTTGTATTGATTGTCACACAGTGGAAAGTTCAGTACTGAGAAACAAATGTAGAGAATATATAGTGAAATTAATTGTGTACTATGTCCATATGGCACTCCCATAAGATGAACATTTGTAATACAGACAAAGGGCTATAACACTTGCCCATTATCTCCTCTTGCCAATGCCAGTTGAACGGGTTACTCACATTGCAGGTAGAATATTAATGAAATGCAATAAGTTATGTATACTAGGAAAACATAATTTACAAAAAAAAATCATGCTTTCTCCTTAATATTCATCCTCTTTTTACAATTAATGTTAGCAGAATAGGCAACAGAATTATGTAATGTTGAGCATCGTATCAATACCTCAGGTATTATTTTAAGGGAAAAAGGCTGGATTCTTCAAATGAAGGGCAACCCAATCTCATAACTTGTGAGCAGCACAAATGGAGGTAATGTTACTTACGTCTAGAAAGAATAAATTTTCTGATGAAATAAAATTACTTGGGCACATTGAGAGAAAGCTGCACAGAATGCCTACCAAGAGGTTGTTCTGATATAAATATTTGCCACCTGTGCAACTGAGACTGGGCCTACCATATCCATCATGTTGCTGTGGAGTTAAATCTTACAAGTAAATCTCAAGAAGATTAACTGTGCATGCAAGCCAACTGTGTGGACAATGTCTTGTTTAGAAACATCATGGTCAAAGGCAAAGCTTCCAGAGATTGCTCTCTCCTGAACAAAGATTTTCAAGATCTGACTCTGTTCTGGTGAGAGTATCCCATAGGTATTACCCACTTCAACCATATGAGAGGGCTTATGTTCTGGTGAGAGTATCCCATGTGTATTACCCACTTCACACTTCAACCATATGAGAGGGCTTATGTTCTGGTGAGAGTATCCCATGTGTATACCTATTTCAAGCATATGAGAGGGCTTATGTTCTGGTGAGAGTATCCCATGTGTATTACCCACTTCAACCATATGAGAGGGCTTATGTTCTGGTGAGAGTATCCCATGTGTATTACCCACTTCAACCATATGAGAGGGCTTATGTTCTGGTGAGAGTATCCCATGTGTATACCTATTTCAAGCATATGAGAGGGCTTATGTTCTGGTGAGAGTATCCAATGTGTATTACCCACTTCAACCATATGAGAGGGCTTATGTTCTTGTGAGAGTATCCCATGTGTATTACCCACTTCAACCATATGAGAGAGCATATGTTCTTGTGAGAGTATCCAATGAGTATTACCCACTTCAACCATATGAGAGGGCTTATGTTCTGGTGAGAGTATCCCATGTGTATTACCCACTTCAAACATATGAGAGGGCTTATGTTCTGGTGAGAGTATATCATGTGTATTACCCACTTCAACCATGATGAGTGTGGTTAAGGGGTTATATCCTATTTTCCATGTTTAGCTGGGAGAATGAGATGCTGTCAAGCTCCATAAATTGGCTCCGTTTTCTTCAGAAAAAAACTTTAAAATAATGGACTGGATCCATTTTGAATGCCTCCTAGTATATATCAAAACAGGAAAAAGGTTGCATAATGACTTTCTGAATGTTACCTATTATTGGTGAAGAAACCAGATTGAGTCATAAAGACTGCCAAGCCATCCAACTGATACTGAAGATAAATTGGGTCAACTGTCAAGGCATGTACCATCTTTGCCTGCCTATAAGTTGATGCAGAGTATAAATCGAATGAGCAAATTTAGTAAATTTTCCATCCTTCATCTTTAAACAAGTCAATGATGAGTATAAGACAAGACCAGATCAATACCTCGGTCTGTCTTTTTCATTTCACAGCATCACAAATTTAATCCTACCTCTAACTCAGTAACCTTTTCAATCAGGATCATTAAATGTAACTAAAATTATCTAATTTGTTTCACATGAAGTGTTTGAAATGTATTATGTACTTTTAGCTGCACATAATGATGCTGATCTTAAAATTTATTGAGTTACAGAAAGGATAAACTTCGCAATGATGTGTGGAATTAAACTATAATAACTTCCAGTTTCATAAATATTAAAAGTATCATGGTCTGTATGCCATTTCAGATTACTAGTGATTCGGAATTAATGATATAATGTCTTTTCCATAGTAACTTTTTGAAAAGGGATAGAGAGAGATGCATATGTATTCCATTGCATTTTTCTCCTTGCACCTCCTGATCAAAATAAAATATAGCCTGATAAATGAGAGAAATTGCAACTTTTTGTGTTGTTATTTTTATCTTATTGCCCCATTTTAGCTGAAGCTTTTGTCAAAGCAAAAATAAACATTAATAAAATAGTAATGTAAACTGTGAAAATACATACTGTACTCTTTGTGCATTTAAATATTCACAATACTTATCCATTTAAGTTAAATTCCAAGACTGACCATTTTTTGCATATTTTTCTTTGCAAATATAATGACCTCTCCATTCCCAACAAATGTTTTTTTTTTAATTGCATGTACTCTTCCTGTACTTAAGTGGAAATTGTTTTGATCTTTGCTCATGGCAGATGTTACTTTAAATTGATATCAGTTCTTTCAGGCATGTTCAAAAGATGTCACTGGTTGAGAAATATGCATGAGTAATCACCTGGCATTTCCTTTCATTATATGATACCATATTCATAATACCCATTGGTAGCCTCATTTTCCTATTGGTAGTTTCACTAATCTGATCTGGTTTGTCAAATCTTGACCTCAAACATGAAATAGCTTGGAAACCCTGACTACAGCTGTAACAATTAATTAGCATGTAAATACCACAATAAAGCCATGTTATTCTTGGACAACAAAAGTGATAAACAAAACTACCGTAAAATCTTGGGTAAAATATGCAGTTGTTCTTTTTTAAACTTCTTTCTAAACTTGGGGTTTGTATTATACCTAGATGTAACTTTATTGAAGTTTTATTGTAGGGTACCATATACATTATTAAATAAGTAATATATTAAACATGAATTAAATTGTAATTAATATTTTGCCAAAAGATTATCAAAAAGTTTTTTAGGAATGTTCTGTAAGCTATAGTGCTGACTTTGATCAATTATGTGCCGATTAAGCGCTAGCATTTTCAAGTATCTACACATGCAAAACCAAGAAATCCAGGCACATATTATACATAAGTGTTAAGATTTTTGCATTACAGTGAAAGGAGAAAGTCTGGGTGCATATTATACCTGTGTGCATATTATACCCAAGATTTTACGGTAGAAGGAATTTCTTACCTAGTAGTATTACTTGATAATAATGTTACTGCATTTGTACACCAGTAAGATCACAGTCATCAAGTAAGTGAACAATACTCATTTTCATTTGATCATGAGACGCAAGAAGAAAAATATAATGGAATATGTCTTTGTCATGGTTATTCATCTTTTTAACTTGTTATTTCTAATTCACATATATGTAATAAAATTTAAACAACCTAAATAATAAAAATCAATGTACATTACTAGTGCATGCTGCTTTGTAGAAATTACATGTAAATTAATTTTTAATACTGACAACCATGTAATTATTTAAAATCCTTCTCAATATGGTGTCCAATATTTTTTATACACAATTTCTTCCCCAAAATGAAATATTTTGCACATTTTTTTGTGCTTTTGAAGAATTATTTTCCACACAAAAAAATTACATGATGTATGATAAAGCAATATGAGTGATATAAGTCAATTTAGAGTATAAGATGAAGCTAAGTTTAAATATGGTAACTTATTGACTCTACATGCAAGTCAAACCCTGTGAACAATCTCATTTGGAGTAACTTTGTGAGAGATTTAAGCCTATGCAAGTCACATTTGGCCAACAAGTGGCAAGTCATATTTGGCCAACAAGTGGCAAGTAGCAAGTCACATTTGGCCAACAAATGGCAAGTCATATTTGGCCAACAAGTGGCAAGTCACATTTGGCCAACAAGTGGCAAGTCACATTTGGCCAACAAGTGGCAAGTAGCAAGTCATATTTGGCCAACAAGTGGCAAGTCATATTTGGCCAAGAAGTGGCAAGTCACATTTGGCCAACAAGTGGCAAGTCACATTTGGCCAACAAGTGGCAAGTCACATTTGCCCAACAAGTGGCAAGTCACATTTGCCCAACAAGTGGCAAGTCACATTTGGCCAACATGTGGCAAGTCACATTTGGACAATAAATGGCAAGTCACATTTGGCCAAAAAGTGGCAAGTCACATTTGGCCAACAAGTGGCAAGTCACATTTGGCCTAAGAGGTCTTTGTCAAGATGAAGATCCTTTCTGCCATGATGAAGAAAAGTGTCTGATATAGAGCAGAAGCTCTCTTAACATTATCTGAGGCCAAAAAAATGAAACTGGGACTGTGGCACTCAGTGGGGTGATGTTAATGACTTACTACCAATCCCCAAGACATATCACATTCCCTCAAAAGCTTTTCTAGCAGAGGACCTGCTTTTGCAATTCTTCTCATGGTCACAGGGTCAACTTATTTATGTAGTAGGGCTCTCCTGACAAGAACCAGGCATGAAGGAGAAGTCAGTCCTAGCTAGGATGGAACACTTGGGTCCAAAGCTGTCTGAGAAAATTTAGCCTAGCCAGGATCTTCTTGAGTAGATCTTTTGCTAAATTAAGGCGATCACTGAATCAGAACTTAACCCAACAGAATGGACAATCAGAATAATTTGCACTCCTAGGCCTCACTTTTGGTATGATTATTGGATCATTATGAGGGAGCAAAAGCCCACAAACTCTTCCAACTGATAGCAAGTGTGTCTGGAAGGGTAAAGGCCCACATACTTTCCTACTGACAGAAATGGTGTCAATGACCCAACTGTCAGGATCTGAAAATGCTGAGACAAAGGTGGTCAGTTTATTGTATGAATGGATGGCCCCATAGAAAAAGAAATATGTCCATGAACAAGAACTACAACATGTTCTATTACAACATTGCATTCTAGAACCATGTCATCTGATACAGCAGAAACTAAGTCCACACAAGTGAAACAATTCTCATAATAATAGTAGAAATTAAAAATACTAATGGATACCACCTATAGCATAATCTTTAATGCATCCAAAAATAACAAAATATTCAGTGGCTAATTGAAATTAGACAAATTTCAAATGGATTTCAGGAGATGATGTGAACAAAGTATTGCCAGTTCATAGCAAAACTTAAAACAAACTCTACCTTGCAGAGGCAATGTGAGGTAATGAGAAAGAGATGTTACCCCATGTTAAAATAATATAGGCAGGAAAGACAAATTTTCAACTTTAGGGAAAAATAAGTATAAAATTTAACCAGTCAGTGAAGTGAGAAATGTGGGTCACAGTAGCATACTTTTGTGATAAGGGTTAGGGCTAGGGGTAATATTGAGCAAAGTTATTGCCCTTTGTCAATATAATATAGGCATGAAAGACAAATTTTCATCTATTGGGAGGGTTGGATTTGGGAAGTGGAGAAAAAATTACAAAATTTAACCAGTCAGTTAAGTGAAAAATGTGGGCCACAGTAGCCTAATTTTGTTATGAGGGTAGAATACTTATAGGTTACTGCATTTTTATGGTAAAATACGAATGAATGTTTTGGATGGATATACTGCATGACCATGGGAGTACAGTATATCTATCTGAAAAAATGAGTTCATATTTTCCCATACAACTGCAGTAACCATTTTATTATATACTCATTTTCTATTCTTCTCAAGGTTTAAATAATAACAAAACTACAAGAAACAAATTAACTAAATGTATGCCTTTTTCCAAATTAAATATATAATCATTGGTGCATCATTACACAACATTATTATTATTACAGATCTGAAGCCTTCAGTATGTTGGAGAAACTAAAAAGCTATACTAAAGGATAAACCTTCATAGATTTGATTGGATGGCAAAGAAGCTGTACAGAAGCCTGGTTGCAAAACACTTCTCCTCCCCTGGCCACACTTTCAGTGATATAACACTTATCGCAATTGCTAACAATCACAGCTGGAGTTCCGAAACCAGGAAAGAAAAGGAATTTTACTGGATATACTGTCTTAGAACATTGAAAAAAAGCAGTCTAAACCAAAAAGACTAGAAAAAGAAAGCTATGCACTAGTAGAATTAGTCTTTGTAACCGACACAGTTTCTTTTCAAACTTTTCTAAATCTTCTTAGTATCCTTTAATTACTACTATAAGAATAAAATATCCAGTATAGAATCAAATATCCAGGATATAATCTGCATTACATATATGTACACAAAGTAATAGATGTCACTTTGGCTCATAGACTTTTAGGGAATTATAAACATTTTTCAGTATTCGCAACAAGTCTATACAGGCTGGTTGAAACAATTTATCTATAGGTTTAACTCTTGTAGAGGCAGCTATGTAGAGGATTATAAACACATTTTTTATATTTATTTGGTTGTTTAGTATATGTTTTGTATATGCCTTTGAAAAAGACTCATTAAGTGGCGAAAGCGCTCAGGTTAGTTAGTTACTAGTTTTGCACTAGTTTTATAAACTCAAAATCCCAGGATCCAAAATGTGACATACAACATTTAGCTAAGCCTTAAATCTGATCCACCATTCTGATCTGAGGTGGGTTGTCTGATCTATGAAATCTTTCTATCTTACATTCATGACTTTATTGTAGAACCACTGGGTGACAATGGCTATTCCATCATTTGGCATGATAGTCCATATGGCTGCCATCACTGCAATGATTAAAAAGTCAATCAGCTGGGAGAAACTGATCTGCTCAGCCTGAAAATAAACCAAGGATTTTAGTGTAGTGAAGTTCCTACAGAGTTTAATGGAAAACAGTATTAAATTTGAACACAGTACCAATTATGAACACAATATGAAGTATGAACACAATATAAAGACTGAACATAGTGCGAAGCATGTAAACAATGTTATAAAGCAAGTAACAAATCTGATACAAACTTTGGGCAAACTAATACTGCCCTAAAGTTTTATGCTGTGTTATTATATAAGGTTTCTGAACAAAGATTTACGAACTGTCATAGTTCTATCAGTATACATACACTAGTATACCATGCTTTCAAACATGAAAACTATAGTGCATGTTTCAAATCCTTTTTAATTTTTGGAATCACTCCACACATTCATTAGTGTTCTGGTCTCCACCATACCTCTAGTCTCCTATAGACTGTTAAGACTAGGCACAATCATTATCATGGATGAACACATAGAATACTGGGATCATTATACTGGGTAAGATTTACATTTATTCATGTGAGAAAACATTTAATTATATTAAACAGTTTAGACAGTCTAAAACCTCTTGTGTAAACATAGTATTATTTGAAATTATAATTTATAAGAAAACAAGATATAAATATTGTAACATTCTTGACAGCAATACTTACTACCAGATATATGATGCTTATATATGACCATTCAATGATTACACAAAAAATTAATCAAATTATTGTCAAAACATATGGTAATTTTAATGTCACTCAGATAGGATATTTAAGACTCATATATATATATATATATATATATATATATATATATATATATATATATATATATATATATATATATATATATATATATATATATATATATATATATATATATATATATATACACACACACACACACTCGGCATTTGTACTTAACAGCTTTGAAAAAAATGGAATTTTGTTGACATGTCCTTAAGGCCAAATAAAAAGCCATTATTAAAATTGTCTATTTTTGGTTAACACATCAATTAAGAAGCACAAATCATTGGGATTGTCAGAAATATAGACACGATAAACATTTAAATATTATATTCAGTCTTAGCTGAAGTGCCTGTTAATGGAACAATATGTTGTTCTAAATTTGGTCAGATCAGCATTATTTACTCTCATGACCATCTAGATATTGTAATTAGTCTTTTGGTGAAAACCCTATGTTCATCTGATCTGATTCCATTTAGAATGGGTGGCCATAACAAAATTTTCAAGATGGCTGCCTTGAAGTTCATGATGAATATAAACTTGACAAAATTTTCATTCAGTATGGATACGACATCGTAAGAAATCTTCTGGTGAAAACCCAATGTTGATAAGACTTTCCATCTAGGAAGTGCAGTGATCAACTTTTCAAGATGGCCATGGCTATATTTGGATAACAGATTAGCACAATTTGTTTCATACATGCCAACCCCTGGCAAGAAAAAAGTGTAATCCAAGTGGACAAAAAGAGAAATCTGAGCAGAAAAAGAGTAATTCACATATAACATAATAAAATGTAATGCACATATGTACAAAATGATTTATTTACCCCTCTGGTTTAAAACATCAATTTCTACTTCAAGTTTTCATACTTTGATCTTAAAAAAGCAGCAAACCTGATATGTACAATGATGGAGACATTTTTCAAAATACAGAATGCAATTGAAAATCCCAGACAGTTCTGCCAACTTATGTTTATTCAAAGCATTAACAAACTATTAGAAAATGTATTATCCAAGTGGAAACTGCTGTTAATTCTGGTAATGAAAGAAGTGCAATCTGACCTTGCCCATTTTCATTGTCAAAGTCTCTTAAACAGACTGGGTACAATTTTTAGTCATCATAATGACTGCTCCTGTCTGTTGCAATAAAGAGCCGAATTTTCACAGGTTTTAAGTGATGTACCTTCTGCTCAACACTTAACAATATTACATAATTTTGTTCTTGCACATTCATATTTTCCACAACTCTGATGGAAGGAAGCATCTGTTTGATCAAAGGACCAAAGTTGTATTCTATTACTAGGGGTAGTCAGTGTTCTATTAAGAACTCGGTAAATATTGCCCCTGCATTTATAAAATTTGTTTCCACAATTTAGTTCTGCTGTAAAAAAGAAGTTACCTTAGTACTGAAGCTAGCAAAATGAGCTAATTTAAGGCATCTTTGTTTCACACTATGACCAATATTAAAATCCTTTCCACACAGCCTGCAATGGGCATGAAATTACCAGAGAATAGAACACTGTACTATGTAATTCATGTATTCATCTCTGAGTCAGGGCTTGAGTTTTATTTTTTTTTTTAAATCCATCTATGAAATCATTTGAGAAACATTTTTGCTGTAACATATGCATCTACCAGAATAAATTAGACTTGACTTTTACTGCCAATGGTAAATCATTCTGTACCTTTGATTTATAACAAAGAATATGTGAGTAAAGAGTAAAAATTAGAAAATCAGTATGTTTCCTCCTAAGCCAGACAGCTGCTATAAATAGAAACCAAGGTCAAAATATTGAAAGTACAAACCAGCATGTTTCTTGGAAATAGGGCAGCTGCTATACATAGAACATAAAACTGTTAGGAAAGTCACCTCTAATCTACAGACAAGTGTACTTTAAAAGTCATAGTTACACGGAAGCCCTCTGTTCTAGAATACAGTATGTGTGACTAGTGGAATCTTATTAAAAATGAGAAAACATTAATTTTGTTTAGAGGGGATATACAGAAAGGCATAATTATTGAAAAAATGCTTAATGATTACACCAAAAGGGTAATGGTTGGTATGTATGCCATATCTCCCTAAAATGGGGTATTAATATTGAGAACTAATTAAGATCATCAGGGTACACTTACAGCATGAGATAAGACAGCATGAGCCATCTCATGGCCAAGAACAACAGCTAGCTGATCATCATTAGCTGCCAACTCCAAAAGTCCAGTATTGACAAATATATCACCTGTCTATAAAAAAGAAAATAAAATAGCATGTACCATTCTCTAAGAGACGAAAAGATAGCATACATCCATGTCATCATGATAAAACTGATTCCATAAATCATCATCATCCATGAAATTTTCTAAAAACTGTATGTGTGTGTGTTTGAATTTTTAATGTGGTCTTTAGTATTTTATCCAAATCACTATGATATCTGCACTATGACAGTTTGTAGTGATATCCAGCAATGGGGCATCATGCTGCAGACATGTAGTATCATGTCCCACCCAGTAACATTATCCTGACACCAGGCCCACCAGTCTAAAAGATAACTTTTTAATGCTGAGTGACAAGTGAGGTAGCTGCAAGTACCGTATGTATAAGTATTTGGTATGACATGGCTGGGGTTTGAACCTGCAACCTTCTGCATCTAAGGGAGATGTTCTACAGGGACAATGTAGCAGTCTTTTAAAAACTAATAGCTGGCAATTAATAGCTGTTCAAGTACCAGAAGATGCATTTTCTGGGCAATAATAATAATAATAATAATAATAATAATAATAATAATAATAATAATAATAATAATAATAATAATAATAATAATAATAGTGTGAATTAAGTTCATTTAGTTGGTAATAATTCTCATGCAATTTGAAATTTCCATAAACCTAAACCATAAATTTAAAGGAAAATAATGCTTCTGTTGAAACAATAGGACCCTCAAAGTAATACCATAATAAACAACCAATGTGCATGTCTGTCTTTGTCTGAGTGAGAGATAGTCAGAAAGAATATAAGAAAACAAAATCAAACTATTCAAGCTGTCTACAGCCTTAAGAAATAAAGGTACAGAACTTATAGTCAGCATTCCATCCCTGTAATGGCAGTAGGTGTTTAGTTCCCTCATAATTACTAACAGCAAGGTTTTAAAAAGTCTTTTAAATCAGTAATTTTAACAGAGATAATGTAAGGCTCCTTTAAGGAAAATAAGAAATATGTCAAGGGTATAAAAAGGATTCCATGTGTTAAATTTTAAAATCAAAACAGTTCCATTAACTTGAACTTTAACAAAACTATTGATATTGCCTGAAATATCATACACATGATCAAATAAAAAGTTAATCTGAGGAAAATTGTTGGGAATTTTAGTGAAACCAACACTTGAACATGAATGGCATACTCAATACTTCATGTGATAAAGAGCTGAAACTCAGCATCCCAGTAATAGACACAGGTACAGTTGGTTCCTGCTGACCAACATGCACATTCAGTTAGATGAATAGTGTCTTTCAGGTTTTTTGTATATATTACATCATGCAACAACAAAAAAGCATACTGGACATAATGACGGGTAATTACAGTTGCGTAAATTTTACAAATTATCCAATGATGCAATGCAAGACAAATGTGGAAAATATCCAGAAGCACCTCTTTGACTACATTATATTGTAAGAACTTTATTGGTCCAACATGATGGGTCTTACAAAGTCATTTGACTCCATTATATTGTAAGAACTTTATTGGTCCAACATGATGGGTCTTACAAAGTCATTTGACTCCATTATATTGTAAGAACTTTATTGGTCCAACATGATGGGTCTTACAAAGTCATTTGACTCCATTATATTTTAAGAACTTTATTGTTGACTTCACTCTTTTCTTTGTTACTTTTGCATGAGCCTGTACATAACACTTATTTATGTTTTAGGGAGTGGAGATTGAATGGATTTGAATCAGCCATTTTAAAACTCAGGACTGGTTCCCTTTAGAGACAAAATGAGGAATATTGGTTGATTGAGAACAATACTGTCTGAAAGATCTAATAGGTTTCTATATCACCCAAAAACATGTTTGCATGATGCTGGACTGTACCTTGGGTAGCGATTGGGGCCCAACTATTTCTCTTCAATGAGCCAGAAATAAGTCGGCCATTTGAGGGATTGAGGCACGCATAAGGGCTGCATTGTTGGTATGGCACCAGTCCCTGAAAACATGGCACTTCCCCATATGAGTCTTCAAAGTGGAGGTCTTCTTCCTCTTGAGATTTTCTCCACAATCAAAGGTTTGAATGGTTTGTCTCAAGGCTGTCCTTATAAAAGCTAACCATGTAGAACTACTACTACATTCTTGTCAAGTGCTGTGAGATTGGTTCTGAAGGTGTCTGTCACTTTAAGTCTGTTTCTTCCTTCCCAACAAGATGTACCAATTCATTAGAATAGTGGTAAGGGTGGGGGCATTCTAAAGTAGACACCCCCCAAATGTCCTTGATGTTGGCTTGAAAGCCAACTTCCGTCCATTCCATGGTTGGATCTGAGAAAGATGTGAAGGATGGATCTGAAGGAGTTCTGTGCATCGAGGTCCAACTGGGTCTACTTGCAATGCTAGAGAAGACATACTAAGTGGTATGAAGACTCAATTCTACCCCAAGTAACTATCGTTATCTCTCTCTTGGGGACATTCAGTGAACATATGTAAGTCTGGCACTGAGAGCAATGTTTGACCAGTGAATGGTTTGCCTGGAAGCTGGCAGTATAGAAGACAGCCCAGCTATCACTGGTACCCACTGCTCCAAAGGCCTGGCTGGTGAGATTTCTCATTGAAATCTTTGTCATGGAAAGAGCATGTTGCCAACAGAATGGTTGGACAAACAGATCTGTCACTAAGATTGCCATAAACTATGGTTGGCTAGACTGATTTGATGGAAAAGATCCCCATGTTGGAACAGCTGGACAGCCAGGCAACAGCATGGTTTCAATCTGCATTTGATCCAATGGATCTGGTGTGAATAGCATATGGTTGGCCCAGATGTTGGTGATATATATGATGGTCTGGCAATTACCTTTAGCAGTCTGGCTGAACGGACTGATTTATCACTGTTATCTCAGATATAGAAATGATAATATGCCCGCAGCATGGCTAGATGGATAGATATATCACTAAGATCCTTGTATAACTATTTGGCTGGACCATTTAAACGAAAAGATCCCTATGCTGGGACTGTCAGCTAGACTGCTGGTATTGACGGGACAGATAGCAATGTCTTTGACAACTGAAAGGCCAGTAATGTTATGCAGTATTAAGAGTTGGATCCAACGGATCTGGCATGAACCCATGTGGCCGGACATACAGTCCTGAATGCCATGCTCGGACATATGAGTGGCCTTACACATCGTGGGCTGCCTAAAACTGAGTAATACTCCCCAATGAATTGGTATTGCGAACAATGAACTGTAGAGATTCTTCCTTGATTAAGTCAGTGTTTCCTTCCCTTCAATGCTGAAAGGACAATTGCAGTGGAAGTGCACTTCATGGGTGAAATATAAATAAACAAAGCATAATTATCATGCAGCATTTCAGAATATTACTAATAAGAATTCTGTAATGGGCAAAGTAAGCTAACTCATAATGATCTTGTATAAGGTCAATGACAGTGTGGTGAAACAGTGTCCTGAAAAGTGATAAATCTCCAAAACTAGCAGAAATTGTACAATAATGCATACAACCTGCAGCAAATATATAAATCTGCACAATAAATCCAAAATGAATTTTATATAGGCCCATAGGAACACAAAAATGGCTGGATTGTCATACAATGAATTGTATGATATTTAGTCTGTACAAGCAGAGGCTAAAACATGGTTACACCTTTCTGGTAGAATGGGGAGATATTAATCAAGAGTAATTGCCCTTTGCCTATTAATATAAACAGGGAAAAACAGTTTTGTCAGTACAGTAGTAGCAATGGACAGAATAAAAGCAATAGTTTCCAAATATGAAACTAACATGTATATCCAAAATGGCAGACATCATGATACAAGGACCATACAAGAATGCATCTTTTCATTATTATGGCTGTAGTATACATATATTGCTTATAGTAGTAGTACCATAAAATATGTGTACCAGACAAACAAAAATATTACACTCCTTAAACTTTATAGTGAATCTTTCAAAAATGATTTATCAAAGGAATCTGTAACTCAAAATTAAGTTACAATTGTAAAGATCTAATTGTTTTCCAGTCTTTAGAAATCAGATTTAATTATAACTGCTATGTTTTGTAAGTGAAACATTACAAATCATATTCACTCAATATGTACTATATTTATCAAGATAAAATTGAAAGAAGCAAAAGAAGTAAATTTGTATCAGATCAATGTGACCCTAGCCATGACCATTAGTCATCATGTCTCTTGCCATAGTATCAATCATGGTGACTATAGCCATGGAATCAGTCACTGTGACTCTAGTCTTTACAATATTTTCATTTCATTCCATTAAATAAGCATTACTAATTTAATAACTGCCCATTTTAAGATAATCTCCTTTTGTAAAGTCTATGCTGACTGCAGAACTTAAAATCACATGATCATTACATTATGATGTAATCAATGTAACACTTCTTTTTCCAAAGGGTACTCTAGTTTTATAAACACTGAAGGAAAGAATGACTAAAATAATGTGGTTGCAATTTCTGCTTATTTTTTATATAATGGACAAGAAATATTAAATAATTAACAAGAAATATTATCATACAATTTTAATAATTGCAATAAGTCAAATGAACAAAAATGATAAAATTAAGAGAAAGTACAAGTCCTTGCACAATCTTGGGTAATTTATGACTTACCATAAAAAAGTTTTGTGGTGAATAACTGACAATATCTCAATAATTATGTCATGTGTAAACAAATTATCACATCTACACACCCCATTTTTGTGTGTTTAATAAGAGGTTTCTATGAATTACAATCTGTGTGGTATAATATAAGATAAGATAAGATAAGATAAGATAAGATAAGATACGATACGATATAAGATAAGATAAGAATAAGATAAGAATTATAAAGTTTTAAATACTCATTATACTTTTATTTTATTTACAATCAGTGAAAAGGTACACTTTCCAGTACTCTTCTACCTAATGACCATTAATTTGTGAGAGAGTGCACTTTCCTATTCTTTTCTCACTAGTGACCATCAATTAGTGAGATAGTACATTTTCCCATACTTTTCTATCTAATGACCATCAATTAGTGAGAGGGTACATTTTCCCATACTTTTCTATTTAATGACCATCAATTAGTGAGAGGGTACATTTTCCCATACTTTTCTATTTAATGACCATCAATTAGTGAGAGGGTACATTTTCCCATACTTTTCTATCTAATGACCATCAATTAGTGAGAGGGTACATTTTCCCATACTTTTCTATCTTATTATCAGAATCGAAAGTTTGATATATAACTATGAGCAGTACAAGAAAATTCATATCACAATGTAATTTTTAGTGAAAACCTGAGACAATTTACATCAAGTAATATTTTAGTGACGTACTTCCTGGACAATACCCACCATGCTATAATATTTTCATGACTGGACAAATTCTATGCAAAAAATATCATTTTTAAAATAAAAAAAAAGATACCATTAAAATATCTCAATATTTCAAAACCATTAAAACATCTCAACATTACAAAACCATTAAGATATAGAAATTTCAAAACCAATGATCCTTCAATGAAACTGAAGTCTCATTCAAACAGACTCTTGCTTGTCCACATGAGAATTCTGCCACATGAGGGTCAGATATGATCTCTATCAATCTCCATAACTAATAATGGTAATTTGGTCCAAATATGTAGAAATGAAACAAGAGAAATGTTTGCCTACCTCAAAATTCAATAGATACATTTTCTACATTCATCAAGGTCAAATTCTTCTGTAAACTTCAAAGATCACCACTGGACATTGTTTTATTATTTACATGTCTCAATCAAACAATGAAATCTGAAACATCATCACAATGACATGTTACAATGTCTCATCTCATCAGCAACTGAAATTGCTTTTAGAAATTTTGGGAAAGCCTAGTTCTGGTGTTACAAGAAAAACTTGTGTTTTGTTTTGGTTTTTTTTCTGCAAGAACCTTGTTTGTGGAGATTAAACAAAGTCAAATAAGAATCCAGGTGAATTAGATGAATAAAATTTGGAGACAATGAACTCTGCTCTTTCATGGGTTACAAAATTGTGGTGGCTTTTTGGTTACAACTAACGCCCAAAGCAATGATCCATCTGTAAGGACAATAGGGTCTGATCTGTTCACAAACTATGTGATGGTAGAACACAGGGCCTGATTGGCTCACACATTATGTAATGTAGAACACAGGGCCTGATCTGCTCACACATTATGTAATGGTAGAACACAGGGTCTGATCTGCTCACACATTATGTAATGGTACAACACAGGGCCTGATCTGCTCACACATTATGTAATGGTACAACACAGGGTCTGATCTGCTCACACATTATGTAATGGTAGAACACAGGGCCGATCTGCTCACACATTATGTAATGGTAGAACACAGAGTCTGATCTGCTCACACATTATGTAATGGTAGAATACAGGGCCTGATCTGCTCACACATTATGTGATGGTAGAATACAGGGCCTGATCTGCTCACACATTATGTAATGGTAAAACACAGGGATTGATCTGCTCACACATTATGTAATGGTAGAACACAGAGTCTGATCTGCTCACACATTATGTAATGGTAGAATACAGGGCCTGATCTGCTCACACATTATGTGATGGTAGATCAGTCTCTTTTGTTTAGAGTTGAAATCAGTTTGTATGTGGGTACATATTGTCAATTATAAAAAGAAAAGAATTCACTGTATTCCAATCATTTGCTCATGAACAATTAAGTATGATAATTACACATTTTACTGAATTCAAAAGTTTGTATAAGCAAAAAATAATGAATTCACTGTTATATTAAAAACCTGTATTTCAACACATATTTTATCTTTGCAAATGATATAGGATGCCTCTTTTCTACAGAATAAATTAAATGAAACTGAAGAATTTCCATGCATTGGTAAAGGTTATTGATAATCCCCATCCAATTATTACTATCAATTGTATAGCTTACTGGAAGCACAAAGGCATTAATGTCTTTGCTCTCTACTATTGTAATGACCCATTTCTGAGACTTTAGCATGGGAATGTCCAGATTGCTCATCACAAGTTTCTCTGTAACTGCAACAACTCGCTTGTATCTTGGATCTGTGGAACTGACTGTATTCTTTTGAAACTGTTCATGATACTGAAAGAGAAAAAGCAAAACTACAGCAATTGTACAGCATGAATACAATATTTGGATGTAACATAGTCCTTTCCTTATTTTAAAAAGGCACTACCAGCATCTTCTGGCAACAACAAGAAGTTTGATCTGTGCTGTTTTCTCACTCTCTGACTATAGTCCTTTCTAGAACCATTAAATGTAAAAGTCTATGTTTAAATTCTTGCCTCACCCCCAACAAAATACCTAATTTCATTTGCAATTCATCTGGACTACATATTGGGAGAAAGAGGATCTACAATAGAGAGAAAAAAAAAAGAAACAAATACGTAGGCAGACAGTTTGGCAGGTGAAATGCACTTAAATCAGAAGCTTCTGCCAAATTTTCATGTAACTAATACAATATCAGCATGACTTATGTTTTTTTTTTCATGCATTATACAAACATGTATTTCTCTGTATATTCCTCAGAACAGTTCAGTCTATGTACAATGGCACAGAATGACTTTAAACACAGAAAAGGTATTGTTTTACTATATTCAGTCCATGTTTCCAGCAAGATGCACATTACTTGGGCATTTTTACAAGCCTTCGCTCATTGGCGATGGGTTTTGTTTTATAGCTTAGACTGAACATGAATGAAAATATGACCAACCTGACCTGATATCAATCAGCCAGTATGTAATGGTAGAAACGTCTTATGCCCTGGGTGTCAAAGTACAGCTTTTTAGAAGAAATGAATGGTATTGGACATATTACCTATTATAAATCTGATTTTTTTTTGTCTGGACTAGATGGGTCATTAGCATATTTGTATGAATATAAAAGTTGTTTAAATAAGGGCTCTATCTATCATATCTGATCAGTATCAAGGAGAGATAATTCTACCTATCAAACGTGGTCTAATATGCTAAAGACCCATGAAGGTAACCTATTGCACTACAGCTATAGGTTCTACCAGGCTAAGTTGAGTCTTTTGCAATGAAAGAGCTTGGAGATAAGAGCTGGTGAAAGTGGACTCTGACCTAAATTTTACAGCACAGATAAAGTCAATGCTTGTGGTGACTGCCCACATTTTGTGAGCCAATTTGAATTGAAAATTTGTTTTATGTGATATTATTTCCTGATATGGTGAACAAATAACCCATATTAAGAGTGATCTCCCTCGATGAATGGACTGTGTAATTTGTTAATATCACATAAGAGCTTGCACTGAGTCCTGTAGAGGCCCTTGTGATGATGTGTCAAAAGTATACAGGAATTTCACAACAGAAGTCTGATTCGTGAATGGAAGCCTGTTTTTGGCAATGGGAGATGGGGTCATCATGAGTTATACTGTTACATCCTGTTTGGAATTTTCAGTAGTTCAGGCCAACTGATATGTTTTGCTAATTCTGCCTGCCAGCGCTAGTGCAAGTAGGAATCTGGTCAACAATTCTGGATTGGAAACATTGTGGTTGTTTGAGCAGATTAGGAAATACCTCTTTTTCTTAGGATTTTGGCTGCTATATCTTTATGAGGTTGTTGATCCATGATTTTTCTAACTGGAAACAGGAGTATTGGAAGATAAGTACCATTCCAATCTGTGGAAAGAGGACTGATTATCCAAGCCTACAGTTCCAGGGCTGTTAAGACAAAGGTTGGGAGTTTTGCAATCCCCTTGTTGCCAAAAGATCCACTCATGTTGATCCAAGCAGGCACAAATGCAAGTGCTCATTTTAGTTGATTATACTAGGACATTGATTCTGATAATGCCAGGCTAGAGTAAGACTTGTCCATGGATTTGTTTTCAAGACACAAGCTAAGAAATTCACAAATGTCTGGAGACTTCATTCCCTCTTGCCTTCTGAGATAATTTACCACAGTGTAGATGATGCACATAATGATAATGTAGATTCTTCTACCACTAATGGAATGCTCTCAGTATCTCTAGGGTATTGATTGATGAGTGAGTCACTGTTCCCTGACAGAAATCAAGGAATTTAAGATCTCTTTCACACAAGTGCCAATATTAAGTAGATACTGTCACACAACTGGCCATGGAACAAGCCAAGTGAATTGTGGCACTATGTGTAGGATGAACCTCAAGAGTGCCTATGCACTGATGTCAGGACAGCATGGAGGATCATCATAATCTGGTCCATAATTCAAAATGACCTCATGTGGTCAGATTCAGATGGCTGAATAAAACAGTGACAGAACAGGGAAATGTTATCCTCCACAACATTGTCAAATTCATTATGTGGATTAGAGGAAGGCATCCAACATACTGATGAGTAATAAACCCTTTGTTATGGCTGCTGTGTGTCTGTAATGCTTTACAAGAAAGCCACTCAACCTGACAACTGTAACAATTTTAACATCATTGGTCTTAGTTGATTACTATGTCAACAAATGCTAAAACTTTGGAATAAGTTATTATTATTATTATTATTATTATTATTATTATTATTATTATTATTATTATTATTATTATTATTATTATTATTATTATTATTATTATTATTATTATTATTATTATTATTATTATTATTACTTTATTTAAAGAGGGTAACTCAATTAGCTAAGAACTAATCTACCTCGAGGCCCTCATTTAAAGGAATTTACTTATTTTTTGCTGCATTTTTTGTTGTTGTTGATGGAGAAGGAAGAGAACAGCAAAACTCTGGTGGCAAGAACCAAAGACTTATTTGGTTGAGGCTCAGAATGCAGTCTTCTCTTGTCAGTGAGATCTAGCAAAGGCAATGGAGAAACAAATATACCTTGTGTCTAGGTGAACACAACATCGCTGAAACGTCATGTGCAATCTGAGATGAGACTGGAGAAAAAGAGGCCCACAAAACTCCATATAATGTCCTGATTGGGATCTGATCACTTATGTTGAGTGATAAAAGCAGTCTCTAAACTGGGCATAGAATGACCTGTGGCTAATCTATGAAAGTGCCTCGTGGAATGGAGCTAACAAACTGCAATAAAATATTCTTTCCATTGGCTTCCATGATAAGTTGGAAATAACCTGTTGTAATCTTGAGATGTTTTAACAGAACAGTTACATTTTATCTTTCATGACATTGTGATGTTATTTCTGCTGAGACAGGTAGAGGGATATTCAATCCACAAAACTAGTCCATACAGCTGAAATAAAGACCTTTAGTCCTTTGGCGAAATGGTAATACTGACTATGACAGTGATCTGCTGTCCTCTGCAACATATGAGAGAGTCCAGTTTGATGGAAAGGTGCCATTTAATCTTGCACGACACTGTGCCATTATTTGTGCAGGCTTGCTTTAATCTTGATCTTGCTTCAAAAAGGCCTACTGTCTTTCACTTACAATGACTTATCAAAAGTGGTGGAGAGATAGGTTAACTTCCAAATTATCGCTAAAGAAAAGGCTCCTTTGAGTTGCAAAGTCTGAAAACAACACAAAGGTACTGAGGAACTAACCTGGGCATCATTTACAATGGGTGCCATGTGACACTATGCTAGTTAGGCTGATCCACAAAACCAATTGTATTATTTGGGTTTGTCAAACTGGACAAAGATCATTTGTCTTGTGGTTGACAAAGGATGATGAGTCTAGTCATGGCAGAACAGGGCAACCATAATTAGCATCATGTTGCACAGGTCATTAAGCTGGGATGGGGTACAGGGTATTTGATCCACATATCCGGTCAGTACATCTGAACTGTGAGACCTTAACTGGTTAGTTTTGATCTTTATTTCACTAAGTCAGGTGATAAAGGTTAATATAGTAATTTGCCAACTGTTTCTGCATATCATTATGCCATAATCATGGAAAAGCCAGTCTTTCTCCAGTGTGATGTTGGTGTGAAAACTTATTATGTCTTCATCCCTCATGGTGATACTCTGTATCTTCCCATTTAGTATTTCCAGTACTTTGATATTGTCCATAATATGCAAGAATAACATATTGATAGATTGTCAACTGGAGCAACATATACATGTGGAGTGGTTGTCTGTCCCAAGCTTTCAATGTTAACAACATTTACACTTGGTCTCACCAATGGTCTAAATTTTTAAGACAAATAGAGCAGACAAAATATACAGGTGTAGAGTGGCACATATCCTGCTTTATGAACTCAGAGAGTGAGTGCATGTGTAGAAGAACACAGTATGACAATTACATGTAAATGGGTGCACATGGCTGTCAATATAAGTCAAAAGCAACCTTTAGGTATGTAGTACATAAATGTTGTCAAAGAAACAAAGAAAAGAAAAGTTTGATGTTTATAGATTCCCTTTGAAGAGAACACTCTTCCAACTTGCTTTAAGGTTTAAAATACTTTTAGGTGGATTATAAGACCTCTCTGTCCACAGACAGCATGCTACTAGGTATGAGTATAATGTGGCACATGAATCTAGAAATCATGGGGAGATCACTCTAACTACCACCAAGGTGTGGACAATGTGTACTTTTTAACTAAAAAGCTGTAACATGGGAGGGCTGAATTTGCAAGGCAGTAGTAAGTTCTAAGGTATTGTGATTGGGTAATGTATTTGAAGAATAAATGTTTCATACCAATTTTTATCAAAATTGGCTAAGCCGAGCAAACATTCTACTACATACGTGTGAAACGAGATTAGTCAGTCTAAAGAAGTAAAGAATACACCAAGCTGCTAAAAAAAATTGCAAGGGAAGCCACCATTGACAAATGTTTGATAGAGCATGTCCTAACCAAAATTCCCATCATTTGAAAACTGGCTCAGCTGTTCCAGAGAAAAAGTGAAAAATAACTTTTCTACATAGCTGATCTGGAGACCATACCAATGCGGCCATAGAAGCCACCCCAGACACTATTTTAAAGGGAATATTCAAACAAACATTCCACCTAAGTTTGATCAAAACTAACTTGCAGTTCTAGAAAAAAAGCTAAAAATAGGTTTCCACACAACTGCTATAGAATCCACACCATTGCCTGGGTAGCCACCCAAGCAAAAAGTTTGAAAGAGCATGGTCTACTAATAACAAACCTACCTATCAAATGTGATCAAATACCACTCAGCCTTGTTATTTATAAAGTTAAAAATAGATTTTCCATAAGGTTGAAATGGAAGTCATACCACAGCTACAGTAACCACTCCATACAAATCTTAATAAAGCTTGCCTTAAAATATAAACCTGTATGTTCGATCAAAACTGGTCATGGTGTTGTAAACAAGAAAATGAAAACAAGTTTTCCACATAGTTGCTATTGAAACAACTTTAATATTGGGGAAGCCACTCCACACACGGTTTTGGTGCAGCACATCCTAAATAAACATTCCTACCTAGTTTGATCAAACCTTGTTTAAAATTCTGGATTTCACATATAACTGATGTGGATGCAACAGTTACTATGGAAGCTACCACAGACAAAAGTTTTATAAAGTATGCTCAAAAATAATACTGTTAACTAAATTTTCTCAAAGTATGCCCTGAAAAAAAATATTCAAGAAGCTGAAAATAGGTTTTCCACCCATTTGGTATGGCAAATATTTCACCACTAAAAGAGCCACCCCAGCCACAATAATGATAGAGCATGTCCTAACAAAATTTTCCTATCAAGTTTAATCTAAACTGGCTCAGCCATTCTGGGAAATGTGTGTGTGTGTTTCAGATTTTTAATGCAGCCTTAACAATTTTTCAGTCATATCACTATGATGTCTGCAGTGTGACAATTTATAATGATGTCTAGCACTGGAGCATCATGTCCCACCCAGTCACATTATCCTGACACCAGGCCAACCAGTCCTAACACTAACCTCCTAATGCTGAGCACCAAGCAAGGCATCTGTTAGTACCATTTTTTAAAGTCTTTGGTATGACTCAGCTAGTGTTTGAACCTGTGACCTCCTGGATCCGAGGCGGATGATCTAACCACAAGGCCACCAGAGAAGTTGCCATTCTGGGAAAGAAATTTGGCTAGTTTAGTTTTGATGTTGGACCTAACATATAATTAAGCAATGGATTCAGGGTAAAATAATTCCAATTATTATAAATTGACTGCGTTTTCTACGTTTATGTAAACGGTAAGGTGATACAAATCTGGAATTTTGTACACATCGAAAACTACAGACTACTTTTGGTTCCCTGTGTCCAGATCATTTGATATAAAGTTTTATCTGTGTCAATTCTTTATACCCTAACAATAACAACAAGAAGCTCCCATCCACCCACCCCTATGATTTCTGATCAAAACTGACAAGCAACAGATTAAAACTGACCATCAGAAGTTAAAACAATATAATTGCACAGAACTTTTTTCAGTCCAACACTCACCCCTTTTGTCAAAGAATTCATATGGCAGGCTTTATAAGCCAATCTTAGTAAATTACTCCATTTCACCTGGACAACATGTTACAGCAGCGCTTATTAAAGATCAGGGTCATGTCAACCAAGGGATCTCACTAAAAATGGACATAAGTTTGATTTTGGAAGATCAAAATACGCAGAAAGTAACAACGACATTGCTATAACAACACATGCCATATGCAAGTGTAATTTTTTTAAAAAAGGTGATATTCCTGGTTTAACCACAACATTCATTTTTTATATACTAAAATAAAGATCATAACAATATATCGCTGGCATGACCCACTATGATATTCTACCCCGTATCAGTGTATCAAATGAATCTTGGCTGGCAAAAATAGGGCTATGTATTCTATCACAGTTATGAGGTTAATAAAAGTAAACTGCAGAATATATAAAAGACATCTTTTGTTAATTATATCTGCTGATCTGATGTTAGGAAGTAAATTGTAATTATAAGGATTAAATGATCATGGTGTTTATTGATGTGTAAATTTTACCTAATCACTTTGGACTTTATTTACTTTGTGAGTGATTAGGTAAAATTTACAAATCTTTAAATACCATGATCATTTAATCCTATAACAACAACTTTGGATGCCATGCATTTTATTGTGTTGATTGCTGATTACCTTGAATCACATTTGGATGAGAAGGAATAAGTCAGTGCAGATGACTTTTTTTGTTTATTTCCATTCTTAGTTACACGCATATAAACAAAACCGATGAAAAGCTCCTATACTATACTGAAAACATTTATAGTCCAAGAAACAGCACAATTAAAAGATTATTTTGTAGCTATTCATAAAGGAAAGAAAATTATGATTTACATATTGAAAAACTAATTGGCATTTCTTTTTTTAATATTGTATTTTGTCACTATTCTTCTTTGGAACTACTTTCACCCCATTATTCGTAACTGAACACAACTGTCTAAAACTTGTACTGAATGTTGTCTATGAAACAAAAAAAAGAGGAATCCATATGAGAAACTGACTGACTATTAAGTGTCCAGTTAGTTAATAGTTTGATTTATAGCTAGATATGTTTGTGACCTTATAGTTAATGCACTTTCCATGTGTCAAAGAAGACTATATAGCCCATGTTACTTTAGCTTTTTACTTAATCCTGATTGAACCACTCTAGTGGTCTAGTGGTTAGAACGTCCGCCTTTGATGTGGGAGGTCGTGGGTTCGATCCCCGGTTGAGTCATACCAAAGACTTACAAAAATGATTTTAACAGCTGCTTCGCCTGATGCTCAGCATTAAGAGGTTAGTGTTAGGACTGGTTGGCCTGGTGTCAGGATAATGTGACTGGGTGGGACATCATGCTACATGTCTGCGGCATGATGCCCCAGTCCTAGACATCACTATAAACTGCCACATTGCAGACATCGTAGTAATATGACTGAAAAAATTTTAAAGCTATGTTAAAAATCACAAACACCACACCACCTTAATCCTGATTGATGATGCCATGTTTGCATAAAATTACGCTCACATAAATCAACATACACAACCTTTTGGATGGAATTATTTTTTCTTTTTATCTTTGAAACAGTAAAAGAATCTGAATTTTATTATTCAAGTTGCCTCATGCCATCAAAACAAATGCAGGCAGGAATCTGAATTAAGTGGCAAAGGCAGAAAAACCACTTGTTATATTGAATTTTACTTTAGGTTGATTATGCAAGATCTGTGATCTTTCTTGCAATGATGCCTGTGCAATTATGCATGCCCTTCACTTTATTAAAAAATGTAATGGTATCTCTAACATAGTCTTAACATTGATGACAGAACTGTTTCCAGAAAGATTATAACTAAACACTCTAACAAGTCTTTTCCCACCCATAGTACAACTGTTGGATTAAGCTGATAATTTTCATAAAGAAAATGATAAAATCTAAGAAAATAACATTTTGGGATTGGCAGCCTTTAAAACATACAAATGAAACTTGGAATTTAACCCAAGATCACAAAGGTGCAAAGCAATTTTGCTGGCACTACAATATTGCATTTCCTATGAATTTTAAAACAAAATTAAACTGTGCCTTATATTAATGATTATCAGAGTTACTTGTATAAAGACAAACAAAGGAAATGATGACAAAATCAAAAAAAACTACAAAAGCTACAAATTTGGAATTACTTACCGCATCTGCTTCAAACTGAGATACTTTCAACATTTGTTCCGGCGTAAGTGTAATGAACCTCTTTCTATTAGTCACTGGAACTTCTTGCATGTGGCTGTAGTAGTACACTAAACCTACCAACCCTCCAAAAGCCAAACCACCCAAACAGCCAAACAAAATCCGTCGACAATAAAAAATCCTTTCAACTTTAGGACGACTCCTTAACCATGTTCTAGCAGTCCTGTCAATAAAATAATGGATGGTTGGCTTGTAATGACACTTTTAAGTGTTAACATATTATTGGCTACATCACTTTTAAGTATTAACATATTATTGGCTATATCACTTTAAAGTGTTAACATATTATTGGCTATATCACTTTTAAGTGTTATTGGCTATATCACTTTTAAGTGTTAGCCTATTATTGGCTATATCACTTTTAAGTGTTAACATCTTATTGGCTATATCACTTTTAAGTGTTAACATCTTATTGGCTATATCACTTTTAAGTGTTAACATCTTATTGGCTATATCACTTTTAAGTGTTAACATATTATTGGCTATATCACTTTTAAGTGTTAACATCTTATTGGCTATATCACTTTTAAGTGTTAACATATTATTGGCTATATCACTTTTAAGTGTTAACATCTTATTGGCTATATCACTTTTAAGTGTTAACATCTTATTGGCTATATCACTTTTAAGTGTTAACATCTTATTGGCTATATCACTTTTAAGTGTTAACATATTATTGGCTATATCACTTTAAAGTGTTAACATATTATTGGCTATATCACTTTTAAGTGTTAACATATTATTGGCTATATCACTTTAAAGTGTTAACATATTATTGGCTATATCACTTTTAAGTGTTAACATATTATTGGCTATATCACTTTTAAGTATTAACATATTATTGGCTATATCACTTTAAAGTGTTAGCCTATTATTGGCTATATCACTTTTAAGTGTCAACATATTATTGGCTATATCACTTTTAAGTGTCAACATATTATTGGCTATATCACTTTTAAGTGTTAACATATTATTGGCTATATCACTTTTAAGTGTTAACATATTATTGGCTATATCACTTTTAAGTGTTATTGGCTATATCCTGCCAAGAAAATGGGAGCTAAAAGAGCTTTTTCCAAAGACACATAGACAGAATTTTGTCAGCCACAGATGTGATGCATGACATTCAACTCACTTCTGAATACATGTATACAGAAATATCAATTATCTATAGACTAAACCTACACTTTTCACTGAGGTTATAACTTACAATTAAATTTTTCATCTTCATTCTGATTACCCCGTCCATTGTAAATTCAAATGAATCCCAATAGTTATCTGTGACATGGCATAATAGTTAAAACAGATGCAGAGTGGTGATTCTTTGTTGCAAATAAAGTTTGAGCAAAATACAAGTAATTTTTCTGAAGTATCTACATTTTTGTAAGTAACCATGTATTAACAATGATTAAATACATTATTTTGCTTTTAAGGGGGGTATTTTGAATCTTAAAATAAAAAAAACAAGTGGTAGTGTTAACAAACTTTTATACTTCATTTTCTTTCTACTATCTACATCATAATGAAAATTTCTTATAAAATCTTACATATTAGTTTTAGTACCCTGACAAAAGCCTCTCAAGATACCAGTTTTACTGCAGTCCTATGCGACAGTTTGACAAAATATGACCATATCTACATTTAATATAGAAAGAAGCTGAATAGTGATAATAAAAACAAGAGGTCAAAATCAGTCAAATATTGTTCACTTGGTCTAGAAAAGAAAATGTATGAAGACACATATTAGGATACTTCCCGGCTTTTAGTTCTTTAGCATTGTTTATACTCTGTTGTAACTACAGCTAGACTAGATCATGTATCTTTTGTATGAATTGTGTCCAGGTTGGCTCCTCTAGCAAACATTCAAAGAAACATGAAGCTCAACTCCTTTCTGTCTCATTTCCTTTGCTTCTGTTTTATAAATTTGCTTTGATCATTGCAAATCTATATAAGCAATCATGAAGCAACACAATTTGGTACTCCATGAAAAAGAAAGAATTTACAGCTCATCCAGTTCTTTGATTACAGCAAACTACACCTGGTGCCATCCTGACACTAAAAGAGCCATCCCAATACAATTTTGACCCCAGTAGCCTATACCATGAAGCTATCCTAATGTTAAAAAGCCATCCCAAATATAATTTTGATCTCAGCAAACTACACCTGGAACCCATCTC
Source organism: Potamilus streckersoni (assembly GCA_016746295.1). NCBI lineage: Eukaryota > Metazoa > Mollusca > Bivalvia > Unionida > Unionidae > Potamilus > Potamilus streckersoni. Next base: position 1,838,472 of record JAEAOA010002158.1, read on the forward strand.
ACTGCTTAAAAAGCCATCTCAAAAATAATTTTAGGTAGTGCTGTCCTGAGGAACACTCCTATCACAGTAAACTCAATTTGGCCCAATAGTTTTTGAGAAGTCAAAATCAGCTGAAGGACAACAATCAATCCACATTGGACATATGACCATATCATAAACTCCATTGGCCATACAACCAAGTCAGCAAATGAATGGGGCTAGAAAAGTATATTAATAAGAAATATATGGTTTGTCTCATAAATAACATGATTGCTCATAAAACTGAAAACATACAGGTCTAAAACATTTAGCTTATCAAAGATTCTCAATTATAAGTCAGGTACCATTGCAAATAATACATTCTCTGATCTGCCATTACATAATGCACCAATAGATCAAGGTCAATATCATTTGTTCTACTTATCACTTCTAACAAACTTCACAGACCCAGGTCTGCTGGTTCATTATGAAATGGCAGATAAGGGTCTATGCGGTTTTTACCTGGACTTAACTTATAAGTGAATATATACAGTAAGTTGAGTTATCTATACAATATGTACAATATTTACAATTCAAATTTAAACTTTTGTTTTCTGTTTTCATCATTATTATTTGCAATAGTGTCTGGTTGCTCATACTGAAGAAACTGTTAGTAACATGATTGCCTACTCTAATAATAGTAACCATGTGCTTTATGTGGGTGATCTAGCATATCACCACAAGTCACTCAAACTCTCACATATAGGACTGCTAACCAATAGTATCACAGACAAAGACATCAGCATTATGTATTTACCAGAGCAATGGCTGCTTATCATACCTAAAGAATCATCTGTTTGACTGCCACTATAGATCCAAACCACCCATCCTGAGTGGCATGAAAATTAGTATGCCAAAGTTATAAAAAAAAAATCAGGATTTAGAGAAATGACAGAATCAGTGTAATTGTGATAAGTGTCAGGTCTGAAGATCACATAAAATTTTAACTGCTATAACATAAACATTTTTCAAAGATCTTTTCATTAAATTTTCAGCATGCAATTTTGGCCATGTGAGCAAGGAATTTATTCAAAAAAATGTTCAACAATTAACTTAATATTTTTGTTGTTGTTGTTGTTGTGAGGCTTAACACCATTTTTCAGCACATGATAGGCTATACATGGTTGCCAGTATTAATGGAGGAAGAAACAGGAAAATCCACAGAAAGAACCACCAACCCACGAGAAGGTACTGGCAAGCTGTCTCACATATCCACATTAGATTTGAACCCGCACAGACAGAGGTGGGATGGTAGTGATCCGTAATGGAGAGCACTTTAGACCACTTGTTGCCAGACATTCAAAATTTAAATAGAACTGAAAAGTAATGCCATTTATGAAATAGTATAAGGACAGGAAATGAACCAAAAACAATGACACAATCATATAACATAAATGTATGCATGTACATGAATATGTTATTTGCCTGTGTACCAGGCTGTAATATACAACTAGTATGGGCGTCTTGTCTTTGTACCAGACTGTGATGTACATCCATTAAAGGTGACTTGAATGTGTACCAGAGTGTAATGTACATCCATTATAGGTGACTTGTCTGTGTACCAGACTGTCATGTACATCCAGCATAGATGACTTGAATGTGTACCAGAGTGTAATGTACACCCACTGCAGGTGACTTGTCTGTGTACCTGACTGTGATGTACACCTAGTGTAGCGATTTGCAAAACAATATCACAAAAATTTAACAGAGATTCATGTTGACACCAATGACATCACTGTCTCAAAAGATATACCATGTGACTCCCTGTTTGAAAATGAGAGTAAATCAAAATTTCAATTGCCACCTACCTCCCTGTTAGTATGGCTCCAATCTTGGCTAGTGGTTTGATCACCATCCAGATTAATGGTGGGACTGCTTGTTGTTGACCACTTGTGTGAAATCTGTGCTTTCTTATACTAATATAACATGGCTTTTGATCTTGAACATCCAGATTTACTTTCCACTTTCTAAAAGAATGTGAACTAATTTTTCTGCCTTCTGGAATCTGTATTGTGTTGGTCAATAACTTCTGGGCATAAACATTTTTAGTTGCATTTTTTGTGATGTTCAGGCAGTTAAAGAGATGAAGAGGTCTTGACATAAAGAAAGCCATGTCTGAATTTCTCCTTTGCTTTCCTTCCCCTAAAGCTAGTTACTTTAGTAGAAGTCACTATTTAAAAATTGAGATCCTGCTATCACATCAGAAATTAAAGAAAGCAATTCTACATTTAATTTATCATCAATAGAAATATCAAAACACACTTCTTAAAGCCAGTACAACATCATCTGCCTTCAAAATTCTCATTAGTTCAGGTTCATAAATCCACTTAGGTTCAGATCAATCCATGACATATTTAGCAAAAAAAGTGCTACAAGCAGGTGCCCTCATGCAGATAACGAGACCTGTCAAATAGAAAGCATAATCAGTTATCCATAGAGGAAGCTTGCTGTGTGACCTGTATGACATTGAAAAGATGATTTCCATGATGCCTACACACATTGACTTACTAAAAATGTTTTCATGCGTGTCATTAAGTATTATTCCTAACAATCTAAATGTTCCTTTTAGTTGCATCAAAAGAGACAGCATATAACAGTATAATGGTTGACGTGGAATGATGGGATTCAACAAACCTTGGCTAGCGAGATGCTGCCATCACAAATCTTTACATCCTGCAGATCTCCTTCTAACTGTATATATGCTATAGAATCAAGAAATTTCACAGACTGTAATGTTGTGTGTGTTCCACTGTGGCATAACTGAACAAGAGTACCATATATATATATATATATATATATATATATATATATATATATATATATATATATATATATATATATATATATATTACATGGGGCAATTGTATATTATGCCATTCATGAAACTCTTGAAATGTATACAACTGAAATTTCTGTGCAGAAACTGCTTTTCTTCATTCAGTCACAATAATCTTTTAATCTTTACCTTTGACCTAATCACCCCAAAACTGACAGGATTTTTGCTTAACCAAAGTTCAATTTATCAAGGTTTGGTCCAGGTCTGTAAAATAGAATTAAAATTATTATGTGAAAACCATTTTTATTCTTTCAGTCATAGTTACCTTTGCATCTTGACCTCTTGATCAGAAAATTGGTAGACTTCTTGCCTTACATCTAATGCAAACCAACAAAATTTGGAAAAGGCATGCGTATGTAGAACTTATGTTACCATACAGAAACCATTTTTATTTGTTTACTCTAGTGTCACTATGCATATGTAGGTGAAAAGTTCTAAGGTCAAAGTCTCTGTGCTTATTTTCTATTCTTTTCAAAATGTACCTCAACAGCACTGCATTGGCTGTCCATGGCTTCACCTGTATTGCCAACTTTGTGGAAATACAATAGGAGTGTATATATAGGTGCACACATACATAGTATTGTCACTAAGTAACACAATATATCATGAGTGGACATCTCAAAGTTTTAGTTTGCATTGTGTATTTTATACTTTTAGCACAGCTTCAAAAAAATTTCAGTCACATCACTACAATGTCTGCATTGTGACAATTTTTAGTGATGTCTAGCAAATGGGCATCATGCCACACACCTGTATCATCAAAACCCACTGCATCATATTTTCCTACATTAGGCCAGCAATTCTTAACACTAACCTGTTAATGCTGAGCACCAAGAGACGCAGCTGCTAGTACCATATTTACAAGTCTTTGGTATGACTTAAAAAGGGTTGGAGCACTAATGTTGATATTGTCAGATACCACAAATACTGAATGCCAATTTGTGATATTTATTTCAGCAAAAGTTTTTGTTGTACAAATTTAGTGAAGTATTATCTAATCTTCATTTTTTGATCAACTAGGTAACTAACTTGGGTCTCCACCAGTTGCTGCATTGATTAAGTCAATGCATGGTCATTATTGTTTATTCTTAACAATGCTTTTCTTAGTCTCTGAGAAGAAATGTATTTAATATTAAGTGCTCATTTCCTCAGTCAGTTTAGAATGCGGAGTACAAAGTCAAAATGTGCGGTTACAAGTTTACCTAAATTGTCCAATATATTCAACAACCACAGCATTTAATTACTGAATTCTGTCATAATATAAGGAAAGAGATACACCACAAAGAAACAATCACAAGCGAGGTACAGAATGCAAATTGTCTTTGGTTATACCTGCTTGTTACAAATAAAATTAAATGTTATTAGTTAATGGTTAGAGGTCAAACCTATAATATTCCCAGACAGGTTTGGTTTTTTTTTTTTTAGGCTAAAGCAGGTTAGTGTGCATGACCAAACAAAGTGATTCTGAATTGTGAATAAGCTATATTTTCATATAAACCTATATTAATGTTTGGAAATTCAAATCTGAATAAAACAAATACTTTTCTGATTTTTCTTAAGCATTTAATACATGTACAAAGAAATATTTCATAACCTTGGCATTGTCACATACACATGTGCAAACACTCACATATTCACAAGACTTGATTTCAGCAGATGTGATGTAGATAGAATCAAAGCAGTTACCATTGTAAACACAGTCATAAAATATTAGCATGAGAAAATGAAGTCAATTTCTGCCTCAGAAAGGTGCATTTCTATAACAAAAAGCTATCTGATTTTGTGGATTGTGCATTTTGCTGAACAGCACCAATTATGGTCCTGTCATTAACAAAGGAAGTTTAGTGATTGATCTTAATTAAATCTGATAATGAATTAAATGAAAAATGACATGGTATGATACTTTATTCACTCGACCTGTCTAAAATTCGACGAATATGGATATGTGAGATAGCTTGCCAATAGCTTCTCGTGGGTCTTTGGTTCTTTCTGCGGATTTCCCAGTTTCTTCCTCCACCATTAATACTGGCCACCATGTATAGCCTATTGTGTGCTGAAAAACAGCATTAAGCCTGAAAACAACAACAAACTACAAAGCTGTATACCACACAAAATAACATGGCAAAAACTATTCAAAGAAATTAGTTTGCATGTTTGTTTGTTGTAGGGACTTTTCCCCCTTTTTTTTCTCGCTAGCCAAACAATAATAGTCATAAATGGTTTTTATATTTTTTCCTTACAAGAATTCAAAAATAATTGAATACATGTGGAGATATCAAATTTAATACATGTGAAGTTATCAAGCAGAATGCTTTACATTTGTTGGAAATTAAAATCTCTGGACATGGGCATCTAAGATTTGAAACTATTCTGCCTTATTATTAATTTCAACAATACACTGAGGTCTGATTAATTAGGAACAATTACTAAACTTAAGTTATTGATGATGAGATCTAATTGGAGCTGTTAAATACAATGCCCTGAGTCAGATGGCTTCGTTTTATGAGAAAACACCCTTTCCAAGCTGAAACTAACATTATCTTCTGACACTAATATTTTGTAACAGTGTTTACAAAAGCCACTGCTTTGATCATGTAGAACATCTGCTGAAGTCAAGTCTTTATTAGGGAGAGGCTATTTAATGGAGATGGGGGCAAAGCACGTGTTTTGAAATGTGTTTCTTGCTCATTCTTATACAAAGACATTGTTTCATTCCTTTTCTTATTTTAAATAATTTGCATCAACTATGCTGTAACATTTCATATTTTAAAACGATGCACAATTCCCTCCTTATAAAACAGGCAAAATGTGACATTTTATAGAAGATATTCAGCCATTTGAAAAAAGCAAACATTGAATGAATATGATATAAAAGAGAGGAATAATTGTTATTGTTGGGAAAAGCTTAATAGAACATTTCAGAAGACATGGACAAAAGACAGGGAATGACTGAATTAAGATGAGGAAAAAATCATTATGCAATTTATACTGCTGTACTTCTGCATTTCATATGATGATGCTATTTATAAAATATTGTTAATCTCAATACAATTGTGTGACATTGTTTTGTGGACAGGACTAATAAAGATTTGACAGGACTAGTAAGTTTCTCAGTATACTAGTCCTTCTGACTACAAAGAAATTTGTGTTTAATTCGAGCCCTGGTTCATCTTTACACTATCTAGAGACTATATAATACAGTTGTCCTAACTTCCTTGTTAAATTCTATGAGTAAATCCTGGTCAGAACTGAATTTCTCATGATTAAAATCATTCTGAAAAGCATGGGTCAATTAATAGTAATAGAATAGATTGAAATAACAAATGTAAAATAAAGTTAATCTAAATCTTCAATCCAGCATATCAATATTCTATATAAAGAAGGTGCTCCAATTTCAATGGATGTCACCTTCAAAATAACTAATTTTGATATGTGCTACGAACTAAATATGCACACCCACCCACCCATGATGTTGTACTTGACAACCAAGAGATTTTTAATTTATTGTTAATATGCGTCTCTTGTTTTGCTTATAGTGCCTGGTTCCTGAATAACAATATTAAAAATGAATCATGTTTGAACACTATTCAGACAACATAAACAATCATATTTTGTACTTTATATAAGGTAAAAATCCAAATTCAAAGAAACATTACTAGCTGATCACAAACTTTACTAAAGTCAGCTTCAACAGTATTGTTCAATGTAGTGTTGTGTAATAACAATGGTTTTCTGCATGTATCTATGATGTACTTCAGATGAATTGGTTTGTTCTACTATGTATTCTTTTCCTATGAAGATTAGCAAAATGGACACTCCTACAGTAGAACTGGACTCATCAGTTCACCCTAGCTTACATAGTTATTATCATCCAATTAAGTAATCTCTGAAAGGTTGTTAATTATCTCAGAATGCCTTACATTTTAATTGCCTCTACATTAGCTGGATGTCCTAGGTATTTGTATTGCAGTGCTTTATGCAAGACTGTTTAATTATTTATACATAATGATTATAGGTATAAATATATTGTGGCAGTCAAGAAATGTTGGGGACTTTTGTCTTCGAACAATCTTTGTGGCTACGACTCCTGAAAATTGTGTATTTTTGAAACATGACTGTGTCAGGGGGTTTGGGCATGTAAAATCATGTTTATCATGAGACAAGGCATGTTATGGCACAGGAGTCTGCAGTTTTATCAACAAAGCACAACCAAATTTCTGACTCCATGAAATCACCTTAACAGTATTATACAATAAATATTTGTTGTATAATTCTGTCAAGGTGATTTCATATAGTCAGAAATTTCATTGAGCTTTATTGATAAAACTAGACTCCTGTGGTTATGGTATGTATGAGTGGTTTACACAAAAATAGCAATCAACTGTTTGCCTAATATGTTGTGTGGGGCAAGTGAGTCTAAAATTGCTGAAATGAAAGTATATCATTTTGTTCATTGTATACAGTGTAGGACTAATTATGTTTATAAATATGGGGAAAAATTGCAGCCTTAGCAAGTGAAAATAATACTTTTATGGATTTACATCTGGTAATATGTACTGCTCCACTGTTGCTCAAAAGTTCCATGCTTTTCAGGGCTTATATTCTTTCATGGTAGAATATTCCTATCAAATGACATTGTAAACAATATGGTGTTAATGCAAGTGCTTAATACCTGATAACATCCTTCTTAGTCCTACTTTATAAGACGTTTAACCCTGATTTAACCCCAAAACATAAATATCAGGGAAGATGAATTACACTGAATAAGTGAATTGGATGTTGTCGTTAGTTTCTCCCCGTACGTAATAACAGCAAGCATCATAAATTCGGTTCACATGGTCTCGTATCGTTGCTTACAATGTACTTATCAGTCGTACATGCGCTATAAAACAAAAAAATTTAAAAAAAAGACAAATAAAGTTTACTTCCTCTACAACGATACAATTAAAAGCCCCAGCGTTGGGTTGAAATTATCGGCAATAAGACCGGTTAGCTTTATATTATTTTGACTCTGTATCATCACATCCATGCAATCATTTGTAAATTTTAAATAAATAATTTATACAGAATTTACAATAAAGCTAACATCAAAAATGTATTAAGATTAACGGGAGGTTTACCAGGCATTGCGGCAATTGCAAGCTCATTCGGACCACCTCTACTATTTCTGCGAGATAAAAATTAGCTACGTTAGCTAATGTTGATTAGAAACCATGCCAATCAGAATCTATGTCCAGCTATAAAAAAAATGGTGTCATCAAATTTCAAAGAAATTATAAACAGCATACAATTAATGTGCTAGAAAAAAAGTACGTAGCCTGGCATATCTTCTTTAACTAAATTATACTATAGTATGTCCATGAAATACATACAAGCGAATTAGGTATATACTAGGGATAATCGGCTTCCTGTTATTGGACGTTTACATGAGTTGCCTACACCTCACGTGACATATCTAAAAAACAATTCAAATGACACGCTCTGTGTCCATAAATGTTATATGTAAGACTGAAATGGAATAATTACAAATTTCTTTGTGTGCCATTTTGTTGTTGTTGTTGTTTAAAAAAAATAATAAAGAATATAATGAATGATTTTTTTTATTAGTTAATTATAATGGAGATTCCGAAATCTTTATTTGAGGGATAATATTGACGTTTTTCCGCACTTAGATCTATTGATTGTGTTTGTTATTTATTGACCATGCTGTACACATTGATTCACTACAGTGATATGTACACATTGATTCACTACGCACAGACGCGTATATATACATCATAATTTTTTTAAAAATAAAAACAATAAATGATAGAAAATGGACTAAATCATTTAGTTATGAATTAAATAAATTGCTCTCACACTCTTTTGACATCAGTTCATTATACACAACAGGAGTAAGAGTTATTTGTTTAAATGAATACCTGAACTTTCTTATAATATTTTTGTTATGGTTAGAAAAGCATTCTTAGTAGTGAACCCTTAATATATATTTTTCACTCCTACTGAAATGTGGAATTTTTGTTAAAAAATTGCAATAATTAGTGAAAAATTTTGCACATCCCGCAATTTGTATGCATAAAATCTGATTTTGTTTGTCTTTGCGCCTATGTTGTGATGAGATTTACTATTTCATTGATTAATTATTCATTTTTGTTTCGACACCGATAAATAAATTACACACACACACACACACACACACACACACACATATATATATATATATATATATATATATATATATATATATATATATATATATATATATATATATATATATATATATGAAAATCAGGGTGCAGCAGCATCAACAATAGGAGGGTGTACGTTATTACGTTCGTCCACATCTTGTGACGAGAACAGGTGAAGGTTATAATGTCATTGAAGATTTAACGTCATATTTGCACCTAGGTGCACTATGGCGATTTATAGCCCTGAGAAGGGCTAGGGGGGGGGCTACGATGGCAGGGCCCCCTGGACCCCCAGTGCTGGGGCCTAACCCCAGAGCTTGGGTGTATATCGAACGCTTGACCTTTGCCTAGACCTCTGACTTTTAGTGCTCTTTTCCCAACGAGACAGAATGCCCCCACCCCCTACCAGCCCCAGGAGAAGCTAACACCTCAAAAACCGCCCAACCAAGCCAGTGCGTTGCCGTTGTTGTTGATTTTACCCCCGCAAAGATTGGCAATAAAAGTGTAATTTTTTCTAAGGCAATATTGATGTAACTCTTTTGCGGGGGGGGGGGGCGAGACGCCTTCCTTGGATCCGTGTCTCCGTCTTGTGGTTCTCATTCTCTCCTTGCAACCAAGTACACCAGCAGCAAGCAAAAGCCTTGTTCTAATTTAGATCATGTGTGTCCCGTTGTGTAAGGGGATGGGAGTCCTTAACCATTGCCAAACATGTGTTAGCTACATACGTTTCTAATAAACCTGAGTTTTGAATTTTCCTATCATTTAAAGTGAGTTTTTTTTGTGTACGGTTATTGTCGAAATGTTAGTCAAATTAGGTGGGTATCAGGTACCCTTTTTATAGTTTACAATTTATTTGTTATGTGGGGAAAGTTCAGAAAATACATTAAACCAATCATTCCCTTCAGGGCCAGTGGTTGTATAACCAACAGAGCTCAGAATGCCAAAGTTGAGCCCAGTAAGTGGCATAGAAATTAATATCTTTTCATAAACCATTGTAAAATACAATGGTAGTGTGGTATATAATGTATACCGTTGCTGCGACAATCTTCTTCTGTTAATCTTGTGTATTTCTACTATTCGTGTAAACTAATAGTAATTTCTGCATATTAATTATTCAGTCGTCGTATCTTCTTTCTTCTATTCTCTTTCTTTTTTTCCCCGGTTTTCTTTCTTCTAGTCTTCTTATCTTCTTCTGTAGCGGGAGCTCCGAGAAACACATCCGTCCTCTTCGAAGGCTCAGCGGGAACTGTGGGAAGGGAATAAGGTGAACCTCGGTTATTTATAGTGTATAGTAGAGGAGCTGATCGAGTTCTTTCACAAATCTTAACACGCGTTACAAAGTTCAGTTACAGTGTGGAGTCTGTCTTCCAATCTGAAGAGCGTTGCCTGTGAGGTCACATTACCTATAAAGTTGCGCTAGCGTCTGTGCGTAGTGAATAGATGTAACAGAGTTAGAACACAACAGAAACTAAGAAGACGATGAATTGGGGTGCTCTGGCCATGGAGATGACAAGTGATAGTATAGCAACGGCTACCAAAACAAACAGTCCTACTTCCAACAGAGAAAGATTTTAGTGATTTTAATTGAGATTGAGATTTAGAGGAATTTCTCTCGTTTTCACAAGAATTTCTTCCAATTACAGCACCTTCACCACCTTCTCCTTCCCTACGTCGAGGATTCAAATAGAGACAGAAAAAAGAATTGGAGAAATGCTTTGCAATAGCAGAAAGAAGCAAAGCAAGCTTTTCTCGCTCAACAGCAACAGCGAGAAGAAGAGGCAAGAAGAAAAAAACAACAGGAAGAAGATGAAGAAGCATAAAAGAAACAAGGTCTAGGAGAGAAGGGGGACAGTGCAAGCCAAACAGTGACAGTAACCTTAGACATTTTGGCACCGAGTTAAGGAGTCTGAAATGAATGTATCAGACTTCTTTAATAGGACTCAAAAAATATAGACCATCACACGCAAACAGTCCAACTCTTTTCACACACCTTCTACTCCTGAGATACGAACTCGTGTTCCCTGCCAAATCATTGACAGTAACAGGTCCAGAAGTAGTCCTTGACTGTGGCAAAGGGATAAGGCAGCTAAAGTTCATTGCTTCCCGTTCCTGTGATTGTCCTTTTTTTAAAACAAACACACACAACTGCCCTTTTCAGGGCTACCCACCTCTCTCGAAAAGAGATAGTATTCATTTGCAGTATTTATTTGTTAAGATCGATTTAAACTCAAAATCCCCCTTTTTCACATGAAGGACTTTTGTATGTGCGTGAGTGTAGGTCATTTTTTTCTAAACATCGAAACACAAGAGACTTACGTTTTTCTTTCTGATATATTGTCTACTCCAGCTTTACAATCCAATTTTACAGCATATCACTTTAAACAGTTCATTTGCTTCTTGGCCTTTTAACTATCTCCTTTTTTGAATTACTTCACTATCACAGGATTTTCCTCTTCTTTTAACTTTCTTCTCGTTCTTCTCTTTCTGGACCTGTATATTTTCTTCCTCTTCCTCATGTTCTGCTTCCATTGTTTCTTAGGCTAATATGAAGACAAATTTCCTTTCTCTTGAACATGATAATAGGTATCTACTAGATTTTTGTCACTTTTGGCGCTTGTCTTGCTTTCACGTTGTTGACATTCTCAAGAACAATACCATTTCTTCTGACAGATATAGTAAGTATCTTGACTTTTATTTCGAAAGGAGGGGGAGTAGTCCGTCGGTTACTCTATAGACAACCTTCGTATGACAACTCGCAAAGCTCTGATCAGAAGTTCGATCTGTGATGGCTCTTCCATCTTTCTCTTCGGAATGACAGTGAAATTAATATTTTAATGGAAGACACTGACTCTTCATATAGGGAAGAGGGGGACGATAGTGTTTAAAATGTGGTGATTTAACATTTTTGCTCTCTAGATGAAACGATGACATCATTTTGTGGAGAAATGGATAACAAAAAAAGAGATCGAAAAGTTACCTATTGCATAGCACAATAGTTAAAGTCTTGGCTTAAATCCGTGCCAGCGAATTTGACGATGACATGAGTGAGCCACAATCCAGACCCAGCGAGTCTACATCAAACCGAAGTCAACCACCAGTAACCCCTGAAACGTGCTACCACATTCGAGAGACGAAAACGCACTCCTCTATTTATCACGACAGTCTAAAGTCCCCTGCTTAGATCGAGTTTAGCAGGCCAGCAGAATTGACACTTTCCAAAGTCATAGACGAGATTCAAAACGTACAGCAGTCCAACGACAAGTTTCAGATCAAGAACGGAAAAGCGACACTGTACATGGTCCACATATCTCGTGCCAAAAGTATTGGAAAAATGGTGGATGTCCTTCACAGTATCAAGCACAGCTCTCCCAAATTACCAACCCTCGAGATGTGTTTAGCCAGGGTCAACTTGGTGGGACGAATGAATGCTGACAAGAACAACACTTTAGAATGAACAAAAAAAATTATGGAAAAGTATTCAACGCTGAAACTGAGCCAAACAACGAAGAGAAGCAGAATTTCTTTGACAGGAAGCAATCCTATCTATAGACACACACTGTGACAACCTGAAATGCAAACATTGCAAGACATCTTCGCTCTACACTACATCTTGAAAGTTCATCCTCAAGAAGTGCGATGACCTCTGTTGTGTCAAGGCAAATATTTCAAAGACGGAAAATATATTCACGTCTATCATCGCAATGAACACTTCAATGACATCACCAGTAGTGCCAGATTCCTGAGATATATATATATATATATATATATATATATATATATATATATATATATATATATATATATATATATATATAGAGAGAGAGAGAGAGAGAGAGAGAGAGAGAGAGAGAGAGAGAGAGAGAGATTGGTGTGAGAAATGTGATTGTGGCAATAACAACTGAGAGCAACACAAGCATTGTGGTTCGAAACGCACAGAATATTCGGTTTCCCAAACCATGTCTGACAAAGGACAACCACATATGCAATGCCCAATTAGTCAGCGCACTTTTGTCATTCCAACATATTACCACCAACTCCCTAAGACGCGTAAAAGTGCTTGCCAACTTTTGTGATTGTGCCCTACTTTTGGACAAGGCATACGTACCAATTGTACCAAGGCACATGTATGTCGAGGAAAGAAACGATGTAATATTAATCACCATATAGTGGACTTGGTACACAAATGCTACATTCAAACATACCAGCCCCAATAGGATGAGCAAGAAGATGACCAGAGAAAGAAAGGGAATTTCAACTTTTTCGATTTTAAATGCATGCAATAGACCAGTAATCACATTCCTATTTCTGCGTGGCTCATCGAGTGTGCAAGAAGTGCATGCAAGAACGTATCTGTTGCCATCGCCCTCACTAAAACAACATTCTGGCTGGATGTGAACAAAACTTTCAAGGACCGAATACGCTGGCTGATTTTGCCCAAGAAATGACAGACCATATCGACGAAACGTTGCACCAAAAGGACATCGAACGTTACTGAGATTGCCATCGGTATGCAAAATTTCTCTCGATTAGATGTATATTGTCTTCTCAAAAACTATACGAAAGCATTGAACGCCATAAAGTGATTTAGAAGTGATAGGAGATCGTGTGTTGTATTTTGACACAAACAGTTGCATCTTCATTGATTGTCTGGGTCAACAGAAATCTAAATTCGAAGGAGACCGTTAGGAACGTGGGGAGATATGAATCCGGAGTTCAAGATTCTAAGTTTTCCCAAAACTTACGGTTACGAATACTATGACTCAAAATGAGAAGTGCACACCGAATGAATCAATTATCGCAACAGCCAAGTGGTGAACTTTGGCATGTTAAAAGAAGCCTTGCAGTCTGGAGAGGATCAAGATTTTAAGGCGAAAACATACTAACCTTACAAGACTGTACGTTCAGCCACACACGAAATCTTGGAAAATGTGTAACAAGTCGCGTACCAGATGCGAGTGCGACTTTCCAACATCTTCACTTTGCCCTTAAGACACACTGGTATAAAATAAATGGTTCCAAGATGATCATCACCAACAAGAACGATGGCTTCAACACAGTAAGAATCTAGTTAGAGTCCCACTAAGAACTCCAAGTTCAAACAATTAAATTTTGTCTTTTTCTTGCCTGACTATTGTATTTGTACCACTCGATTGGAAACGTTCCAAAAATCGTCTTCGGATAGGGAAGGCTGTTTTACATAGAATAGGATTTATCTACTTGAGACCTGATACTGGATTGGGATAGGAAGAACAGTGTTTCATTTGTGGTCTGAGGGTGTGTATGGATTAATTTATTTAGGCGATGGTCTCCGCAATGTCCTTACCTTTCTATAGCCTTTCCAGCCACTATACTATGGTACAGGTATGACAATACCTTAGAGAAGATTGTACCGTTGTCCAAAAATCTTCCAAAACTAGGCATGAAAAGGAAAGATTTACAATCTCGAGACTTCGTTACGACTAGTAAAAAATGGAAAACCGTCAAGACCGACAGTTCATTGTGACTACAAACATCAAGCGAGAAAGTTGAAAATAGACACCATTTAAGTTTGATGATTCTCAAATGAAGAGTGACGATATGCTTTTGGATGTCAGGTATATCATACGCTATGAACTCAGTGAGTCAGTATCACATCATGGGAACTTCACTATGACAACTACTACTACTACAATATCTACCATGTAAAGTGGTGCTGTGCGTTTCAAACCTGACGGATGTGAAAGCGATGCTACTCGCTGTCGTGCACCTTTTTACTTTACTGGTTTTCTCGGTCAATGTCATTCTCCACGTTAAATCATGCGGTTACCACTCTAAGATGTCATCTAACACTGTTCCAACTACAACGGATTTCAACATACCCTCATCAAAAAGATCCTGTGAAAGATGAAAGTTCGTTCTCTGTGCGTTTTCCTGAATACTGTAACTTTGCAAGTCGATTCCAAACCTTCCCAGAAAAATGCCCAAAACATATGGGAAGACTTACCCATGAATAACTAGCCAGAGTCAGATTTATCTACCTGGGCGAAGGAGATAAAGTCAAGTGCTTCAGTTGCAGTGTGTCATTTCACCAGTAGGAACAGGAAGATTCGCCTACCTGGAATATGATCGATGATCTCCGTACTGTCACTACATACTTTAATGGGACCTTAGTAATCTATGAATGGATACTTTACAAGACAACATTTGTGGTTTGCCAGTGGAGTTGAGAGAACGCTTTTATTAAGAATTTGTCAAACGACAAGTGAATTGCACGCTCAAAATCATTTCTCCATTGTATCAAATGAATTTGGATATTCATGTGCTGTGTGTCTTAGTGACTTGCTTTCTGGGTTTGGTTTACCAGCCGATTCCTTGTAGGTTTGGTACGATCTGTACTGTGAGATACCACCAAAAACATGATAGGGTATCTTTAAATGTACATGAGAGACTTATTCTATTAAAAGCCTTGCGCTTTCATCTTGATACTTCTAGACCTCTATGGGAAAAAAGAATTCGTCAGCTTTCAGTGGCTGAAGATATTTACAAAAATGTGTGTGTAGCTTAAGACAAACACTATCACTGTCCACTTGTAAGTGATTAGACAAGTTTGGGTTTATAGTCTTGGACAAAAGAAGTGGCCACCTTTGTCACCAAAAATGCACAGCGATTTGTTTAATTTCCACCTTGATCGTTTTGATGTGAATTTAATCGATGTAACCATTTAGCTTTTGCGAATTTTGTCTTTCGTGTTCCATTTTATTTTTTTTAAATAAGCGTGTCCTGAAATAATATAAATCTCTTGTCTTGTCCTAGTTTCAAAAGTGACATTCCTTTCACTATAGCTGCCTCTGCTGTCTCTGCCCCTCTTCCCCCACTTTCAAAGTCATCGACGAAAACTTGGATCGTGTCATTTGGGAGACCTTCGCCATCCATTTAACATGCTAATTGCTCGACTGATAAGTTCAGGCAAAACCGCATTTGATTGAATATAAACATCATGAGATCGATCGTTCTCCTCAGCATATAGTGTGGTATTGCAAAGAGTGGCAATCGGCGTACAACCTCCTGCTAGAAAGTCAAAGCGAATCCTTCGTGTTTGTGGAAGGCATTCAACGCGAAGATGATGGGATCGTGTCTGATCCCAGTCAAACTCATCTGGTCACCTTCGACAACATGTTAGGATGTTAGGAGAAGACAAAAAATGAATTAAACTGTGGCTTACGGGCAAAGGGCATCGTCGTAATGCCAGTGTCATTACCGAATTTTTTTTATACAAAGTAAAGCCCATTGGACCATTAGTCTCAATGCTCATTACGTGGTCTTGCTTAAAAGCCCTAGAGATAAATCGCAAGTGCAAGTGTTAACTAAACAGTTAGGAACTCCTTGGCACACATGTACTTAAGACCACTCAAACTTCTTACGCCTAATTACTAGTGGATTTAAACCCCACCTACCCAGCCCCGCTTAACTGCGGTTGAGAACCCATTTTTTTAACACTGGTGCCTAGACAGAGGGATTCTTGTGTACAAGTCCATGTCAACTTAAAAAATAAATCTGTAAAGAAAAATTCAAGCACATTTGGTCTGTCTCGCACATTGTCAACATCACGACAATTCAGTCTCATCTTCCAGTCAAATTGATTCATGCCTTGTACAACATCAGTCGAGAAAACATCCACAAATACTTGCTAATTTCTTAGAAGCCAGTCTCAGAGAAGTCATCCGATGATCTACATTGACAGCACGTCAATTAGAGCAAGGCATCATTCTTATTTCACATTGAACTTAATACTTCTTGGACAGAAACAATGTAGACTTTACACAAGTGGCAGATACCCGCATCGACACTTAAAGCAAAAAGCAAATCATTTTGAAACCTGGTGGTAGCGCTTCTGTAGTAGGTGTCATCATTCACCCCCTCTTAGAATGAGATCCCAATGCCCTTAAGGTTATCTCGAAGAAACAAGATATTCCCCATCCCAAAGGTACCCAGAAGAAAAAGAGCAGTAGTGTCAAGACCAAGTCATAGCCTAAGAAAAGCACCCCCCAAGACTTCAGAAAACAGCCTCTACCCGCAACAGAGGCACTTCGACTAGTGCACAATCTTACATTCCAAACCGCAACCTGCAGCGTTTCTAGTAGTTTCAGGTTTTTCTTCGTATCCGTTGCTAGTAATACCCTTACCTCATCATTTGATGAAACAATAGAAGCCGGTATCTTCAGGACCTTCTACTTCAGCGGTGACACAATCTACCCCTTTAGCTCCTGCGTAAGCTGCTCAAAATTTACGTATCCCCAAATTAAAGTCCAAGAGAGATTGGGCAGGTTAGAAAGTTTACTATATTTATCCAAGCAAGAGCTGCCCCGATTTAGTCCGTTTGTGAACCCCTCCACGACGAGTGAAACATGTGATCAAATTGATACGAAGTAAAGACAATCATTGGCGACGCATTCCACCATAACATTTGCCTGGGTAAACGATGAATTTTTGTGTTTTTGTGCTACTGAACGCGAAAAGATATCCCCTAAAAGAAGTGCACACCACTATCTCCATCACAACCACCAAAATCATCATTCTCCTGTCACAAAAAGACAAGAAAAAAAGACTCATTTTTTTCTCCGCATAAAAAATGCTAAGTCAAGCATCAATATCTACCCCAGAAAACATAGTCGTCCTAAGAAAAAAGAGGATCAACGAAAGCGGAGGATTACGTAGCGATAAAGGAAAAAAGTTTTAACATTTTTGTCTATGCTATGGTTAAAGAGTTCGTAAAAGGACTGGTTACAAACCCTTCGACCGACTCAAAAATATACGAAAAAAGTGCCAAGTGATCGAGGTCAGTGTATATTTTGTTTGCCAAAGATGTCACCCACTAGAACACCCACCCACTAGAACAAAGATGTCACCCCCTAAAAGTCATATCTCTTCTGTCCCCTAAAAAGAAAAAGAAAAGGCTAAAGGCTGCCTCTTCGTTAAGCCAAACATTGAGACGTGTTTTCCGTCCTTTCCAAAGCCAATTAACCCATGTAAAATTAAATGGGTTTAATCCAAAGACCTCTATACATCGTGTGCGAATTTTGTAAGAATGTCTTGAAAGGAATGATACCTTTGTCTCAACATGAGAAAGAATGCTTAGCCAAGCATCAACACGTTTTTCGCCAAATGATCCAAAAGGAAATACCCATCTGTCAAGAGAAAAATATGTTGGTACAACGCGGAAGATCTCTTCCCCTGGTGTTAGTACCCGTACTAAAAGCTTCACTGGCACCACTGATTGAATCATGGGACCAACTGTTTCACAAATGGTTCAAAGATAAAAAGCATCAAGAAGACGTGATCTTTGGAATCTGATGGAATGACAAAAACTGGCTTTAGTACTTTACAAACGATGGATGGAATTCCATCTTTAGCAAGAAAAACGGATCCTGCATTGACCTCCCATTCCTCATTTGAACGAGATATCCCCGTTCAACACGAACTGCTATTGTTGATGGATCGAGCGATTTGTCAGATACGGAAAAATCTCAACGGTACGGTCAAGTGTTACAGCGACTTCAACTTTTTCACTAGAAAACTTTAGATGAAACAACGCAATCAATTTTAAAAGATTTTAAGACCATAATGAAAAGTCCATCGCCATAATGACCACCACGAGTTCCCGCTGTGACCAAGACTGAGAAAGGAGAAGACATTCAAAGTCCACCACAAATGTATGCAAGTTTACACCACCAACAACATCCAGAATTAATTGGATTAATTATGATGGCGACCCATTCTTCTTCAAAAGAGAAAAGGAATGTGAAAACACAAGTGAAACAAAAAGAACCGATTACACTTGTTCAGACATCCTCTTTCTCGACATGCAAAAAAGCATTACAATACAAGAAAATACCACTTGAAAAACGATTAGTATCCGTGAAGAATGAGTGACATATTTTTTTAAAAAGGTCATGACAATGTTTTATCAGCTTTTCCGATGATCCATCCCATCCTTCAGTTTACATAGAAGTTCAAAAATTGTATCTTGCTGTCAAAACACAATCGAAAAGTGTCCATCTACTTCAATTGCAACATTGGTTACAAGAAAAAGCCACAGGGACCTTACACATACCCATTCGTCGAACATTTTCCAAACCTCTCACCCTAGTGGACGGCATCGATCACTAATTGCGAGCGGATGCCTCTCGTGACTACAAATATTTCTTCTGTGTCATCGATGTCTTTTCCAAATTTGCCTGGGTCATACCATTGACTTCCAAATAGAGCACTGAGTTAATGTGAGCCCCCAAACTAGTCTTAAAAGAAAGCGATCGTCACCCTCTTTGATGACAAACTGACAAAGGCACCAAATTTCTGAACCAAACTTTCCAATAAGAATTAGAGAAATGAGACATTCATTTTTAAAGAATGCATGTGGAAATATTTTACACATCAACACACTGTCAAGTACATCAACTTTCTTTCCCACTTTGTCCAAACGTACAACCAATCTTACCATCAGTGCAAAGGACGTGCTCCCATCCTAAGTTACTCCCGACACGAAGTGGCCATCTGTTTGGTACATCTCCGATTGTGGCTGTCTCCAGGAAAGTTCAAGTGTTGATGACATGAGATTGGGTACCAATTGGCAAAACCCAAACGCACTTTCAACAAAGGTTACTTACCCAACCGAATTGTTTCGTGTCACTCGACGAGTGCGTTGTGGTCATTCTGGTGTCAATAAATTGGAAGGCGTGAATTGGAAAGTGTTCAAAGGAATGTTCTACTTGTTCGAGTTACAACGCGTGACCAAAATAAAAGAAGACGAAGTGGAAAAGATCGAAAGCATTCTCGGTCGAAGAGCCCATAAAGTGGGAAAACGATTTGTCAGAGAAGTCAAAGATAATTGGAAATGGTATCCAACAATTTTTGACTCTTGGATCGACGCTTCGCAAGTCATGGACTATATAAAAAAATGCCCATCATGCCCATCAACACATCATAAACCACTACGGCAGTGACGAATCTTTCACGGAATCCTTCTGTGTAAGATCTTCAAAAGGAAACCTTGTCAGTGTGGTGTGGAGAATGTGTACCTAAAACGCAAATCGTCTTTTTTGAAAAAAAAACTTTGTAGAATAGTGTTTCATCGGTGATGCCGTTGTCAATCTCAGTTTGCGCCAACGAGACAAACAATTGTGGACCAATTTTCTGAGCACTTCCATTGGTTTCCCTCTCCCTAATCCTTCCCTGATATACTCTAACGGTCACAACGGGAGTCTTGCATCGTCACCCGCCCAACAGTCACCACCCAAACAACAACAATGATAACCATTTTTAAACACTCCTCTGACTTCCAGTGATCACTCCGACAGTAGAACTCTGGAATTCTGAATAAACGATTTTACTTAACGGTACCTAGTTACAGTTCCATGGATGTGTTTCCCCAAAACACATTATGCTGTTTCACGGCCAAATTAAATGCGAAAACGTTGTCAATTCAATTTTGTCCTCAATTGTTTGACATTTTGGGTTGGTAGATCAAGATTCTCTGGGGTGGAACCGTACGTTAACTTTAATTTTTGCGCAGTATTTTTGAGTCCTCTTAGAACTGAACCAAAAACTGAATATCATATATGTGTACTCCGATGTGGTGGAGCACAACGTTGTGGGACACATCACTGTACTCCTACTGGAAATTATTCCTTTTTAAGTGGATTCTGTCTTCTCTCTCTTTATCCATCAACATAAGATAAGCTAAATAGCGTTCCTACCCTCTCCAAAAAAAAATAATAGGGATGTTTTCTATTGCGTCAGCGCTTGAACCATAAAATTTATGCGGTCGTCGAATAGGCACATTAATATATATAATAATCCCCATAGTCGTTCTAATGACAGGGGGATTAAATGAAAAGATTACATTTCATCAAAGCCAACTAATATACTGGAAGCTCTACCAGTATATGTCCGAAGCAGAGAATTGGAGCCGACCAATTCTTAAATATGAAAAGGCAGTGAGATTCAGTTAGCGGGGTCTTGGATCCGACCAAGACCCAAAATAAATATAAATTCCCCATAGTCGTTTTAACGATAGGGGGATTAAATGAAAAGATTACATAACATCATATACAACCAAAACTCTGGAAGCTCTACCAGTAAATGTCCGAAGCGGAGAATTGGATCCGACCAATTCTCAAACATATAAGGCAGGGGGATACAGTCAGCTTCTATTGGATACAACGAAGGAGGGAAGTAACCACAACTAGAACAAGATAGCGGATTCAACAGACAAGCAGAGGGATGATGCGGGTCCGGCCCAAATCCGACAACCACAGGAAGCAATACCATCACTACCCTGAGGGTAGAATGAAAAGATTACAAATTTTTATTGCCAATAAAGATAAGCACAAAATTGCCTTCCAATCAAAAGGGATAGACAGCTACAGCTAACATCCCAAAAGCCCAACCCAACACGCACACAAACAGACCACACTTCAAAAACAAATCAAGAGACTATGCAGAACTAACCACCTCCCCACTGCTGTCTCAAAACCCCAACTGAAATAAAGTTGGGTGGATAATAACTTGGGGGCATTGGTGGGGCGGGGGTCGCGGCCCGAGTGAGAGAATAGTTTGCGGTTTCTGCCATTTTCGCGATTAGGGTCAAGTTCGGAGTAGAAACGACACACACTATAAGGGTCTTTTTTGAGGTCCCTGATCTCTAGGGGTCAGGAAAAGGCCTAGCATTAAGGCCAAGCGCCCTCCAGGGGGGACCCCAGACCACGCCCGGGACTGTGGCATACTCCCCAGAGGGACTGCAGTCCATGCCCGGGACTGTAAGCAGTCGTATAAGCCTCACGGCAGCAAGCGACTTAAACGAGAAAGAAAAGAAAAAAGAAAGACACATTAAACAACAATAACAACAACAATAGATATACTTCCTAGACTTAATACTGGATGATAAACACCTAGAAATACCACATCACATAACTAACCAAATAATGTAAACAAGACCTCAACTTACTCAAACACCTAAAAAGGAACGACATAGGAAGCAGACCAGCAAGCTCTCCAAAGCCAAAATCAGATCAAAATTAGATTATGGATCCCAAATCTATCACACAGCAAGCAAACATCTCTTCAAGAAACTAGACAGCATTCAATAATATACTCTTGGACTGTGCACATTCACACTATTGACCACATCAAACGAAGAAATCCAAACACTTGCAGGCGACTCACAATTGCACATCAGGAGAGAAGAACATATCTTACAATATGCTATACAGAACTTAATTCATTCAGAGGCAAATCCAGCTAAAATAGCCCCAAGAAATGCAACGTCATCTTCTCAAATCTAGTACCTAAACCCCCTCAGAGCATGCAAAAAACATACACACCACAAGAGGAAACTCCAACACTGGTACTACAAGCCAAGCAGCGCAAAATCTACGACACCATGTCATAGAGAAACAAGGATCCAAAAATCAACGTCATAATCTATTCAATGGAACACATACTACTCAACCAATGGAAAATACTATCAACAATAAGCAAAGTCCATGAAGAATAGTACCCACAACACATCAAAATCTACACAGATGGATCCAAATCAAAGAAATTAAACCGTACAGCTGCTGAAGTCATAATACCAGAATGCAAACATAAAATAGCGGCAAGGCTACCAGACAGATGTTCCAGATACACGGCTTAATTCTTGGCACTCAAGCTTGCCTTGCTATGGATTAAATGTCAAACCAAGCAAAACTATGCCATCATCACATAATCTCTAGGTGTACTACAAACATTTGGCATCAGAAACATCCAGAAGGAGAGGACAACTTGCTCGAGGATACAAGATAGCTGAAATTAAATGAGATCAAATAGAATTGCTATGGGTGCCCTCTTACATTAACCTAACAAGCAATGACAAGGCGGACCTGGCAGCCAAGCAAAGTCTCCAACACATCCAAACGGAACACATAGCATACAGAGTCCAAGAACTATACAGCAAGGCAAGGATTCACATAAATGAAAAATGGCAATCCAAATGGAACAACTCCAACAAATATAACCAACCACATCCAGAAACACCAGAACACCCAAACATCTGACTAAAGATAAACAACAAGTCATCAGCAGACCTGGAACAAGAAAAACTCTCCTGCAATCCATCCTTGGGAAGTACATCCCTTGCAGACAAAATAACATCATGGATTGCCCACATTGCTCAGAACAAGATACACTCCACCATATCTTCACCGGGTGTAATAAATACCACAACCAGAGGGAAAACATGAAGGAGCACCAAGAACGAATTGTATCCCCAACAACCTATCATGATCTGCTTAACCAAACAAAGAACAAAAACCTCGAAACAACCCACAAAAACATAATTCTATACCTAAAAGCCTTAGACATATTTCAGCACATATAACCCAAATAAAATCAACAATACACCAGGTGTTCATCCAACAGAATCACTAAATGGACTACATGTATGTCCAAATGCCGGCCAAACCGCAAGTCCTAAAAAAAAATAATATCCCAATAAAATCAACATCTACGGGAAAATAAGAGAGAATATATGATAACAATGCCTCCCCGCATCAACTACAAGTAGGAACCAAGCAATCAACTAACAATAGGAATATCAATAACAAACAAGACCCAATAACAAATAATAATATTCGAATGACTTAACAAACTTCAAATAACGTGACCATCTACAATCAACCAAGGACCGAAGTGGAAAAACAAAACCAACAAGTCAGTCAAGAACATGGACTACCCACAAAAACCATAACATAAAGAATAATGGAAAAAATATGAATGGTATCAGGGATCAAACGTGAAGAGATGTAATCGAGACCAACTATCCACCACAAACTAAGTTAAAGTACTCAAGGCAAGGAGCAGACCTAGAAGCTCTACACCCTGCTATACACCACCCCAAGCACATACAAACCAAACAATCCAACAGAACAACAACAACACAGTGAAGTAGAAGGGTTGTTCTACCCACTTCAGCACAAAAGAAACAAGACAAAGTACAAAGTAATTAGCAGTTCAGGAACCCCCACAGACGAACAAAACCGCACGGTACCAGCGCATAAATGTAGAGGTAATAGGGAAACTCTTTCAACTACTTCACAGATAGAAGGGAAAACCTCGAAGGAAAAGTCCAGCAAGTACAACCTTCTGCTCCACAAATCCCTTCCCTGGCAAAACAAAGCATTTCGGACAACCGAAACTAGAAGCGTACAAGACAACAAGAAAACCAACCAGATTGAGGTACAATTTATCATCGCAAGATGGAGTATATTGTAGTCCCAACTCGAAATGTTCAGACTGTGAAGTCAAAAGGAGCACTACCTGTGACTTCACAAATCAAAGGAAAGGCAGTCCGTGAAGTTCTTCCTTCTGCCATAGAACTCCCTTCTCTCACGCCCTCCCACAAGACGAGCGGGAAAAGGCGGGCCAAACGGGTGCTAGGGAAAACACACTAGCAGAGACCAGGGTGAGATTTCATAGAGGTAAGCTAGAGCCAACCTAAAAGATTTCCCACCAAGATCCCGCTGTAGAATCAGAAAATGTAAGAGCTGAGGTAGGGAAGCCCCCACCCTTTAATAAACCGTACAAAACCAAAAACCTACGAATTGGCATAAGAAGGTAAAATCGGAAACAAACCTGACTCTTTGGCTCCTCAGTCGAAATCAAAAGACTATTAAAACAAAGCACAATTGGGATGGCTATCGCCCCCACCTGATTGGAAAGCTTTCGGCAAACGCATAAGTACACCATGTACACGAAGTTCAAACTCAAGGAATTAATCTCAATTCACAGCCACAACTGCTTAGACAATTACACAGATGACCCACACATCATTGGTATAATGATGTCCGTTAACAAAACTAGACTAAATTTGACCGAAAGACCGACAAGCACGCCGGGTAGAGGGTTTGGGGTGCCCTTGTTATTGTCCGCGGGGTCGTGCCGTGGAGTTTTTTCATCGCCGCCTTCCAAGCTCCTTTCCGTCTTACATCGTCTACAGGCATGTAATGGAGCTATGCTCACAGTATAGCCCAGCCTGTGGTCAAGGGCACAAACTGGAGCTATAACCAGTCGCGAAGCATACAGTGCTAAGGCGGCTATAATCCTTCAGTCAGCCATTCAGTCTGACCAAAAGGGGTTCAAATTATCCCAGTGGACATCGAGGATGCAACATCGGAGCGACTTTAATGCTTGCTGTTAGGAAACACGTGGAGGGAGCAGTGCTGAGCCAGCGTTGCAAAGTGGGAGAGAAGGGTGTGGGAACATTGTGCTGCACCATGACCGACTGAGTTAAGAAGAAAAAGCGGTCGCGTGCTCCTAGAATGTGCAGTATGCCACAAAGACCCAGCTACCCACCCACCGAACAAAAGACTTCCAGACCAGCAGCATTGAAACATTAATACTGCAGGAGGTCGCTAATTCTTACAGACAATCTGTAAATAGAAGCAATGCAGGACTGACCAGGAAATGGGAGGGACTACAGCCAGCCTAGGAGCAAAGGAGCCCTAAACTGGAATGCTTCAATGTCCTCAATTTGGTTTGTAAAAGCCAAGCAATAGTTCAATTACCTAGGTTAATGGTAACGTTATAGGTTTACATTTTGGCTTGAAATCCTTTTAGAATATAATTCTATTGTGAAATGCTAATATGACCCTTTGGTTCTCTCATCTTAATTTATATTTGTCCAAACCTATTCGTGACCTTAAAATGGAATTAGTCATTTTGACTTGGCAGATTGGTAAATTTTAGAAATAATTACGTATAATTTGTACGCTAAATTCAAACTTTGTAATTAATATTGAAATTGTGCAACTTGCTATATTTGGCTAATTGCATAGGTGGCTAACTCATTATTGGCTTTAGGGAATGTACAATAGTACAAATGTGCTATAATTTGAAATGTGGTTCGGTGTTTTGTGGCATTTTGTGTCTGTAGCGCTAAATAACCGGAAATCTTCTCCCTTACTTGAACCAAGCATCAGTACTCAGACGGAATGTGGAACGATTTCCACCTGTCTAAAAAAAAAAAAAAAAAAAACGGTTTCCCGATGTGTGACGTCATAGTCGCTGCCGAATTGCGACTGGCGTCACATAATGCTTTGGTTGATACCTGGGCTAATGCTGTTGCTACTGAACACAATTATAAAAGTGAGTGCGTGTTGGGTCTAATCCCACTTGATTAAAACCCCTAGCTGGTGCTGTGGCAGAGTGGCATGTTTGTACATGGCATAAGATGCTGAAAATGTGGACTGGCATCCATATATGTAAGAACAAAAAGATAGTCCTGTGATACCTAGATGTCAACGAGTCGCCTCTTATACTGAGCAGCATGGTGATGCGGTTAAAAGTCTTGCATTTCCTATTCTGTGTTCAAGCCAATTCAGCAGCTAGTATAGGTCGTTTGAGACTTACTTTTCCACTACCAAATGAAACACTCTTAAGGCTAATTTAACAGCCCTCTTTGAGGACATAAACGCCTGAGGGATGAGGCTCTTATTCCTTCCATCGGGAATAATTAAATAGGATGATGTACGGTCATTATCCAGAAGGACATGCACATTATGTGCGCAAGCCTCTTTAATTAAAAATCAAGTCAATCTGACCATCCATTTTTGACTCGTCAATCTATGAAGTTGTGTTCAAGACTAGATAAACTGAATGAAGCCCACGTGAATTTACATCATGCCATACACCCAGGCCTGATGAGATTGAAACGCTGCTTTATATTTGGCTTGCTCAGAGTGTTTGGATCCATTATATTTTATATACGCAGATGGACCGGCATTACCAAATCCCTGCACATATTTTGGGGCATGCCTTTCCTTTGTCTATAACACCATAAGTTCCCTGTTGTTAGCTAATGCAGCAATAGTTTGATCTTTTTGACATTGTTGAATCCTAATTGTGTTTGGTTGTTGTAGGTGGAGCACGTTCTATGACAACACGTGTAGTTGTAGTTTTGTTAGTGGTATTGGTGGTGGTCATTTGCAAAATACGTAGAAGAAATGGCATTTCCAGCAGAGATGGATTCACTTGCAGTTGTGTTTACACAAAAAAGTTTGATATATACCAACCATCAACGTCAGTAAATGCTAGAAAGTATCGTTTTTTCCCACAAAAAGCAATGTAGCAATACTACAACCCAAAATTCTTTGTCTGGCTATAGCACAACGAAGGTTTTACAATATTTTGCAGACTCTGGTCGTTTGATGAATTGTCCCTTAACCTTAGACGACAGAAACCACTTGAATGAATGTCTATTTTCGTATATGCCTTCAGTGATGTACCATGATTTATGTGATCAGATCGATGATGATATACTGATTGTACTACTTTAAATGAGATCTCAGAACCTTTATAATATCAAGCATGAATTAATGTGATCAGAACCTCTTCCGAGTACTTTAGTAAGATAAAGGATACTCTATACTCAATTTAATAGGAAACTTGCACAGAATATAAGGAATGAAATATATGTACTGGACTAAGAACGATTGTGATACTATTTTTAATATTTTTTTTGTGTAGTTCTACTTTCAAATGTTGAAGCATATATTTTCTCTGTAATTATATTTTTAAAAGCAGAATCATATCGTAGTCAATCTAGTTTAGTAACTATATTAATATATGTATTAGTTTGTTATTACAAGTAATTAAGAAGACTATAAGTAACGAATCATATTTTTGTGATTCAATGTACTACATTGCTTTTCTATAATTTGTCTTAAAATCTTCAGAAAATGGAGGAATAAAAGAATCTCTCTCTCTGTCTCTCTCTCTGTCTCTGTCTGTCTGTCTGTCTGTCTGTCTGTCTGTCTGTCTCTCTCTCTCTCTCTCTCTCTCTCTCTCTCTCTCTCTCTCTCTCTCTCTCTCTCTGATTTGTTTATTCGTTGGACTACATAGTTCCACCAATTGTTTTCTCGTAGCAGATCTTCGTCCAGCATTCGTTAGCGATCTTGCGTGGATACAATGAAAAGCTTTGTGTAGTTGTCGACGTATCTATTGTCAATGGTAGAAGACTTAAGTTGCATTCCATACCTTTCGATTTCAATGCTATCAAACAAAGGTCGTATCCGGTGAATATCTTTGTACCAATATATGGTTGGGTTCCAAATTGGTTTTGGGATGCCTAGCGTGCAGTCTTTTGCTCTGGGTCACTAGCTGACTTTTCGAAATGTCCGCAGATTTGCATGCACACCTTCGTGGTGTTAGTAGAGTACAATAGCATGGATTGGCAAATCTTTGAAACCCAACGAGGATATCCATAACGGAAGTGTTTTCTGTTCCACTGTTGGTAGGTCTTGTTCGGTATATTGTTCGAAAATCCCCAAAGTCTTCTGGTCTTTGTATTTCCCCTGTATATTACATATTTTGGTTGATTTCGATAGCAGTAATACGTTTCAATGTATAGCCGCTGCTAGTGCTCGGAAGTTGGTTTGTATACGCTGTATCAATATAGTGGACAAGGAGGACCTCGATACAGCAAATCTATCTTTTTCGCATTTATTTTTCTGCGAATAAAAGCTTTCGATTTCACTTGAATTTTTCCATTTATTCAAACCAGGCCTCTGCTGTGGGCTAAAATCACATAACCAAATTTTACTAAATGCACATAATAAAAACTTTGTAGTCCACTTCGCTAATGTCAAACCACTATATATAACTATATAATATTTTTACTGTCTGCTGGTGGAACCAGGCAGACTTGAAATAAGACACATTTTGGCTAAGTATTCTTAGTGTGGCTCGTTAACAAGCATTGTGTGGCTGGATAACACGCACTTTATAGTTGGCCAAATTGGTTGCATCTTCTGACAACAGACCACTTGGAGACAACTTTATACAGCAAATATCTCTTTTGTTGCATTAATTTTTCTGCGAAATTCAATGTTGTTCCCAATCGTTCGTCTGGACATTTACACAAATTTGCAATATTGTTTCCCAGCATTTCTTGTACACCAGCGCATTGCATCTGACATATAAATCTGTTGTAGAATTTTGCACGATTCGAAAAACCATCATAAACGTCTTCCAGGAGAATATATACACAATTGCTTCCAAAACTGTTTTGGTTGTTCAGAATACAATTGATAAAATTGCATGCAATCTGTGTTCATTCTAGTACGAATCTGTGTTTGTTTTGAAGATGTAGCATTGCATGTTGATGTTGGCAATCAGAGTAGTCTTTGGTGGCATATACTGCATAGAAACCAATTCTTTCTACTAGTAGAGATTGCTGAAGATCTGCCACCAACTGGAAGAGTTTGATAGTTAGAAAATATTAGCTGTCTAATTTGCAAACTAAAATCAATGCTGGTATATTTTGTACTTAGTTTTTCGATCAGAATATAGAGTACATGCGAGTCTTCCAGTATAGCGGCAATTGTAGATCAGTACAGAGATGGCGCTTGTCCACTGTACGGAGTCGTAGAAACAATACAAACAAATAGGGCATATGGCAAACCGTTTGAGTGCATGTGGGCGAATATTGGGGACAATTATGTTCACTTTAGGTCCGGTAGTAGGTAGGGCAGCTCCTCCCACTCGTGTATGCGATAATTGGCTATCGCTCGATCGTCAATAAATATATCGGATGCTGCTTTTTTTTGTTTGAAGATTGTCGGGTCTCCCTTGTGAATGATATCCATAAAGTGGGCAGTCGCATATATCTTTGTCGAAATGTGTGTTGTGGTTTCGCTCAAGTATTTTAATCGTATACTTTTTTGAGGGCAGGGGTGATATATGTATGTCTGATGTCGTTTCTCCAATTGGAAAACGTTTCGGCTACTGCATGTTTTGCTTTTGGGGATGGAAAATAGACAAAGTTGTTTGGAATTGTAGTATTTAGTTCATGGTGTTGCAGATGCATTGTTTTGTTGCTTTTGTAGTGGTTTGCACGGTAGTTTAAAATGAAGTTTAACTGTGAGTTCCTTTGGGAACTCAATTTACATTCACCAACAAATGTTTTATACCAATATTGACTCAGTTGAGACAAAATAAGATCACGACTGTTATTCAGCAATGATGCACTTGTTCCGCGGTCAGTTTGAATTACAAATGCACGTGTTTGGTCGTAGATGCTATTTGTGGTCTTGCTGCGTCATCAACTGTTGGTTTTGGTGTGGCTGGAATTACAACTAGAGCAAGCATTGTACGTGAGCAAATCAGAATTATTCTCGAGGCTATATCGAGTAACCTGCCTCTGGTGCTACTATCAAATTAATTTTTGTACTTCGTTCATGAATACGTGTTTATTCATAACTGCTTGCTGTGGCACAAAGCAATCTCAACATGATTAGTAAACTGTATTTGGTGATATTTGAGGAAAAAATTTAGCGCAATCGAATTTGAGACAGTGCTAATGCAAATAGAAAGTCACCAGCAACTACGAGAACAGAAAATGAATGATGCAATTGCGGATAATAAAAGTAGAGTAAAACAATCTGCACTTTCGTGGATGAATCATCTACTGGTTGTATGTTGCATGTAGCTTGCTAGCCAAGTCATGGGGGATACAGTCTGTGGTGACTATTCAGGACCCAAAAAAGCATAAGGGAGCAACAATGGCATAATGACACTATGAACATTTGTATACTTTGTTTTCTGTTAGAATAATCCAGAGTAACAGTAATAAAATGAGTGTTAATTACTTGGTTGCCATACGAGTCTGCTGTGCATGAATGTTTATATACATACCTAGGATTCTGGCAATAAGTATTTAGTCAAGATAGTAATGGGGTTTGTAGATTTTGGCAAGGTGATGGGTGCCAATTTAAGTAGACTCAAAGAGACAAATTAAAACAATTCTAAATCCCGTATGTCCATATTATTTCTCTGGACATTATTTAATTTCACATATTATTGCAAATTTTCAAGTAGGTTCCATGGAGAGTACTTTTTGTTCTGTCTGGTGTATATTTATTTTAATTTACCTATATTCAGATTTTTTATGCTTCTGGAGACTGGGGTTTTACAATGTCATCAATGTAAAATGTTCTATCAAATTAGTTGTTTTTTTATAAATATTTATCAACTTGTTTATGTTGATGATGTTCAACACATATGTAGTAAATAATTATACTGGTATGAATGTTCTCGTATATATTGGTAATACAATTCTCAAACAACATTCATTTGTAAAAATACATGTTATCGTGAAAAGTATAATCAGTAAGTGTGCCATTTAATGAAAATGTTAATCTACATGTACACCAATCTGCCGATGATGAATCAAAATCAAAACATCTTTGCCTTTCATGCAAAAAGTTGTCTATGCCAAATTATCTGAACAATACTGAATCTTTGAAATATAGTGGTCATAAACATCATTGGGTTCCATTAAGTCTCCAATTCCTATTTTACTATTCTACCATTCTGACTTGAGAATACTGAGGCTAAATGACAAGACATAACTTTTCATTAACATGACTGTCAGCTTGAATTCCAAAATGTGCCAGCAGGGTTCCATGTTTAGCATCCCTTCTGGATCAGAGGCAGACACAATCTAGATGGGCTGCTATGCACGTTTTAATGATGTGTGTGTGTGTGTGTATATATATATATATATATATATATATATATATATATATATATATATATATATATATATATATATATATATATATAGGGAAGCACAGTATCTCTTACAACTTCAGACACTTGTAATTGAAGGGTTGTCCGTTTATTACCCAACCAGGTCAGTTTGTTAATCAAATTCCCCTCTCAAACTTTTCCAAGGTAAGAATGGGCTAGCCAATTATTTCCTTGGGGAAAAAAAATCAGCCAGCCAATTCTTTTACTGCAGAAACATTTAGCAGGAGGGAAAGAATTGGCTGTTACACCAGACTGGCTGCCTCTGCTGCCTTGGGAACTGCTACATCCTCATATTTCCTCTGCAGGATATGACCAATAATGTACTAAAACAAAGCCATACATGTAAATTTCTTAGTTATCTCAATACCATAAAAGCCATTAGTTGGGGTTTTACTACTAATATCACAATTACAAACTTCTGTGCTATTGAGAGAGAGAGAGAGAGAGAGAGAGAGAGAGAGAGAGAGAGAGAGAGAGAGAGAGAGAGAGAGAGAGAGAGAGAGAGAGAGATGTAGGCACAAGGAAGTAAACCACACCTAGTTGACATCTGCCTAATAACTAAATGCAGGAACAGTTAGTCAAGAAAGCAGGATGTTTTTAGCTTAAGTTCTTTCAAGACTGTTAATTTCTTATCTAATAAAAATACAAGAGTAGTAATAGAAAACAGGGATTTTAGCCCAAACCCTTGTTTCCTACTACTACTACTACATGACAGGTATTTTATAACCAGACAAAACAACAGGTGTTGGAATGCTATGATTCATCCAAGTAAGCTCTGTCATACAGAGGTGACAAATTTGTTAGAACAGCCCATGCGTGGAATACGATTATTCTAAAGACGGCAAATGGGTTTTATAATCAGTCTACCACAAGTTTTTTTTTATCAGATAACAGGATGAAAATTAAACTGTGCATTAGAACGTTTCAGTTAACAAGGCGGAAATTAAACTAGCATTAGAATGAAAATGATATTATTTTATACCTCGTGACTAATGATTAATGTTTCAACTGTTGATATTAAAAATATTTCATTATCACGATTATAGATATTAAATTTTACTTTACCGCTCACACAGCGACGGGACTCAAACAAATCTTTTATTTCTGGTTTGTTCAGAGGATATTTTTGTCGATAAAATACACCTTTGACCGATCGAGATCAATTGTGAGTTTAGTATATTTTTGTTGGCTAATGGGGCTGTGAAAGTTTTTAAAATTCCGCTAGCAACATTTGATACAATTGTTCGAGATAATTGAAATACACGCTATTATCAGATTTGATGAGCGAAAGTTTCAGCTTGTCACGTGTTCCATTAAAACATATACCTGATGTTTCATTATTAAATTCGAATGTCAATTGTTTACCGTCCATCATTAGATAATTGATAGTACTATTATAGCTATTTGTTATTGTCAAATTTTCAAACATTATTTTATAAGTTTAGATAAAATTTTAGTTGGAAAAGATAATGTCAAATTTTCAAACATTATTTTATAAGTTTAGATAAAATTTCAGTTGGAAAAGATAATGTCAAGTATAGATCTATCATCATGACAATACCCAAGGGCAAATGTATCTACCCCATTTTCGCAATAGCGTTTGTCATCAAAATTACACAATCCACGTTTGATAATGACATCTGTTTCGAGTTCATGATGATTAGTTCGAATTGCCATAGCTCTCATAAACTAACACCGCCATCAAGCGCGTACTTATAGTCATCAAATTGCATAAACTTTTTAACAAAATCACTAGACAGACCTTTTGCTTTTTTCGTTATTTTATTATTGTCTAATAATACGGAATACACTTTGCTGCGTAATCCGATAAAGTATTTGATAGCGCTCGAGTTCATTTCATCTTTGAACTTACCAATAACCTTTTTATTTGTGTCGTCATGAAATTTACTGTCACGTGGGTAATCAGAAAGATCAAACAGATATCTATTATCAAACATATCCTGATAGATGTCTTCGCATTCGATTTCATACACGAGTGAATCAGTATCAGTAAACAATAATCTACTGGCCGGCCATTGATTTTTAACAAAATTATAATAAAAAATCGTACATCAGCCACTTTGATAAATCCAACACTGCAGCTCCAACGTAGATCGGCTTTTTTAGTTTTAGATTTGTTTTCTTCTTTGTATTGCAACAAGATTTTCATTAAAAATTTTCATGCTCACAAAATCATCGTCTGACACAAGTTTGTTTCTACGACTGATATCATTAACTAGTTCGATATTTACGCGTTTCCTAATATTCTCCATTGTCTTACCAAAAACGGAATTGTTCATCAGTTTAAAGAAGTTTTTCTCAAAATCAGTTTTTGCTACAGCTCTTCTTGAAGTGTTCGAGTTAATGTAACCTCTCATCCACGGCGACTGATTAAATTTTAGTACACGATGAACTTTTCTCAACACAAGACCAGCATCGACTGCTTGTTTTAAAACTTTGTAATGCAAAACATAATGACGTTTATGAAGCAAATTTGGTACTAGTTTCTTGACAATAGAATGTTGTCTTGGTAATGCTAACACTTGTTGTTCTTTTGATAACAAACTATAATCTATGACCATTGATTCCGCACAGAAAGGGTAATCGTTATGCAATTTGTGTAGCCAAGTTGGATAATCAAGATCAACTTCAACGAAATATGAAACATCGTCAGGTATCTTTTTTTCTGTCTCCGATAGAAATCGATCAGCCGTGATCCAGTGAAATCCACCAAGAGGCATTGGTTCTGCCATGGAATACCCGAACAAGTTATTACAATCTAGATAAACTATATACTTCGAAGGAAGCTCAGGATTATACTCTTTCAAATATTTGTTGTTTGCTTCAGCATATTTTTTGTTATCACGCTAATACCGTCTCTGATACCTTTTTCGATAAAATTGAACATATCAACGTCAGTCAGTAATTCTAACCTTACCTTACTAAACTTTAGCAGAGCATCCCATGACAGCCCAGGGGCAGAATAATATCAGCAAGGATCTAGTCCGTAATTATTATAACTTACTTCTCGAAAACTTTCAAAAACATCTGCTAATAATAACACGTCAGTTTTCAAATACAAATCATGATAATCACCAAAAGTCTCACAATCAAACTCTTTCCAGATATCTTGTGCATACCTGTACTCGTCATCGGTTATATTTTCATTTTTAAGTTGCGAGTAAAATTTATCTTTGCCAGGTAAAGATGTTTCATCAAATTTACTCCAGTCGTCGAGGTATTCGTATGGAAAAACTCCTTTTTTAGCTAGTAGATTAAATTTATCTCCAAAACAGTCTCTTAGGTTATCAAATTTACTAAAAACTTTTACTAGCTCATCTAACGAGGCTGCCATAAACTGCAAGCTGTCAATAAAACGCAATTTACCTAGCGTAACTGACATATACCTTTCAAAATAATTTGGAATGCATTTGATGATATTATCGAGTTTTAGACGAGATTTTATCTCAGGATCACCAAAAGCTTCTACTATAATGTGACTAGCATATCCTCGAAAGTTGTTAAGAATAACCGGAATAAAATCTGGAGCATGAAATTTTAAATTACACTGATTATGAGCCGCTCCACGGTACTGTCCGGTTAAATGACAATGGTCATGTACTTTTTTGTCAGTCCTGACATTGTCAGGGTCAAAAGCTTTTTCACAAATATGACAAATTTCCGCTTGCTCGTGATCAGATTCTTGTTGAGGTGTTAATTTTAACATTGGCGTTACTCTTTTCAAACGATAAGTAATATTATCAACTTCATTAATCAACTGCTTGAGAAGCCAGACAGCTGGATTTTTACCACGATATAATCTGATTAATGCGAGTTCGTCTTTAGAATAAACTCCGTGAAATCCAGGAACCGCTTTTAACTTATCAATGATATCAAAATTGCTCAACGGGGTGGTCGTGTTCCTGGTAATGTTAGACCACGTCCGATTCCTAAAAGATTTGGCAGCAGACTTCCCGCTAGTCCAGCCAAAAGTGGAGCGAATGGAATAATTCCTCCTTGTTTTGCTTGTTTGCGTTTTGGTGTTGTTTTCTTTCTTTTTTGTTTTCTTTTTTTCTGGCGATTTTGTTGTTGGTGATTTCTTTTTCCGTTGTGGCATTATAATATATCATTTGCATAAAATTTACAATTTTTTTTATTCCACTTCCATGAATGATACCATTACCCTCAACAGCTTTCTTCGTTGCGCCAGAGACTGCTCCTGACATTGCTGCTAGTCCTAATGATCCCAACACCGGCAAAACGTTAGGTATTATTGTACTAGCTAATACTGATAATGCCGGACCAAGAGAACCACCTTTGACAACAATATCGTTTGCCATCGCTGTCATTTGTGCAGCACTCAAATTTAAAACAAAAGTTTTTTTTACGATCATACTACTTTACTTGATTTTTTGTTATCATTAATTTTGTTAAAACACCATCAGAAATATTAGGATTAATTTTTAATGATACCTGTTCTCGCTTTGCAATAGCAGCTACTAATTTTTTAACTTGACCATCGGTCAAATATACTTCTTTTACAATATATTTTGTCATTTTATATAACAACTATAGATTAAACTTGAACTGTCATTATACCTCCAATAGAATCTACCGTGATAAATCTATCACTAATCACTAATACGTATACATAAAACGGCACTATTGGAACCGTTCCAAGTGTCCAGGTAATTTCAATATCCGCTGTGCTGTCTACAATTCTCTCGTTATGTTTACTAACATCAAAATAAAATATAGGATAAAGTGTACGAAATTCCTCTGCTGATATCTGAGATCCATCTTCAACATCTTGATATTTTTGCATTGCGTCAAGCAGGTACATATACGGTTGAGAAATATTTTTATTAGCGTCATCAGCAAAATTGCACTCGATAGCTCGATCTGGATATTGCTTTGAATTTAATATAGCGTATATTCGTCTAACATCAGCGTGGTCAAATATTGCATTATTTTGTTGTTGGTTGCCTCGTCGGGTGTGCTGTTGAAATACAACAAATACGTGTCTCGGCAGTTGTTCGCTTGATGTTGTAACCCTCCACGTGTAGTCAATAGTATTTGGAACCGCTGTCTGATATATCTTATGCTGTTTAAAATAAATTCTGTTTGTATGCTTATCAAGTGTGCTATTTAGTTCTGACATTTTAGTGATCGACGGTGTTATACGTGGCATCCACAAAGCAAGTTTGTTTATGATAAACTGTACATCAACCCCTCCAGATCTAAACAAGCAGTCGTTTTGTTCTGCTCGATCTAAAATAAGCGTATGTTTTACTCCACGGAATACTTTATCATAATCGCGACAAAAGCCGAAAATCATGCTTAGCGGAAGCATCATTGTAATTTGACGTGATCCTGCTGAAAGTTTTCTTCGCCTAGCAAAGCCTTCATTATAGCGTGGATTTCTCACATCAAGTGTGTTAAGAAGTAAATTTAACATCGCAGTACCGTTTGCATCTGCAGCTGGTGGTGTTATATTTAGATTATTAAAAGCTGCCGTAAGAGAAACTCTTGTAGCGTCTGCATTAGCAGCTGCAGCAGGTGCGGCAATACCTAGCGCGTCTGCATTAGCAATGAGAAAATTTCTCACAATTACAGCATTTGCATCAGCATCAGCTCCATGTACTATAGCGCCTCTCTTTAAAAATTCAGTTGATTCAGCTATACCACGTCCAGTATCTTTAAACCACATCATGTTCGTTGCAGTTGATCTCGAGTAATCGTCGGAAAACGAAATAATATTTAAAATTGTACTTGCAACTTGTAGATGACTTGAAATATCTTCTATAGTTTGATTGGCCAGTTGATATCTAGCACTTTTGAATAAACTCCAGCCGTTATTTATAAGAGCTATTTCTGCTCCAACTGCAATTGCAGCAGGTGGATTGGCTACTGTCATAATCTGACCACGAACTTATAACATAGCCTTATGTGGTAGTAGAAATACATCTTCGTCTCTGGTGTTAAAGGTTCTGATACCAGCTTTATTTTGTTCGTTAGAGTTTTCATCAAGATACTCAACATACTCAAATTCTGTCACATCGTTGTCGATGTCATAAGTTTCTGTTAACTCGAGATAATTTTTAACAGACATTTTATTTTATTAAATTATATAAAATTTTATTGCGGAACTGTTACTTTAGATATCAATTTTTGTATGATCTTCTCACCCTTTGGTGATAATAATTTTTTTGTTGTTGTTATCATAGCTCGCTGAGTTTCTTTTGTTGGAGCGATTTCTGAGATAGCTTGTTTTATTTCAGATGCAGTCGGTGGATCACCTTTTATTTTATCAGTTATTTTTTTTGTCCCACCGCAGTCCCAGCGGCAGATGCAGCTCCAGTTGCAAAAGCTTTACCAGCGTCAATAGCAATTGGTGCAACTTTACACTCTAGTCCTGGAATATTTTCAATAACTTTAGTAAAAATATTTCCAGAAAATCCTCCTATTATTTTTCTTCGATAAATCTTTTTTCTTTGTTTCATTATATTTGATGTTGCATAATTTTTACTTTTGCTCGCGTAGATGTAAAAAATAAGTTACAACTTCATTATTAACATGTAACTGTTCTCCAGGTTGATCTGTCAACTGCATTATTATACTTGATATTTGATCTTCAACGTTTAAAGGATAATAGATAATATGTCGTGGAGTTATTTGCATGAGAGAACCTGGCGGAACTTCAGGTGAGAAACTGTAAATCGTTTGACCTTTGCTACCTTTTGATGTATAAGAGCCAGAAGCAATAGAGCAGTTTATTAATATTGTATTTACTTCTTTTATATTTACTGGCAGTTCACTATCATATGTAATAGGCTGATCAAGCGCATCATAACTTATTTTAGTAAATCCTAACAGTTGTGCAATACTTCTTTCTCTTGGTTCAAGATCGATTAACATATTTTTAAAAGTTATCCTAGCTCGCAATGTGTTATAATTTGCTGCCAATTCAAAATCATCAGCCACACCGCCAGCTTTTGTTATGAGCTATTTGATTGTCCTGTTTAGATCAGTAATATTATAAGCTCCCTTGTGGAATTTTTTTTTGTAGATATTGAAGAACTTGTAAACGTAATAAACATTTCATCGTTAACATCAGTTCTCACGTTAGGTATAGCGTTCCAGCAAGTACAAGAAATTAATCCAATCTCATATTGTTTTGCAGGATCTAGTTGGATAGTTGGAATATAATTTACTGATAAATTTGCGCTATCTATCGCAGACTCACTAGAGTTTAGTAATAATGTTGTTTGCATTCCTTTTATATTATATCATTTTACAAAATTAAATCACCGCGGTTAAGTCGCTGCGATTAAGTCGTCGCGATTAAGTCGCTGTGTAAAGTTTCATATTCATCAGATGTTAATAATTCGCTCGATCTTAGATGATCAAGTATGTCAATGATTTCATTATCAAGTTCAACACTAACATTCCCAGCTTCCTTTGACGATATTAATAACATTAATCTACCTATCATTTCAGTAGTTGAAGTAAATATTTTTACACCAGTTCCTGTTCTTACTTCTCTATATTTTTCTACACGATTTTTATCAAAAGTAAAAAATTTCCTTCTAAAACCCCACCCGCCACCAAAAGGTGTTGGTCTACTTTTTTCTGCTCCTTTTTAAAATTGATAGCGATAACACCATATCTTATTCTATCATAAAGTAGATGCATATCCTCAATCTCTGTAGCCATGTTTATTTCATCTTTAGCAGCAGCTCCGTCTCTTAATATTTCATCTAATCTATCGAGTAATGCTTGATATTCTGCATCAGTCCACCTGCTTATATTATCAATATCTCTTATATTTTCTTTCTCTAAAAAATCATTATACTCCTTAGGATCTATCTTATCATTTGCTCTTTTTATAAAATGAAGTCTTTGCTCTCCAACCTCTATAAACCTTACAGTAAGATCACCAATTCTTTGTTGCTCCTCTCTGATATCTTTAATGTCTCCTAAATTTTTTATAATATTTGTTATTCCTTGCGTTGTTAACTCTGCTAATCTTCGCTCAAGTTCCAGCGGATTGTTTATCAATCGATCTGTTTCAGCTTGTCTAGCCACAGGATCGGCTATATTTTCTGTAAGTGCCTCAATTAGTTTTCTTTTTCTTTATCAGATCTAGTAACAAGTTTTGCAGCAGCTGCTTCCTGTTGTTCTTTAACAATTCCAACCAAACCTTTTTCCTGCAGTTGTTTAAGTTCTTCTTCTGACAGTCATCTGGTTTCAGATGGTTTTCCAAGTAGTGCTTCAGTAACTGGCTTGAAAATTGTAGCTGTTGTTTCTGTAGCAGTTACTTGCCCACGTCGTGCTTGTTGTACATTTTGCTTAAGTAATGCCTGAGATTGAGCAAGTTTTTTTAGATCTTCTATGTGTTGTCTGTATCTTGCTCGTTTGTCCATTATTATTATTATTATAAATTTTATAAAATTGAAACCCCTTATTGTAAGTAAGAGTCAATACAACAGTGAAACATTTTAGTTGGATCATTTGTAAGTTTATCAAATAAGAAAAAGTTGTATTTATCTTTTGTAGCATGACGATAAAGTTCAATAAACTTATCTTTTGTCACATTACCGCACTGCTCACTTGCAATATTTCTAACGTCAACATTGTCCAGTCCTGGAAATAATATAAAACAACCCATATTTCACCTAATAAATCTATCAACATTATAAAATCCTTGAGCGAGATAAACAGAATTACACTGTTTATTACGTGACAGTGAGAAATACGATCTTATTTTATCCATCTCCTTGTTATTTAGCGGAATATTGTCAAAAACTACTATCTTATGTTCATCTGCATCAAGTTGATTAACTTGAATAAGATCTTTTGGCTGCCTAATTATAAAAAAATCTTCACCAGCCTTAGGTTCATCACGAAGCTTGTCATTATACTCGCTTAATAACTCATACTTATCTTGCTGTGGATTGATTGTGTAAATAAAAAACTCTGTCATAGTTAAAATTATCACCAAGAAGCAAATTCATAAGCAAATTTGTTTTCCCCGATCCAGTTCGCCCAACAATAAGATAATGACAATCAGGAAGTTCATTGTTATGCTTATGCTTCACCAGTCTCTCTGTATCAAAGTTTAATATCGATGATTTTGCCATTTTATATAATATTAAACTAGTGTTGATAATTTTATCTAGGATAGTAAATAATGAGTTACTATACAAAATTTGGAACACTATCTGGAGATTTATCCATGAAAGGTTATCAAGGTGACTTATCCAAATATGCAACTCTTATTTATACTACTTTATTTTAATTAACAAAAAAATCATGTGTCACATATTAATGTTCTGTAACAAAAAACAAATAAGCACATATAAGATAAAAGTCAATATGATACTAAATCATAAAATATATAAGTTGACACATTTTACATGTATTATCAGTTCTTTTAGTAACTGATATACATGTAAATGAGTAAAAAACACCAAATGTGAAGCAATTCATGACACCTATGTCACAGGCTGAGATCTCTGGACAAATAAACACAAGGAAAAACTACCACTCCAATACTTTAATTTAAATGATACAAAGTGATAACAAATCTACTAATATTTAATGAAATTACAATCACAATCTATTAAAGACCACATTATGTTCTTCCACAATCAAGTAAATACATTTAATAGCAATTAGCTGAAGACACAATTGGCAGAATACACATTTATCCAAAGCTTAGCTTATGGGGCAATTAATATTGCAAACTGGGTTGTTTCCCTTGGCAGGATAAAAATGTTACATGGGCTGGATCCTATATAACTTTCTGTACAGTATTGGAGGAGTAATAATGACATGATTTTCTGATAGCTGCCTTTGTGCCCATATTAATATCAGTTTAGACATATCAGACATCAGGCTAGCCACATTAAACATTCAGTGGCCATATTAGACATCAGGCTAGCCATGTTAGACATTTGGTGAGCCATATTAGACATCAGGCTAGCTATGGTAGACATTTGGCGGGCCATATGAGACATAAGGCTAGCCATGTTAGACATTCAGTGGGCCATATTAGAAATCAGGCTAGCCACGTTAGACATTCAGCTGGCCATATTAGACATCAGGCTAGCCATGTTAGACATTCAG
Organism: Potamilus streckersoni; assembly: GCA_016746295.1. NCBI lineage: Eukaryota > Metazoa > Mollusca > Bivalvia > Unionida > Unionidae > Potamilus > Potamilus streckersoni. Next base: position 1,880,250 of record JAEAOA010002158.1, read on the forward strand.
CTGGCTAAATTAGACATCAGGCTAGCCATGTTAGACATTCAGTGGGCCATATTAGACATCAGGCTAGCCATGTTAGACATTCAGTGGGCCATATTAGAAATCAGGCTAGCCATGTTAGAAATCAGCCTAGCCACATTAGACATTTAGCTGGTCATATTAGACTTCAGGCTAGCCATGTTAGACATTTGGTTGGCCATATTAGACATCAGGCTAGCCATGTTAGACATTCAGTGGGCCATATAAGACATCAGGCTAGCCACATTAGACATTCAGTGGGTCATATTAGACATCAGGCTAGCCATGTTAGAAATCAGGCTAGCCACATTAGACATTCAGCTGGCCAAATTAGACATCAGGCTAGCCATGTTAGACATTCAGTGGGCCATATTAGAAATCAGGCTAGCCATGTTAGAAATCAGCCTAGCCACATTAGACATTTAGCTGGTCATATTAGACTTCAGGCTAGCCATGTTAGACATTTGGCAGGCCATATTAGACATCAGGCTAGCCATGTTAGACATTTGGCAGGCCATATTAGACATCAGGCTAGCCATGTTAGACATTCAGTGGGCCTTATTAGACATCAGACTAGCCATGTTAGACATTCAGCAGGCCATATTAGATATCAGGCTAGCCATGGTAGACATTTGCCGGGTCATATTAGACATCTGGCTAGCCATGTTAGACATTTGGCGGGCCATATTAGACATCAGGCTAGCCATGGTAGACATTCAGTGGGTCATATTAGACATCAGGCTAGCCATGTTAGAAATCAGCCTAGCAACAATAGACATTTGGCAGGCCATATTAGACATCAGGCTAGCCATGTTAGAAGTCTGGTTAGCATTATTTCCATTTTGGATGAACCAGACATCATAATAAGTTTTCTTCTGAAAACAAAATGTAAATAACTGTCATCTACGAAAAGCAGTAGTGATAAGATTTTCAAAATGGCCACTGTGGCAACCAAATGGAAACTAAATTTAACTAATTGGTATCATTTTCACCAACCAGACATCAAGTATTTCAGTGAAAACCCCATGCTGACATGCACTTACATTTTGAAGTAGTGATAACAATGTTTTTAAAATGGTCACTGTGGTGACCATACTGGATGACACTATTTTCATTTAGGACCAAGTAGACATAATAAAAATTCTTTTGGTGAAAACCCCTTGTCACTATGACTTTATTCACAAATAGTGATGGCTAATATTTTTAAAGTAGCCATTTTGGAAGTCACATTGGCACCATTTTTATTTACAATGAACCAGATATCAATGAGAATACTTTTGTGAAAAACCCATGCTGGTATGATCACTGATTCAGGAGAAGTTGCAAAATGATTTTCAAAATGACCATAGTTTGGCCATATTGGAAGCCCAAGTGGTGCCAATATCATTAAAGACCTACTAGACCAGGGTGGTCCAACATCTTCAACACTGGACCAAATGATAAAAAATGTAAAGTTGATAGGGTACAGATATTTATATAAATATTTATATATAGATAAATTTTATTATAATTACACAACTGACTTTTTTTATATGTTCAGACCATAAAGAATTATGTGTAGGTCTGTTATAGGATTATTCTAAACTAGACCATGGGATGGATGTTTGTGCGTGTGTAAAGTTTCGTGGCCATCCTACAAATTGTGTGGACTTGTGATAAAAAAAAGACTTATTATTTCAGTTTAGTTAGTGTGTATCGAGTCTAAGAGCCTCTATGACTTCAAAGTATATTTATAAGCTGATGTCAAGTTGTATGCAGATTTCACATCTATATTTAAACAAATAATTATTAAGATGTATAAAAAAATGATTAGCATACATTCAGAAACAAATTAAAAATTAATATTTATCTCCATTAATGTCATCAGAAGAGCTTATTTGCTGAAACTGATTTTTTTAAACTTTTCATAAACTCATTTTACATTTGTGTTTTCAATCTGTTCCCATTTCTGGTCTGGCAGTTATCTTGCACACATATAAAGCATACAATGTAAAACTAGACAGTGCAAAGAATAATTATGCTGATCACTTGGGATGGTTTGTCATGCGACAAAGTTAAAGCAAAGTCTGCAAAGATCCCTTTGTACAGATAGGCTCTCATACAGGGATCTCTTAGAGTGCACTTTGACATAAACTTATCCCATTATTTAAAAATGAATCATATCCTTAAAAAAAAATAAAAAATCTGGGAAATTATATCATGATTATAAACAAAATTACACTGGAAAGACACAAGAATACTTTTTCTAAATCCTTGAAATATTTTGTAATACTTTGCTAATAACATGATCATTGAATTAGTTATAAATTATGAAAGAAATCAAATATCACAGCAGATACTGCAATGACATGGAAAGCCATTTATGGATATTTGTCACTGCAAAATTATTAAAAATGATTGTACAGGAATGATCTAATGGTACATTGATAAAACAACCTTTAAAACAAGATAACTCATACACACATGGAAAAATTTGGACATCTGCAATAAAATCAGATTTAAAGAAATAAATTTAGAATAAGTATTGAGTATAAACTACCATGTCCCTAAATTGTAGTGAATATAGTTTGACCATGACTTTGATTTTATGTTTGCTGTCACCATTTACATTGTTACATGTCAATATCATGACCAATTCATTCACAAAGGCTACGGTTGGCATGGTATCTCAGTTGGCAGAGCATGTCAAGAAATCCATGGGTTGTTGATTTGATACCCAATCAGGCCAATTTGGGTTGACTATCTCTTTGTGTCCTTAGTCCCACTTTCCAGGCATAATATGTTAAAAAGTGTCAATATAGCAAACTAAACAACAAAACAAAAAGGCATGGAGATAAACCGGTGAATGGAAATATTTATCTCAAATTGTTTCTGTAAGAAAACTTGTCTAATCACATCTATGCAGTGTCCATGCTAGTGGGGAAGATGAACCAAATATTTGCCTCCAGTCTAGTCATTTAATATTAACATGTCCTAAAGTGAAATTCACTTCATCTTGAATTTATTTCATGCCATTCCCACAAATCCCCTTTTGTTTTTAATCAATTTATTAATAATCAAAGTAAAAAGTGAAATGTTGACTTCTGTGTAAACTTCCCCTTCAAAGAAGACAGAGTTAAAAAGTTAGAAGCAAAAATAAAATTGTAAAAGTTTCGAAGACATCTGATCATCATAATACCAAACTTTACATTGCTATATATGGAATTCAACATGAGACTTCACACATGATTCTTGAACAAATGACTGAAAAAATTTATTTTGCAGCTAAACTGGAAGTGAATTATGATTCAGTGGATGCATCCAGATCCATTACTAATATCATTACTTAATCCAATATTTCATTCAAAAAACAAGGAAAGATAACTCATACTATGGAAAGAGTTGCAGATTTTCAAATGCAACCTACACTTTTGATGTTGCCACAACTATGTTATACAAACTCTGTGCTTAAACAAAATAAAAAATGTTTCTAATATTTTTTAAAGTTGTAATAGTATTACATCAATATTTGAATCTTTTGGCATGAAAATATGTAAAAACATTAAACATTTTCAACCTTATACACTCACTTCTATTTTTGATAATGTCAATCTGTTCTGGCTGAATGGAGAAAAAAAAATCTCAACCAAGTCCAGCATAGAAATTGATATGGAAAGCAACCTTTCAAGTTGTTGTAATTATCAGCCCTTGTCACCACTAGATTGCTACCAATATAGTGGGCGATCTTCAGTTAAGCTTAAAATAAAACACAAAGCTACAGTCACTCATCATAAAGTGAAATTTGACTTTCATTTTTTTCTTGTGCATGTTTATTGGGTATTATGCACACTTTCAGTTAATAGTCATATAGACATTTGCTTTTTATGTCCTTTTGAGAAAAGTCAGGGCCATTTTGAATTGTTGGAAACACCACTCCAAACACTTGACCTGATCTAGTCCTGTATGCTACAAATTACTGATGAATGTAAATGCTTTGCACACAAATCCAGTGCAAGTTGCAAAGTCATGTATGTGGCTGATGTCATGTTATCTTGAATGGCAGAGCAATGACTGTCTGAGCAGATATGATTCCACCATTTCTTGAATTGAGACATTAATTTCAAATGCATTCATGCCAACCCTCAAAAAGGTTTAAGTGCAATTAATGCTATTATAAGTAGCGAAGAATTTTTGTGTAAAAAGTGTAATTTGGGTGTAAAAAGTGCAATCTATATATTACATGAATGAATTACAGCACATGAGAAATGTACAATTTTAGAACTAACCTGGTTCAGCAGCTCATCAAAATTCTTGTCACTGAGGACAAAATCCATATGGATTAGAACCAGAGTACAAACACAAAATCTATTTTAATTTTTTTTTTATTTTCTGCACTCACTTCAAGTAGTCTACATGTAACTATTATTGAATGATCATAAACTGGAATTCTTCAATGTTCATGGTCACAAATCAATGAAATTAATCTGTTAGACAAAGTTCACTTGTGAAGAAACCTGTCTGTCTTGCTGTAAATGTGTCATATACAATGCTATAAATAGCAAAAAAGGAAGTACTCTTACTCAATCACTTTTTTAAAAATATTCTCAAATTTATGAGTGGAATAAAAGCAATAATAATAAAAATGACAAAAAAAAGCTTTTTATTGCCTTCTTTTAATTTCATTTTTAATGTAGCATAAAAGAGTAATCCATATACAGTCTAGAGAAAAGCATAATCTGCTGAAAAGTGCAATGATTACACCAAAAGCATAATGGCTGACATGTATGCAAAAGCATGCTTGTGGAAACCACTTATCAGGCTATTGCTTGCTTTCCTGAATAAAATAGCAGGAAGAACCATTTATAGCATTAACTGGCACGTACTGCGTAACTAAACTTGGCCTCTCTGAACTGGACCAATCAAGCTATCTCTTTACAGAAGTTTAGGCAATAATAAATTGACTGAGTTACCTCAAGTCTATGACAAGTCTAAATTTTCCACTGGCTTTATAGCTGGAAAAAGTCCAGAACAGAACATCAAAAAGTCCAGTTTTTTGATTGTCTCCTCAACCCAATTCACTAACACAAAGCTTTTAGACTACCTCCACAGTGCACTTCACTAGCACAAAGGTTTAAGACCACCTCTACAACCCACTTCATGGGCACAAAGTTTTTAAACTAACTTCACAACCTAATTCACTAGCTCAAAATCTACCTCCAGTAGTAAAATGTCAATATTCGTGGGATCATTTTGTCTCTCCATCAAGAGGGGCCACAATAGAAGTGGAGGCTGGATGAATGAGATTTGGAGCTTGTATGATGTGTCTTGGATCACGCAACTGTTTGGCAGCAATAGGATGATTCAAGTTGATGGAACAGAAAGAGTCTGGCACCACAGGAAGGTTGCCAGCAGGTAGGAGTCACAGATATTTGGTGGGAGGCTTGAGTGGGGAGAAACTTAGTTTTCTCACCCCACAACCCATCAATGCTTGCTTGAGAAAGTTAGGGGCATATGACCACCTATAACTTGCTTGTTCATGACAAGGTTGCCACTGTTTCCTGAAAACTACCCCTAAAATACTTCTGTCAATGATTGTCCCTTAACTATACAGTGATAGAGGTATGCATGGGGATCTGATGGGGCAACATCAGGTTCCGAACAGAAGGTGGGAATGGAGAGAGAGCACAAGGTTGCTGCATGCTAGGGTTAAAGAGAATCTTGCAGGAGAGCATTCCTTCTAATCCAGATCACTAGAGTCCATCAGGGCACTCAACATCATGTGGTAAGCAGCCCTTCTGTTACCTTGGCAACACGACATACTGATTTCAAGGTGTGGTCACAGCAAGCCCTCTCAGCTGAGTAAAAGATGGAAAGAGCTGGTAGGTTGAGTAGGCAAGAAACTGACATGAGGGGCTAAAGGGAAAAAGACTGCATGTGGGCATCTCTTCTTATCAGGTCCAGGTTATAAAAGGGCTTTAGGGTGTTTGCATCATGTGGTAAGCAGTTCTACAGACTACATTGGCAACGCAGCATACTAATTTCCATATGTGGTCTCTTCCAGCCCTACAGATAGATTGCAACGGGACCCTATGTTGAGTAGGCAGGTAACAACATGATATTGCTGACTAACTCTGATACAGTCTTTAAATATGTGTGTGTCCACTTTGTAACAGAGTTGAGCAAATTTGTTGATGTCATTACTGTTCTTGTTTACGCTAAGTAAATCCAAATCATTCACATTCGTATATGGTTTGTATCAGAGTGGTGAAAAGAGCTAATGCCTGGTATGATTGGGGTAAGATTATGATGGGCACATGTTCATCATCTGTATGAACATCCAAAAAGGGTCACAAATTTTATCTGATTGACATTATGTGTAATTTTTGCAGGTCTTGAAGATCCTGAATAATAGATGCTCATCATCTTCATCAACATCCTGACCTTGTATGCAATAGTGATTGGCGATGGAAATATTAATTATACCTCTTCAATAGCTGCCTTATAACTAATTTCAGTCCTTTCCATGGTTACATCAGAATGTATAGGCAAGTCCATGTTGTGTACCAGGGTTGTTTTCTCTTCCTGTACACTTTGCATCCAGGGATATAGCATTTTGGAAGGCAGCAACAATGATGAGCCATTATCACATGTAAAAATGACTCTACCAGTGGGATATGCTAGTAGGTCTGGTCAAATCATGTCCTTCATGGGTAGTGTGATCCATCTGGAGAGTATTAGTACAGGCAGTAAGTAAACTGGACTGGGCCAGATGGCTGGACAGAATGGCTCAATTGAGAAGATGCTGGTACATCACATACTGGGATCATGAATATGGTTGATATGGCATGGTCAGGACAACCTGCTTGTTATATGCTGCTGTCAATGTTGGAACTGCTGAACAATGTGTAATTTGCCAGTCTGAGATTATAGATTCATTGTACAGAAACAGTACACTAACTGGTGAGGTGGCTGGACCTGCTGGCCAGCAGCTGTGGCAGTATACACTAAATAATATATAACCTGTGGACACAGCAATCACACATACTTGGCTTTGAAGTTATGAAATCCATGCATGGGTGGGGATTGGGACTTCCAGTAGGCTGCCAATTTGGGTTAAGAACATTCATAGTGTCCTCTAATTCACTCTTCAAGAATCTCAACAGCTTGCTGTAGTATCCATCACATACATGATGATTATAACATGTGTGGATTTAGTTTGTGCAGCTTTGATAGGATTGGATATCACCACTGTAGATGCAGTTTTAGGCACGTTTACTGGTGATTGGGGTGTTGTCTCCACATCCCCATGAAACACACCAACAATTCCTAATTGAGAATAATGGTTCAAATTATATGTTTGGAAGATTCTGAACATCATATGTTTGTGGCCCATTAATGGTCTTTTCAAGACAATGGACCAAACATCTACACACAATGCAAAGATGCTAAATTGGTGTTTGGAAGAATAATTTGTGCAGGCAATGACTTTAAACTGACTGCATTTCTTGCACTTGACTGCCATCTCTGCAATGAAACAAAGACAAAATAAGCACATATATAGGTGAACTAATGTTACCAAGACAATGCAATAAAGTGAAGTTGAACAGTGCATTACAATTACACTGGTGAAAACCTCAGCATTCCCAATTTATATCACATAAACAATAACAAAATGGTAAAAGAAAAAAATGCATAAATATGAATAAACTCCCCAGAAAAAAAATGTTGTATACATTAATTATATCAACATTCTGACTCATTACACCACAGACACAAAAGTGATGGTTGTTTAAAACTCATTTTTAATTTCAATGGATTCATCAGAGGTGCTGTTAACGGTTGCAATGAAAAGCTGAAACAATCAAGCTTATGAGTGGCCACTGAAATATAGCAAGGAGAATTAATCTGATGATGTTTCTTCTCTTTATCTATATGATATATGGTATGTCAAGAAGTTGGTCTTTCATTGAAAGCTTGATCAAGAAGTAGCAGAGTAATTACCTGATGTCAATGCGGTCAGGTAAAATATTTGTCGGAGAATCAATTGCTGGAATTGAACAGTGTGAAAATCAGTGTACTGTTGTCTCCGTGTGCTTTCCTTTATATGGTGCCCGTCTGAGTACCATGTTTTCCAATTTAAGCAAACAAGTTTAATGTTGCTAATTCACCTTTTGTTTACCAATCTTTTATCCCTATCACCCATTTCAACTATTTACCTCTTTGATATTATAGCAAATGTATAATAAAAAGTATATGTAATTAGCATATTATTATTCTTGCTTGGAATTGATTATAAGCAAGCTGGCATGGCAAAAGAATGGACATATTTTAAAAACAGAAGGCATCAAAGATTTTTTAAAAAAGCACAAATTTCTTTCATTGAATTACAAGTTCTAATCCAATTCTTGCCAGGGGTTCCTAAACACTGTCAACTTGTTGGTGTTTTATTAGTAACTGTTGCCACATTTACTTGGGCCAGTTTGTTTTCAAGCAGCAAATCTGATGTTATCCACTGTCTTGGAAAATATAAATAAGTTCATAAATTTAGACTTGATGTCCATATGATCAATATATACATGACGTCCTCCTATTTATTACTCGTTGGGGAATAAGTGGATGATAACATTAATATAGACAGAGCAACTAAAAAGTTAACACTAATTCACACTGGTCTATGTCAAAATATAATACTTTGATTTTATGCATGCCAATGAGAAGTGTCAGCTCTGGTAAGTCAAATGTCAAGAAGAAAAGAGATAAAACACTAGTTACAAAGTTGGTAATGTTGTTATTATTATTATTATTACTATCATTTCTGTTTCACAAGATTTAATTTGGTATACTTGCACCACGGTAACAATAGCCTCTTTCACCTATTTGCAGTCCTGATGCAATGTTTACACATGAATATGGTATAGTTTACTACAAAATTGCTAACTGTGTAAACCATTATGTACCTGGTTGTCAAAGATACCATTCCAATGAAATTATGTATTCCACATTTTGTAGAAGGGGTGTGGTTCATGTTCTAACACAATCAACTAGTATGATGATTCTAACATGAACAAAACTTAGAAATTAAAGACATTTAATTTTACCAATTTTAGTGAAGCATGAAATATTTAATTTACAGTGATCTACTTTTATGAGACAGGTTTATTACTCATCAAGATTCATCCCCTCACCAAGTGTCATGAATCTAGGCATGAAGGCACAAAAACCCATCTGGTTATGAGCTAAATGCAAAACCTTAACCCAAGCAAGTAAAATGTGAAATGCATGCCACAATGATCTTCCTTTGTGCCATGAATGTGATTTATCATATAGTTTCATGATTCTGTGATGAAATGAGCTAGAGAAATAAAAAATTAAAACTAAAAACCCATGCAATCACTTAAAAAAAATGTATAACTAAGGTTCATGTATATACAAGTTAGCTCTCTACCATCTATGATATTGACTCCAAACTGTTGTCTTGGACCAAGACAGAAAGAATAGTTGACATTCAATGTGCATGTACATTATGCTTTATCTGTGTGTGTGCGTGATTAAAATTTTCAATGTAACTTTAAAACATTTTCAGCCATATTGCTATGATGTCTGCACTGTGACAGTTTATAGTGATGTCCAGCACTGAGGCTTAATGCTGCAGACATGATGCATGATGTCCAACCCAGTCACATTATCCTGACACCAGGCCAACCAGTCCTAACACTAACCTCTTAATGCTGAGCACCAAGCAAGGCAGCTGTTAGTACCATTTTTTAAATGTCTTTGGTATGACTTAGCCGGGGTTGGAACCCACGACCTTCCACATCCATGGAGGATGCTCTAACCACTAGGCCACCGCAGTGGTCTACTTTACCTGTGTCAAGGAAGATGCCAATATAGAGTGAAATACAACAACTTGCCTCTATGAAGCTGAGCTAAACATTGCCAAATCATTAAGATGAAAAACACTTGAAAAGAAATGTGAACATGTAGTCTTACAAGATAAAAGATACAAGGTAACTTTCAGCATACTTTTACTCAAATTCTTCCTAAAACAAGGCACTCTAAATTTATTTAAAGCATATTGACCTATAAATTTCTATTCAATTACCACATAAACATCATAAATTACTTAAAGCAGAAAATTCTAAGAATGAAATGGCACTTCCATGTAATTTACTTCACATGTTGCCTGTAAAATCCTAAACAATTAGAGCGTTATACTCCAGAAATGAAAATGTTTACAGACAAATGGAAAAAAAAGATAATTTTACTCCACTATAATACATATCATGGGATAATAATTGTGACAGAAAAGAAGTAAAAGCACCAGCATTTGAACAGGCTTTAAACTATCATAGCTTAAGAAAAAAGTATATCAGAACAGTGAGCTTAAAATCAATAATTCTAAGTACTTTAAGACATAAAGAATGTTAAACTAATTCTATTCTGCTGGAATGTAAAGCATCCAGGCAGTAGGATCATTGGAAAGAATACTGGTACAAATTGAGTCTCCCTTTCCCACTAACAAGCAAATTCCCTTTGTTATTGCAGGCAATGCAACTGATGTGTTCTAGAAGAGTTGTCCACTCTTGAATATGTTCACCTCGCTGGTTGCACATCAGGATCTTATTCTGCAGTGTGTCAGTGACAAAGATGCTGTTCTTTGGATCAACACACACATCACCAGGTAACCAGTCAGAAGCCCCAGGGGGACAGTACTCTCCTGTACAAACAATATAAAAATCATAAACTAATGTTTCTAAATCAAATTCATATTTTAGACATTATTTTTTTTCAAAATATACAAATTTAATGAAAAGTATGTACAGTATCATGATATCACATTTAGGCAATCATCACTATGCAGGGTGTGATCACTGAGCTGTAATCAAACCAGCAAGTTATGTTCTGCCTATGCTTCTGTTTTTTTACCAACAAAATTCTTCGACTTGTGTAATTAAATGCCATCTTGACACAGTTAACAAACCAGATAAGAGATCAAATTATGAACATATTTCCAAAAATTGTATGTCTGAGCAAAACTAGCCCAGACAACTAAAAATCAATTGGGCAAGTGAATTTTACTGAAGTAGCCAAATTCTGACATAACATAGAAAGAAAAAATTTTTGATTTTAAAATCATTTTCGTCAAAATTATTTTTTCAAGGTTAGTATGTCAAAACTGGAACTGCCACCCCCTATTATGAATTTCACTTGTAAAAAATTAAAATTTTGAAACTATTAATAGAGATTTTAAATAATTTCTGTTTTCCAACTGCACAATGTATGAAAAACATGATGTACTCAAAAATATAGTGAGCAAAAGTTAAAAAATTGTGCAAGCCAAAAGAGCTCGGAAAAAAATTTACATTATATTATGATAAGATGTGCAATTCTCAGTCCTTGTAGTAACTGACATTTACATGAGATTTAATAATAATAATAATAATAATAATAATAATAATAATAATAATAATAATAATAATAATAATAATAATAATAATAATAATAAAAATAATAATAATAATAATAATAATAATAATAATAAAAATAAAATCAAGCCAAGGTTAGACATCAGTAACTTCTGTTCAATTTTTTCCATATTTTTCACAGTATGCTTATTAATACATGAAATGATGATATGAATAAAGATCAGCTGGACCATTAAATGTTGTGTACTGAAATACCATGCCTGAAGTTCTTGTGATTTATATTTATACAACATCCCTCACCAACTTCATAAATTTTTCTTTGAATCTCTAGTACGAAAAGCTATCAAAATTTTAGTAAATTTCTACCAGTTACCATTGATCCTAACCATCAGTTATCTGGATACGTGATCAATGTAAAATTAAATGTAAACCTGGTTATAATATACAAAAAACTAATTTCTGAGACACAAATATTCAAGCTTTAAGTTTGGTTTCATTAAATATCTTGCATCGTTCAAAACTTAAACTCTGAGCAAAGATACAAGTCACAGAGACATATTTCCATTACTGTGACATTGATCTCAAGACAGATGGCTTATTATGGTAAACAGGACAAACCATATGGATATGGTAAACACTTAGGCAAAGTTTCATGAAAATCCCTCCATTAAAAACTTGTGCATAATGAGTAAATGCTTTCCAATAAATGACTACAATATGCAACCTTTATTGCTTTTGTATACATCAAGCATCAAACTTTTCTTTGGCACCATACAACAAATGTTTATGAAAAATAAATCATCACAAGTCCCAAAATGCAAATAAAGAAATAAACACTGATTGAAAAATGCTAAAATCTCTTAAACAGTGTAAAGTTCTACCACAATTATCTGCAAATCTCAGCTCTCCATGCTGTATGGATATACAAGTGAAAGTCATAAAAAATGGATATAAGTATCATATCTAACACTAAACTACTAATGCTGAGTGCCAAGCAAGAGAGCTGTTAGTACCATTTTTCCATTTTTGAAAAAATTAATCAAACAATCCAACTCAATAAAAGCTGGAAATTTGCTCGTATAATACATGTCCCCCAAACATTGTCCAAACTCTTACAGAAATCTGCAAGGTTAGCATAACCTTAACTCCTAACATTTATGGGAAACTGGCAAAAATCAAACTAAAAAGAAAGCTGGTTTACATAATCCATGAAGTCCTTTTAATAGCTGTGCCATTCACAACTCTATCATATATACAGCAAAATTACCCACCTAAATGCAAGCCATCCATATTAGTGATTATCACCCTCTTCAAATGTGTGTCAACCAAAGCAATTAGGTTGTTATTGCTGGTTGCAATGCTGGTGACATGCTGCAGGTTTAGTCCACCAGATGTAGTTGGAATAAAATCGGAAACTTTTCGTCCTTCCACATCATATCTTGCAACCATGTTCTTCTTCACATTGGCTATAACAATGAATTGATTTTTGTAACAGGCTATCGGATGGGGAATGCTGGCCTGAAACTGAAGTCGTTTAACCTGTGGATTAGTGTGTTCCTTGATGTAAACATTGGCATTATCACTGTTCCAAGCTATGCAATCATTCCATCCTGTCAATGACATTGGTGCAGGATCCTGAAAAAAATCTACAAAAGTGCCATCTATCCTGAACATCTTTATTTTCTTGTTTCCATTATCACTTAGGAGGAATGTCTCATTATTGATAAAAGCAATACCAGAAATTATGGGTTCCTTGTTATCCGAAATCATCTTTACATTAAGGCATGTGACAAGTCGAAGAGCTACAAATCTTTGAACTGATTTTTTCGTTCCATGAGCTAAACTTAGTTCTGGCTGTGGAGTTTTGGGCTCATAAGATGAACTTGGTTCAGGGTGAAAACTTGCTTGATTAAACATAGCAGCTGAATATTGCTGAGCTTGACGCTTATTGAGACTCGCACTGTTTTGTTGTCCTTCTTCAACTCCAATCTTCTGTTGAAAAGGGACTGTTGTATAACACTGCTGTCTGCCTGTATGTAGATAATCACCACCTAATGCCTCAACACTTCGTTTCTGTAATGTTCCTGGAAATGACTGAACCAAAGTTGGTGGTATGTCTGAGCTGTAATATTCCATAAACATCGGCATGGGGTAGGCTGAATAAAAGTCCTGGTATTGATCTAGCATAGTTGAAGGAAGAGTTTTCTTTTTTTTTGGTTTAGAAATTTTCTTCTCCTGACCCTGCTTGGAAGATGTTTTTTCAACTATGCTTTTTATCCCTTGATCTTTCTTTGCTGCTTTCTTTTTGCTGGGGCTGGAAATGCTGAATGGTGACCAGTTTTTAAAATCAATGCTACCAGTATTGACTATCACAAATGGACAAGGACAGTTTCTGGGAGATGCAGGAGAAACATTTTTCTCCTTTAACTCAGCCAGACTGGATTCTATTACTGATTGCAAAGTTAAAATGTCCACATCAAGACCTTCATCGAGGAAAAAATTAACAATGTTGGATCTATCTTCAATTTTTAAAGCTATTCCTCTAGCATTTGCTTTCCTATCTGTAGCCAATTTTCTCTGAGCTCGAAACATTTTCCTCAAAAGTTTTACTGCATCATCTCTTTTTGTCTTCATAACTTGGACATACTGCTCAACAACTTTCTCAATAATTTCTATTTGCTTCTTCTCCTCTTTATCCAGGTCAACCAGAAAACCATCCATATCATCATCATCTATTTGTTCACGCTTTTTCTCAAGGTCATCCAGAAGGGACTGAATCACTATCTTTCTTGATGCTATAGCTTCCGTGAAAACAACACAGTGATGCTTGGAATGATCCAATAAAATACAATCACGACAAACCAGCTCATTACAATTTTCGCAGAAAAATTTTCGATCTTCACCTGTGTGCTGCTCACATTGTACTCCTTTTACAGGAATCAACTGTTGTTTTCCTACCAATTTCAAATCATCTTTGGACACAACTCTGTGGTGTGCAGTTTGACTTGAGAAATTGTGCTTAGCAAAACAGTCATTGCACAAAATATCCCCACAGTCTATACACTTCCCATACCCCTCATTAGTTTGGTCATGTAGCATACAAACAGCACAGTCAAAAACAGAATCAAAATCAACCTTCTGAGCTGATATTAAATTCATGACAAGCTTGTTGGAAACAAACCCATCTTTTCCTTTACTTGGAATGCTGTGTCTACTCTTACATTTTGGACACCTGATCTTATTCTTTTTCACATGAAGGCTGTCAAGACAAACATAACAGACAGAATGTAGACAAGGAAGCAGACGTGGATCAGAGAAAGAGTTTTCACATGCTGGACAAATCAATGGATCCTGGGATTGTGAATTTGCCCTCTTGACTCCTGACCTATTAGAATCATTGGTATCAGATTTAGAAACACGATCTTCACTGTCCTTCTCTTGATTGTCCTGGCCAGCTTCCCCACTGTCCTCCTCATCTTCCTCTTCTTTATTCTCCCCCTCTTCCTCTTCTTCCTCACTTGTAGAGGTCCAATCTGATGCATCATCCTGGTTGACAGAGACAGAATTCCTAGTCTCTCCAAAAGTCTGATCTTTCTTTGTTTCAAAAACCATATCTTCATCTGCAGCTATTGCTCCAATTGAAATTAGACCATGATTTTTCAAGCCTGCACCTTCTCCTGTACCACTTGCATTTTCATTATGAAGGGGTAGAATTCCTGGAATTTCTTTATTACTGTAACCATTCAAGGGATTCTCAGGGCTTGTTACTAAATGATCTGTGGTATGAAATTCTGTCACATTCTGATGGTTCAAATCTGCATCTCCTGATGATTGTTGCTCTGACATTGTTGCTGCTCCCTCCATGGATTCCATTTCTGCACTTGTTGGCAAAGTAAGACTTGTGTTTTTCTCTGAAATAAAAATGACAACAGTTTAAAATTTCTGAGTAGGAAATCAAAATCTACTTAAGTGTTTACAAACAGTACTTTACCAAAACAATATTGACATAAGGTGCACTGAGAAAAGATAATCTGATTACAGATACACTTTACACTCATAAGGCACTTACCTATGCAATTCTATTCCTGTAATATATATATATATATATATATATATATATATATATATATATATATATATATATATATATATATATATATTCATGTATATTTTATTCAATTGTTTGTTAGTTTTACCTTCTCTTATTTCATTACATGCTACTGTAATTGTAATGCAACATTGTATACTGGACTTTACCTTGGCCAAAACTAAGTTCATTTTTGCTTGACTTGACTGACCTTTTATTTCATTTTGTGTAAACAACTAATACATGTACATGGCTAAATTATTCTCTTTGTGTATGACCTTACTATCATGATCATTATTAATATTAAATATAGTAAATATGTTTATTTTGGTCAAATTTCTGGAATTTTCTAAGTGAATTATACATAATCCAGGTTATTGTTTTGCAAACAGGATCATTCTAGAAGTTTTTTTTCCATTATGTAATTTTTGTTTTAGAAAACGCTAATTGTGACTAGAGGTCAAGTGGAGAACTATATATATTGTAACTGTGAGGACTTGGTCATTTGTGCTTTAACATCTAGTTCTTTCAACTTTTATTCTGTTGTGTCTAGTTGGGATGAATCTTTGTCTGCAAATTGATGAATTCAAGTGATTATTTTCTCTGGAAATACAATTGTACTCTGATAAAATTTTTGGATAGAGACATTCACTAAATTCAAACCTGGAATTATATTACTGTGATTTAAAACTTTGTTTTCTAATAAATTTGTTAAATTTTACAAAGCTTGTTGTCTTTCACTCTTTTCTGTTACTTGTTTTAAAAGCACTGACTTGTAACAACTTATCAAAAGCCTCTTGACACTTTTCTGACCAAAGAAATTTGGTTTTCTTGCTCAATAAATTTGTCAAGTGTTCAGCAATTATGGAAAAATTAGAATAAAATTTCTGATAGCATTCAGCCACACACAAAATTTGCATCAGTCAATTATAGATAAATTGTCTAATTTGCATCAACGAGTCTGTAAAAGAATTTCTGAACTGTTGCAATATGATCTTTCCAGGTGTCATTGTGTATGACATCATTGATGTAAGCATCAGTTATCTGGACCAAATGTAATAATTTTCATTAAACATTGAATAATACTTGGTGAACTTTTATCCCAAATGGCATCACTTTATTCCATCTAAAGTCACAATGCCAAAATTTTCTTTGCCCTTTCCGTCAGTGGAATTTGCCAAAATCCTTTTATAGGGTCAAATTTGGTGACATACTTGGCATTTCCAATTTTATCAATGCAGTGATCAATTTTTGGTAATGGAAATGAATCTGTTTTAGTCACTATGTTCACCTTTCTATAATCAATGCACATGTGGAGAGTATTATATGCTTTTGGAGCAAGTATACATGGTGATCTCCAAACTCCAGTCACTTTTACTTGGTTCTATAAAATCATTCTCCAACAATACTGAACTTCTTTTTTCAAATATTTCTATTTGAGAAGTTTCAAATTGTATGGGTGTTGTTTCACAGGTGTGGAATTTAACATTTTAGCATCATTGTAGGGGTTTTATTTGTTTTTGTATGAACATCCAAAAATAAGTGCTCATATTCAAGTGATAACTGTTTGTTTTAGTTCATTCTTTTGTTGTTGCTGCAGATGTGAATGTTTCTTGTCCAAATTGTTCATAATTTCTGAATTTTGAACATTTGTTACTCCAAAATCAATACAGTCCAATTTCATTCTTTTGCTTAAGTCTGCATTGTGTTGGATAGGTACAAATAAATTAACTGCATGATTAATCTGGCTACCTCTCTCAAAATACTCTTGTAACATATGTATATGGCAAAGTTGTTTATGCTTACATCTTTCAAGAATATTTACGATATATTTTAAATCATGTACTATCTTCTCAACTCTGTAAGGACCATAATACTTGGCCAGAAGAGGAATTTGTGGTACAAGCAAAAGAGAGAGCCCGACCTCTATCACCAGGTTGAAAACTCCTTTAGTTTGTATTTTTATCACACCTTAATTTTTTTTTGACAGAGAAGAGTGCAGATTAGTTCTTGCAACCTCGCAAGCCTTTTACAACTTATTCTTCAAACTGGAAGCATAAACAAGAAGATTAATTTTGGTATCTTCATTAGAAAGAAGTTTTTCATTTAACAACTTAAAATGGTGCATGCACAGTATGTCCAAAAACTAGTTCAAAGAGACTGAATTCTAAAGATTCTTTAACTGATTGCCTAACAGCAAACAATAGTAAATGAATGCCTTCATCCTAATTTATACCTGTATAAAAAATTTGACCATATCATATATTTTAAATTTGATGAAATCTTTCTAAAGCCCATAGGCTCTTAGGATAGAAAGAAGATTTGAATTTTGTTTCCCTAATTTATACATAACTTGCTGGAAAATTCCAGAGATAAAATTTGACCCTTGATCAGATTGAACAGATTTGTAAGACCAAAAATGAGTAAATGAAACTTTGTCAAAGATTTTACTATTTCTTTAGTTTTACTATTCCACAAAGGAATTGCCTTTGGGAATCTTGTTAATGCACACATCATGGTCAACAAGTATTGGTTACCTGACTTGGTCTTAGGAAAGGTTTTCCATTAGGAATTTAAAAAAACAAACAAACTGCTAATTATGACTTCAGGTCAAGTAGAGAACTATACATACATACATACATATACTGTGACTGTGAGGATTTTATGATTCATGCTTTGAAATCTAGCACTTTTAAGTTGTATTATATGTTGTGACCAGGAGTTTTTGGCTGTAATCATTTTTTTCTTCAAATTATTGAATTTAAGTGATTATTTTCTCTGGAAATAAAAACATGCTCTTATAAAATTCTTGGTTAGCGACATTCACTGAAATTTATATTATATTTAAACCTGGAAATATAATTCTGTGATTCAACAAGAGACTATTGACTCATCAACACTTCAACAGCAACCACAGACATATCATTGACTTAAGTTTGGGATATTTTGTGAATAGTTATAACAGTTCCAATATTTCTGATGTGCTAGGAAATACTGAATGTCTGAATGGCACCAACTAGACAAGAAATTCTTTAGTACAAACAAATGTTGCCATCCATTCAGAAGCTAGTAGTGGTGATAACAATTTTGGGACAAATATACATTATGACAAGTCTTCTGGTAAAAACCCCATGGCAGTATTATTTTCATTCAGTATTAGGGATATTACTTTTCGTTTGGGATGTTTAGCAATCAAAAGATTTTCAAGATGGACTCTCTAGTGGCATATCAGACAATAAAATGAGCACCACTTTCACTGAGGAGAGCTAGGTATCACAAGTCAGTATGAATTTCCACACAGGAAGGGGTAGCAATAACAAGAATTTCAAGATGGATGCTATTAGGAACATTTTGACATGACAAGAAGTAATTCAGTGGAAAGTCTATGCTATGTTAACATTCAATATGGAAGAGTAATGATAAGAAGATTTTCAAGATGGCAATTGTGAAAGCCTCATTCAGTATCTGATTGACACCTTTCTTCATTTAGGACCAACCAGAAAGTCTTTTAGTGAAAACCATATGTTGAGGAGAAGTGATAACAAGATTTTAAAAATGGCTGCCAAGACCTTCAGGAACCCAAGCTTCTAGATCAAATGCACATGAAATTTGCAAAGAAAATACTGTTTCTCCATGTAGCAACTTCATTTCCCCCCAAGGTTGCTCCCCTTTTCTTTATTTTTAATCAGCCAAGGCCAATTTACTGCAAAGCTAAAGGCTAGACTTAAGTGAAGGGGTAGGAAGCCAACATGACCAATAAACAGTTAATCATTGTAATTACAGTGTGACAAATTCCCTCAGGGCTACTCAGATCTACCACAAAGAAACCATGCTCCTCTAAATGCATATGTTAGTACTTGTGATTGATTGAGAAGAAAATGATGCAATTTTCTGTTGCAATGGTCAATAAATCAATCCAAATATAAATCATGAAAACAAATAAAGCTGCCTTAGTTTCCTTTGGACATTATGTTAAATCATCATATGCCATAATAACCAGTATTTAAGCATGTATGATTTCCTAAAGAGCACTAGAGTATCAGTTGATACTTTCTAAACAAGTGCAGAAATATATACTGTCTTGTTCTTATGAAAAAATCTGTTTTCATTTTGTTTGGAAATGGACCATAGTGGATTATAGTATTATTGTAGAGGTATAGTAACATAAACAGCTAAGAAATCAATCCTAACATGAATTAAAATAATCATGTATATTTTCATTTTCCTTCATATCCTTTTGAAAATGAGGGAGGGACTCGTGTTTTATGCAAGGAACTCTCAGAAATAGGATGGACGCTCCTGAGTTACATGAGAGAAGAGTCCAGGACTTCTATCCTTAAAATCTGCTGATAGCCCTGGCCGCTGTGGCTGCCAAACTGAATGTCATCTAGCAGCTATTTAGGATATTTTGATATATATGGTTCCCATGAGTAATGTATGTCTTTTGGGATTTCCGGAAGCCTTATTATTATATATTTATTTCACACCCACCCACCCCATATCCTTTAGCACATTAAAGCAGGAAGAGCCCAAAATTTGCATATCAATAATTTTCTCATTTGCAATAATGCAATTTCAGACAACTCTAATATTAAAACATTTTTTTAAAAAAAATACCTTAAAATAAAGAATCTAAGTGATATCTGAAATATGCATAAAAAGTGAACAAAGCAGCTTTTCCAAGGGTAAAGCCATTTGTTGTCAGTGATAAATAAAGTCTGCAAAATTCTAATTTACTCCCAGACATAAGCATTAATTCAAAAAAATAAAACCATAAACATGTTTTTATGTTCATTGTTACCATTTAAGTGTTACTACCCCTGTAAACAGCACTAAATTAAAAATGGCAAAAATACTTCACAGCACTTGCTGAAAATGGCACATGGATGATTCTGTGTTTGAAACATTGTAGATGACACTAGCAATCTTTAAAATTGCCAAAAGCAAAAGTCAAAACATTTACCATTATTAAGTGAACAAATATTTCTGTTTAAACAATGTATATGACAACCCTAAAGTTGTGAATGTGTACTGTTGTCTTTTGATTCAAGTGTGAAATTTGACCTATTTTTCTCTTGCTGCCAGTGCTGTGTGCTGTAAGTATCATCTGTTCATACATATTGGTCTGACTATGTTAATGCTTTCGTTATTTTTGTTTTGTCTTCACATAATGGTCTGGATAGGTTAATGTCATCAAATTTAATTTTAGAAAGTGTCAACAGTACTAAATAAAACTTATTTACAAAATCTAGAAAAATCAGACAACTCTATGCTTGTGGGCATCAGTTTTAAGTATATTAATTTAAGTGCCCATACAACTTGTTGAAAAACAATTGTAATTTGCCTGAGAAAATATTTACTTCACTGACAAAATGTATTTTCAAATTGCTGAAAGACATGTAAATCATTAACTTAATGCCCCTTACCCATATGAAGATCATCTACTTCTATTGAAAGCTGTAAATCATTAATATGTATGCCCCTTACCCATACAAAGATCATCTACTTCTATTGAAAGCTGTAAATCATTAATATGTATGCCCCTTACCCATACGAAGATCATCTACTTCTATTGAAAGCTGTAAATTAACATGTATGCCCCTTACCTATACAAAGATCATCTACTTCTATTGAAAGCTGTAAATCAATAATATGTATGTCCCTTACCCATATGAATATCATCTACTTCTATTGAATGCTGTAAATCAATAATATGTATGCCCCTTACCAATAAGATCATCTACTTCTATTGAAAGCTGTAAATTAACATGTGTGCCATTTACCCATATGAAGATTATCTACTTCTATTGAAAGCTGTAAATCATTAATATGTATGCCCCTTACCCATACAAATATCATCTACTTCTATTGAATGCTGTAAATCAATAATATGTATGCCCCTTACCCATACCAAGATCATCTACTTCTATTGAAAGCTGTAAATTAACATGTATGCCCCTTACCCATATGAAGACAATCTACTTCTATTAATAGCTGTAAATTAATGTGTGCCCCTTACCTGTACAAAGATCATCTACTTCTATTGAAAGCTGTAAATTAACATGTGTGCCCCTTACCTGTACAAAGATCATCTACTGCTATTGAAGGCTGTAAATTAACATGTATGCCCCTTACCTGTACAAAGATCATCTACTGCTATTGAAGGCTGTAAATCATTAACATGTATGCCCCTAAACCCATATGAAGATCATCTACTTCTATTGAAAGCTGTAAATTAACATGTGTGCCCCTTACCTGTACAAAGATCATCTGCTTCTATTGAAAGCTGTAAATTAACATGTGTGCCATTTACCCATATGAAGATTATCTACTTCTATTGAAAGATGTAAATTAACATGTGTGCCATTTACCCATATGAAGATCATCTACTTCTATTATAGCTGTAAATTAACATGCCCCTTACCCGTATGAAGATTATCTACTTCTATTGAAAGCTATAAATCATTATCATGTATGCCCCTTACCCATATAAAGATCATCTACTTCTATTGATAGCTGTAAATTTTGCATAAAATGCAAGGCATATGACCTTTGACTGGGAAACATATTGCATATGTTAATGTTAATAAGGGCTTTTTTTAATTGAACATGTAATATGATTCTATGCATGGTAGGATAAAAATGCCATTTATAAGGCTGTCTATCACGCGTACTATTTAATAGCTAAATCTAAAACTTTTGAAAATAAACTGAGTTTGTAAAAATTAAAAACAGATAGAAAACATAATGTCCTCTGTATATGTTATGGCCACATATTACAGAAGCCAGTCAAAACCAGTCTACTGAGGGTCAAAACTGTTCCTGTGCTAATTGGAGTAAAGCTAACAGTGTACAAAATAATCTGATAATTGATAATCTTATTTCTGTAATTTGAGAATTTAGGTAACATTTCGGATGTCTATAGGCGTGTTACAGATATTACAAGCATCAAAGATAGTCCATGATGACTTTTTAATTTTGAATAAAATTCAGCAATCCTTTGGCAAAGATGAAAAAAGGAAAGATCAACCAAAAAAAAACCAATTTCATTAGAAACACTTTCATAAATTCACCCTTACTATAGATCTGATATAGATCTCTGTCTTCATTTTCTACTGTCAGACACAAGTCCCTTGGGCAATCAAAAACGAAATACTTATTTTTCTCAGAGCTAAAATTCTGGCTGTTCCCAGAACAAAGACTAATTTTGTAAGGGGAATTTTTTTTTAAAACCATGTAATCTGTTTAGGAATATATATAGCATACCCGTCAAATTTCACACTGGGAGTGTGTGTGTGTGATTTGGATTTTTAACTTAGCTTTAACAATTTTTCAGTCATATTGCTACAACGTCAGCAGTGTGGCAGTTTATAGTGATATCTAGCACTGGGGCATCATGCTGCAGACATGTAGCATGATGTCCAACTCAGTCACATTAGGCTGAAACCAGGCCAACCTGTCCTAACACTAACCTTTTAATGCTGAGCATCAAGTGAGGCAGCTGTTAGTACCAATTTTGCAAGTTTATGGTATGACTCGGCCAGGGATCGAACCCATGACCTCCCGCATCCTAGGTGGATGCTCTAACCAATAGACCACCAGAGTGGTTTCACCCTGGGAGAAAAAAAAACCAATTTTTAGTATCTTTCCATGCCTACTGCCCGATTTCATATCTTCTGATTTTTGCTGAGAATTTCCGATTATTATATTATGTCTGTCAAATTTCATTGATACTACATAAAACAGATACATCTTTTGCAATCCATAAAAGCTATTTTCTATTTATCACCCATATTTTTATGATGAAATATTTATCACACTACAAAGAATTCTTCTCTTAGTATATAGAATGTCAAGTTCAAACATTCACATCAATTTACATTTTTTGTAACCCTTCAATACTAAAATCTGAAAATAAACCACAACAATAAAATTATGAGTGTCAGGGATATAAAACATGAGAAAAATAGTTGCTACATGTACAGAAGCTTCAGACAATCCATGTACAACAAAGTAGAGCATCATTTATTTTCCACTGAATTGCTGGGGCTTACAAAAGCACACACTGTGGAACATAATTTTTTATATCTAAGGGCCAGTCCTTATCACAAAATAATTGCTTTCCTGCTTGTTTATTTAAGGCAAACCATAACTATTCTGCAGTTTTGCCATAGCTAACCAGAATAAGAAATGAGGGCATGTCTGGGAAATAGAAAGAAGGCACATCACTGTGAAACAGCAAATGTTTTTAAGATTTTTTACGTAAACGACCCAGAAGGTCCGTCAATATTTAGTGGAAACAAGGTTTAAAATACATTGAAAAACCTCATAATTTTAGGTCTCCTCCTTCCTTATTTTTTTTTTTAAATCTGTCCCTTTACTTGGCTTTTGAAAAGTTGAAGGATATGATAAGCACCCTTGTTTAGCTTATCCAATCAGGACGACTTTCTCCAACCACCCAACAATGTTAACACTACCACTGAAGTCGGAATTTGATAGAGAAAGTGATAATCTTCGGTGAAATTTAATAATAATGTTCAGTGAAATTTCTGATCTGAATGGGCGTGAGATTCCATTGTTCTATCCGCCTGATCAGTGTTTTAACTTTCCAGGTTGGGACACATTCCATAACCAGACTTATTAATAGCATCTGTGTTTTAATTTTTTATGGCATATAAAGTTATTGTGGAATACAATCATAGCTACGCCCAGCATAATGACCGCAGTATTATAATGTAGAATGACCAATTCACATTTCCAGTCGAAAGAATTTACTAATATTCAAATCGTCAAATAGCGAACTTCAAGCCATTTTAAAAAGAATAAACATTTACCAGATATATAGCAATATTCTCCAATATGACACTTTTTATGCAAGAAAATGAAGTGAAACTGACGTCCTAGCGTCAAGCGGAAGTGATATATTAGATCCTGAGACTGGTACACGATACCTATCATATTGACAGTGAGTTATCTCCCTTGGTTACACTATGGTGTCACTGGATAGTTTTGTATTTTGACACCCAATTTTTTTAGGTAGAAGGCATGAACCTAATTATCATAAGCCTAGCATTTATAAATTCACACAGAATATAAATTTGTGTTGTGGTTTAGATTTACTTTGAGTTAGGCTTCAAAATGGGTTGGCTTGTTTGGTGTCATAGCTGTTGTTGTTCGTCCATCGCGTCGACAAAGATAACTTCATCCGTGAGTTGGAGGAGCTGGTTGTATTCTGTGTGTGCGCAGGTGGCTGATAATGTCAATCATTGCACTGAAGATTCGGTTGCAAAAGGGACACGAGATGAGTAGGAAATCTCCATGAGGGCTGCTGCTACGTGCTTTGAATACCTTACCTATTCATCTATGCAGCTGCTATGCTATCATGCTCGATTCCCACAGCTTGGAGCCTTTGTGCAGATAGGAAAGCCAAGTGAATCGATCTCTAGCTGTTTGCTCCCATGATTCAGGGTTTATGTTGAACGCTTTCAATGTAGCTTTCTAATTGTCTTTGCAGCGTTACTTCTGACATTTGTGGGATCGCTGTCCTTACTGGAGCTCGCCATAGAAGAGTTTCTTAGGCAGCCGGTGGTCTGGCATGCGTACAACATGTCCCGCCCAGCTTAGCTGGGACTGCATGGTGTGAATGCAGGGGAAACCTGCTTGGGTGAGTATTTTGGTGTCTGGGACCTTGTCCTGCCATTTGATGTTGATTATTTTCCTGAGGCTTGTGGTGTGAAAGTGGTTCAGCTTCCTGGCATGTTGTTGATGCACTGTCCACGTTTCGCATGCGTAGAGTAATGTGGGGAGTAAAACTGCCCTGTAGACCTTTAGTTTGGTCGTGATGCTAATGCCTCTTCTATTCCAGACATTCGCATACAATCTGCCAAAAGTTGTTCTGGCTCTGGCAATGCGGAAGTTCACCTCGTCGTCAATGGTGACACACTGTGAAAGTGTGCTGCCAAGGTAGGTGAAGTGGTTCACTACGTTGAGTTTTTGGTTGTTGATGGTGATGGTGGGCTCAGTATAGAGCTTTCTCGGGGCTGGCTGATGCAGTACTTCAGTCTTCTTAATTTTGATGGTGAGACCAAAGCTTGTGCAGAAACTAGAGAACTTGTGAACGCTGCATTGCAGGTCTGCTTCTGAGCCAGCATTGAATGCGCAATCACCGGCAAATAAGAACTTCTGATGATGTCTGTCATAATCTTGGTTTTCGCTTGTAACCTCCTTGGGTTGAACAGTTTTCCATCTGTACGGTACCTGGTGCCGACTCAAACATCTCCGTCTCTGAAAGCATTACTCAGCATGGCAGAGAAAACAAGACTGAACATTGTTACTGCTGAAACACAACCCTGTTTAACACAATTGGTTACTGGGAATGGTTCAGATGCCTCTCCATTTTCCTGAACTTGTGCCTGCATGCCGTCGGTGGAATTGCTGAACCATGGATATAAAAGATTTTTTTGGACATCCATACGTGGCCTTTACCTTCCACAATCTTTCTCTGCTGACAGTATCAAACGCCTTTGTCAAGTCGATGTAGATGGAGAAAAGGTCATCGTTTTGCACTTGACATTTCTCTTGTAGCTGCCTTGCAGCAAAGACCATGTTAATAGTCCCATGTTGTTTTTTTTCGGAATCAACACTGGCTTTCTGGCAGGAGTCCCTGATCAAGGTGCAAAGAGAGACGGTTCTGTAGGATTCTGGCGAGTATCTTTCCTGCGATTGAGAGCAAGGAAATACCCCGATGGTTGTCGCAGGCCTGTCGGTTTTCTTTGCGTTTGTACAGGTGGATTATGGAAGCATCTTTGAATTTCAGCGGGATTGTCTTTTGCTACTACATCAGTAAAAACAGTTCGTGGAGCCTTTCAATCAGGGTTGCACCCCCTTCCTTGTAAACTTCTGCTGGGATGGCATCTGAGCCGGGGGCTTTGCCACTGGAGAGCAGATGAATCGATTTATGTGTCTCAAACAAGGTTGGAGCGCCATCCAGTGCATCGTTGGTGGGTAACTGAGGGAGGCAGTTAATGGTTTCATCGTTAATGGATGAGTGGCATTTCAAGGCACAGTCAAAATGTTCTGTTGTTTCAGGGCATTGTAGAATTTCTTCATGTCATGCTTGTCTGCGTAACACTGTCTCATCAGCTTTCTTGCTAAGCCAAGTGTCTCGCATCTTACGAAGTTTTTGCTGAACAGTTCTGAGTATGTTGATGAATGCATGTTTACTGGCTATGGACTTGGGGTTGTTAAGGTATACTAACATTGGAGATCATTATGCATAACTTGGGCTGCAAATGAACAGCCAACTTAGCTTGGATATTAAGCTATTGTCTGCTACAGAGGTAAATATCTAAAAATAGAGATAGATGAGTGGTGATAAAAAAATATGATAATTTGTTATAGTACTAGTGAACTTTATTCCCACATAAGGCACATACTGATTACGACATCTGCCTTGTCGCAGAAAATATTCAAAATAGCCCTTGCTGTCAAACATCAATGTAAAAGAATGGAGTTGGTGGCAATGTTGTATAATGAATGAACCTGATTACCACATTCAAAATCTCGCATGCTTTAAACAAAAGTCATTAGTTTGTTTTTAGTTGTATCTTCAGTGTAAAATTATTCTCATTTTCTGCAAAAGGTCATTGTAGTATTTCACCAGATAAACTGTCCAGTGAGGTTACGCTAAAATGATATAAATATTTTGCTATGCCAAAACACTATGATAACTGCGCATCACTGTATTAAATTGCATTTGATGCGATTGCTTTTCTACGATGGCTTAAGGTTCAGAATTCGAAGGTTTTTCCGAGTACATAGAAGGCAAATGTAAATAACTTCCTTGGTTACAGTACCACGAGTGTCACTATCTCAGGTTCCTTGGCACAGGTCTTTGTATTTGGAGTGATACTCCGTTTTAACAGTCTGAGGACCTTGCGTTCCAGAGCGCGACAGATTTCCACCTTAGTGGGATACCGTCAGTAGTGTAGTGGGATACAATAGTGACAATGGAAATTAACAGTTCAGAAACCCCACTCCCGGACCGCATGTCGACATGATTTTTAGCGACTAAAATCCACAAGACACTCTGAGACCGTATAGCAACACGATTTGTAGGAAAATAATAACACCCTGCGACCGTATAGCGAAAATGGGAATTTTGTATAGGAACAAGAGGAAATGGAATGGTATGGTGCAGCAAAATAGCAAGGACCGGGACGTCATGCCACCTGTGTCATTTCTATATAAAGTCTGAATCATTCGCGTTCGTGTCAGTGAATAGAAGAATATGTTTTAATTTTTTTAGGCAAGAAAGAAAAAATCTTTTCGAGGCAATGGAGTGGCCGTGAAAATGGCCTTTGGGTTTTTTGTTAAGATCATTTCGTTAAAATCTATGGGCATCGCACAGATCTTCTTCTCTTTCTCAAACTTCATCTAACCTCTGGTCCGTAAATCAGACCTCGCTTCAGACAGCCTTCTCTTTCCACAGGTCCTTCTTTTCCAATTGTTTATCTTGATGATCCTAACAATTATCCATGATGATCTCACATACATGACTAAGTTCATACGAAGCAGCTTCGACAATACGAGGGTAGACGATTCAAAGAAAAAACAACGACGGTACGAAAATTGAGGATTCAATGTTGGTCTACATCTTTTGTGACGAGGAACAGGTGAATGAAATGAAGTGAAACGCGTTTATTTATAGTGAATCAATGAGGCATTTTTTTTTTTAACATGACGGACACAAAGAAGACAATGAATTGGGGTTCACCGGCTATGGAAACGAGAAGCGATGGCATAGCATTGACTACTAAAGTTAACTTAGCGCTACTTCCAGAAGAGACCGATTTCAATTAGGGTTCAATATATGTTCTCTCTTCGCAAGAATTTGTTCCAGTACTAGTACCTTTGCCACTTTCTTCTTAACCACACGTCGAAGATTTTAAACAAAGAGAGAAAGAAGAATTAGAGAATTTTTTACAGCAAGAGAAAGAGGCAGAACAAGCTTTCTCCTTGAACAGCAACAGCGAGAAGAAGAAGAAGAGGCAAGAAGGAAACGACAGGAACAAGCAACAATGAAAAAAAAAAACAAGGTTTATAAGAGAAGAAGAATAATGAACCTCAAACAGTGATGGTGCTCTTGGAATTTCGCCGAATTAAGAAGTCTGAAACAACTGTATCAGACTTTGTTATTACGATCCAAGAGAAAGAGATCTTCCGAGCCAAACAGTCTAATCTGGTTAGTACACAAGAGATACCACCCCTAGTGATTTCTGCTAAATCATTAAAAGGAGCAAATCCAGAAGTTGGTCTTGGCCGTGGCAAAGGTATAAGGCAGTTAGAGATGATTGCTTATCGTTCCTAAATTTGTTCTCAAGAAAACAAACAAACACCGAACGGTACTTTTTAGGGCCACCCATTTCTTTCGAAAGAGTTCATATTCATTTTGCCAAAATCAAGGAAAACTAAAAATCCCTTTAACACTTTATGATATATGTGTTTGATTGCGTGAGTGTATAATCTTATTCTAAAAACTCAAAACAAGGAGACACTTACTTTTTTCTGTCTGGTCAATTCTGGTACAAATATTTACAATCAAATTCACAAAATGACACTTTTTTTAACAAAAGTTCATAGACCTCTTCTGTGTCTGATTTTGGTTCTCTCTCTCTCTCTCTCTCTCTCTCTCTCTCTCTCTCTCTCTCTCTCTCTCTCTCTCTCTCTCTCTCTCTCTCTCTCTCTCTCTCTCTCTCTCTTTGAATTTCTTCACTTTCAGTTTTTTGCTTCTCTTCTTCCTCCCTTTTTCCTTTCAGAACGTCTCAGAGGTCTTCCTTTGCCGAGGGCACATCTTCTTTTTCCTCCTCATGCTCTTGTTGTTTCTTAAGGCACGCTGAAAACCAATGTCCTTTCTCTTGACAATGATAACAGGTATCTTGTCTTTTGTCTCTTCTGACACGGGTCTTTTTTATGACGATCTGGGCATTCTGTAGCCTAATGCCCTTTATTCTTACAGATATAGCAAGTGTCTTGTCTTTTATCTCGAAAGGAGGGTGAGTAATCCGTCGGCTTGTCTGAACAAAACTTTCGTGCGACACCTCGCAAGCTCTAATCAGAAGTTAGATCTGCGAGGGGTATTCCATCGTACTGGTCATCTTGAGAGTAAAATGTTTACTGGGAGGGGAGTCACCAGCCCTTCATATATGAACTGGTCTGACTTGAATATAAAGGCTACCGAGGCGTTTCATATGTTATCATTTAACTTTTTGCAGTCAATATAAAGCGATCGCATCATTTCGTAAAGAAAGGTGAAGAAAGTAAGAGGCAGAAATATGATTTATCGCTTCGCACAGCAGCTGAAGTCTTGGCACAAATCCATGCCAGCGATTTTAAAGATTAGATGAGTGAACAAGAATCTGAACCCAGTTACTCTAGACCCAGCCAAAGTCAATCACCAACAGTAATCCCTGAAAAGTACTACCACATTCAGGATACGGACAAATGATCCTCTAGAAAATTTAGAACTACGGTCTACACGTACACGGTGAAGTTTAAAGATTTCAAGTCCGATGTACCGTTGGAAAAAGCAGAAGGATAATTTACAAGAGTACTTTCATCCCTTACCTGTGAAGTTGAGAGAACGCATTTACCGAGTTGGTCAAAATGCAAGTCAAACGGAAAAAAGAGTTGCATTCGTTACGTTACGTTACCGATGTTACCGATGTAACGTAACGTATCGATCCTCTTTGTAGCATCCCTAAATGCTACAAAGAGGATCGATTCTGAAGACAGTGTTCCAGTGGTCAGACATTCATCAACTATCCGTTGACGAGAAGGGTTGGCTCGTTACCAATTTTCTTTACTGCAATGTACACTCACTGCAAAGAATTCCAGAAGAAGAGTGGAAGGGTTACCAAATTCTTGTACACAATGTAAACTTAGTTAAAGAGAGAACTTACGAAAGACGTGTGATGTGCAAGTTAGTGACTAAATATTTTGGATAAGTCGACATAATACGTCTACTACTATGCAAAAATGAGGTATAAAATAGTTCTACCCTATGGATACCTAACAAGAGAACATTCGTGGCTTACATGTGGAGTTAAGAGAACACATTTACCGAGAGTTATTCAAAATACAAGTCAAACGCAAAGAACAATTGCATCCGTTCGACACCGATGTTTGAACCACTAAGTGCTATAAGAGGATTGATTTTGATGAGAATGTTCAAGTTGTCAAATGATACACCAAGAGTCTTGTGCTTGTTCTGAGTCGGAACTGGATCCGTTTCCAATGCCACCTTCCATGATGACAATGCAAGAATCCCAATGGGTCGAAATTTATCCCGTCTATTCTTTGACAGATTTACCTCCCATCGAGTTTGAAATCAAAGCACAGCCCGAAGATTACATCGATCTAATTAGCAGTTAAAAGTAGTAGAGGAAAGTGTTGATTCTTGCCCAAGACCCCATTTCAACCCCCTCCCAACTATCAGAATAAATACAAATTACACCATGTTAGAGACCTTAAAACTCCCACCCCCAAACGATTTTTACTTTTTTCACAAAACTGAAAGGCGGATTCTAGCCTAGATATAATACTATAACTTTACAATGTGTGCCTAGACTTTGTAATAGATGTTGCGTAAGGTAATTTAATCAATAATCTCTCTACGAGCCAGCCACATCTAACAGATGTCACCTAATCAATAACAGCTTAGCCTTGTCTAAAAAAAATCAATATCTCCATATCAACCAAAGCTAGGTAACTGCCTTAGTCATTCTACACGTCACGCGGAGAGACTAAATCACGTGATTAGAACATTCTAAACGCCCACACAGAAAACTAAAACCTCGTACCTGTGAGATTTTTGACTGTTCCATAATGTTCTATAACAGCAGTATATAATGTGTTCAAATTCTCTTATAGTCATTGCGTGCTGAGCGTCCAAGGGATATCGTCACCATGCTAGATCAGGTAAGTGATATTATGTTTTATTGGTTAGATAGAATACTTTTTTGATAATTTTTTTGTTCATACGTCCTAACCCTCATTGACAAAATATATGTTAGCATACTGTCAATAATACGAAACTCGCGTATTAAATCGTCCATATCATATTTTACACCTCTCAAATAAGATCGTATCGGATCAAGTAGTTTTTTGTAAGTTATATTGGCTGTTTGGCAAGCATTTTGTTTGATACAAAGTCGAGGTTCAGTCTTTTTACACGCTGTTGTAAGAGAAACACCAACACCAGATATGATTAGCAAAATCGGTTTTAATGATGCTCCATTTAAAATTATACCAGAGCTGGTCATTAACAACGGTAGATATGGTATTACTGCAAGTATTTTGTTATAGTATTTGTAACATTTTTTTTATGCATTAAAGTGTTTTGTGATAATATTTGTAGTATTATATTAATGTATCCACATCTGGTTCTGGAATATTTTTTGAAATATGATTGAAATCAACTATACTTCTTTTCATTATAATATTTGTTTACATAGTGCACAGGTTTGATTAAGTAGTTAATTGCGGTGTTTCAGCTACAAATTCCAAACACTAACAATAAGAGGCTGTTGTTAAATTTGTATTAGATGATTCAAGTATAAATTCTTCTTCGGCATTTTTGTTTAATACTATAGATACGGTTCTGGAAAACTCAACAGTTGAATGACGCCATAGATATTTGATAAATATACTAAACTTTGCGCCGCAAAACACAGACAGCCTATACACACCGGTAACTTCTTCAATGTGTTTGATAGAGTTATTTTGTAATGTCCATGTTCCTGATTCAGATCTAACAGTGTTAAGAGCCATAGATGTTACACTCAGGCAACAATTACCCACGCGAGAACAACGGAGAGAATTGTTAACAAACAATGTTATAAGGATCACTTACGATGAGGATCGCATCCGAAGCTCTAGAACTCAGGTGGCTTAACAAAAAGAACATACGACTATGACGCGCTTAGCATCGTCTGACAGAGATCTCGTGAATTCACCATATACTGGCACATCAGGAAGAACTCATGAAATTCATACACAGGACATCATGATCGGGGTGGAAAGGAAAAATCAACACCGTTTGGTGGTTGATGGTTGGTGGTCGTTGGTGGGATAAAAAAAATTTTACTTCTCGATAATATAGGCAACTATGTTGACATACATTGGCGCTATTGTGGTTTTCTAATCGCGTCCTCTTTGATCTGTACCACGTTGTCATCGATCAATGCCTTGGTGACACCCTTGATCCTTTTCCTTTTTCTCACTGTCTCAGAATACTATTATAACTACCTGATGTTTCGGCCTTAGCAGTTCTGACATACGGTTAAACGTCCACAAAAAAAAAAAAACAATAACGCACAAGAGACAAAGCCGTGATCCTGATATACTTTTTTTGATATACTCAACCCTGGGCCATATTATATACTTCAAGATGAACTGATACGTCGTCTTTGGAGAGCATTACCCCGGCATCCCCCGCCAACTAACTGCTTATCCCAGATCGAATGCTGAGCTGGAGGAAATCATCGCACAAGTTCATGAACTCGCTGTGAAGGATCACCAAACAGCGTTATGCAGAATAACTGCGTAATGAGTACAAGGCACTCAATGAAAAGTTCATAATGTATCCCAGAACGAGGGCGGAATTGCTCGAACTTCAAAACGAGATACTCAGTAGAGACAGATTCGTAGACATTGAGAAACTTCCACAATGAAGTGTATCTAAAATAGGATGATCTGCTACTATCAGACGTGTTACTAATTTTTAAAGACACTTAATAGAAACATTATCAGCTTAGTCCTCCTGATAGAAACGTTATCGGCTCAGTCCTCTCAGTTACTTTTCCTTGCCTGGGCTGGAATGGGACTCATTTAACTCACGCTGTTCACGGATCCAGATATCTTTTTGTTTACAGAGCAAATTGTACGTGGTGGGATCTGTCGTCAGTAAAATACACGTATGCAAACAATCTGTAAGGACGCGCCGTGTCGCAGACTCTACACGGGCGGTTTTTATTGGTCGCTCACATTGATAAGTCGATGACTAGGATATTTCGTCGAAGTCGACCTGTTCTGTCAGCAAGACTACTAGATATATATTTTGTCATAACAGCAACAACAAGAACTTCATTTTTTCCTCTCCATTATAATAACTCTATTTTTACCTTTTATAATAGATAATGACGAAAGCAGTATCAATAAAGAGATCTCTTTGAACAGTGATATCATAATCACACGCAGATGTTTCTACTCCCTGCTACGGATTATTTAATCTTGATTCTCCTTTTAAAGTATTGAAATGGGTGGGTGTGCGAAAAAAAGTACAATCTACTTTCTCTCATGTTTCCACGATGTGCTTAAATTTAAATAAATTACACTTGTGACTCTCTCAGTAGAGTAACAAGATACATTTATTTCTTATTTTAAATATGATATATAAGAATAATGTTATTTGCAAATTAACTTCTCTGGTCCTTTCAAGAAATCCAGATTACGATCTTACAATACAATAAGAGGAGTGTTAAGCGTAACAATATAGAATTGTTGGGTTATGTAGGTAAATTCTAATCCCCTACACGTTCCATAGAGTTTTGGTGTACAAATGGAACGGAGTCCTCTATTATATTATTATTATTATTATTATTATTATTATTATTATTATTATTATTATTATTATTATTATTATTATTATTATTATTATTCCTCCGGATACGAGTTCAGTGTGATAGCTTATGTGAGGAACGGGTTCGCGTTTTGTTTAGGATAATATCAAAATGTCCGTAATTTCTGGCCCACAAAGGGCCTTTGCTCAAAAACTAAATAAGTAAGTTTACATGGTGATAGTTTGGTATATTTTTTATTTGTTTAATGTTATGTATCGCATGTCTTATAGAAAATTCATACAATTAATACTTTTATTGTGAAATTATACGTTAACGATTCTGTTGCTCATCGGAGGGGTGAGGGACTTTTTACATTCTCTCTTAGCCGGCACAGTTGTGTTTTCATAAATATTTAATTGTTGGCAAAAAAGCAAGGAAAATATCCGTGACACAGACACAACTTTTCTCAATGCTTTTCATGTGCATGTGCTTCTTTGGTGAAAGGTCACCAACTTTATGGGTAGAGACATTTAATTTGGAGAAGGGGGGGGGGTAGGCAAGGATTAGCTGCTTCCAGAAACAAACATTTTACTCAGATTTTATTTAAAAGGAATTTATAATATTCACTTTGTTGGATTTATTAAAAGAGATCAAAATATTCTAGATTAATAGAGAAGCATTATTTCCCGCCATTGAAATGGTCTGACCCTTTGACGCGAAACAAGATCATTAAGGTTCACATTGTGATCAACAAAATATGAGAAACGAATACAGCGTCATGTTCAGTGATATCATCTAACCATTGGGTGACTTTAGCCCCGTTGACCTTACGTTAGACGATAGATCGCTCCGCCTACCAAATCACGTGACTTAAACTTATTACAAACATGCAGTATTTGGCAAAGAAATATGTTTAAGTTTATGTGGTATGTTTAAAACGTATTCACATGAACGGAAACTTGCTCCAAAAGATGCTGATGTATTTAGCATATAATGTTATCCTTGTTAATTTTATCTGACTTTTTTATGCTGTTTTGGAAGTATATGAATTTAAAAATTAATAACAATCATAAATTACTGTTTAGAAGTATACTGTTGTACATAATAATTAATGATCTGCTATGTTAGTCATATGGAATTTGATCATTGATGTCAGTAAACATGTAACTGCATGCTTAAAATATGCTTAAGATATTTATTTGAAACCTTTTTTTGTATTTATTTATTATTAATTACATTTTTGTATACCCATTACTCCTTCAACCCAATGAGAAAGTGAAGAGTCACCACAGTGCATGAAAGATTGAGATGATAAATTTTAATTTTAGAACAAGCCTACATTAAAGTGTAATAAAACTTTAAAATAATACAGCCTTGGGTTCAGTGCTTCCCATACATATAAATAATATATATCAAAGCCTGAAAGTTAAGGGTTTCTCCACTGCTATTTTTTAAATGTTAAGATTTACATATATATTTTTCAATTTCATTTTTTATGCAATAAATGGGACATACTTTTATGCAAGCAAACACATAATTGCCATTAATTTTGTCTTTATTCAACTGATCGTACACACAATTAAGTTATCCTTCAAAGTTTCACTTATGTTTCAGGAAAGGAATACATCCTCCATTTAGATGATTTGCATATAATTTCAGAATTACAAGACTTCTTTTCACTGTTAACTGAAATCAACAAATTATTGCAAACTTTGTAAATACTTATTACAATCAATTCATTGTTGCTATGAGAAGCTTGTTGGAGGAAAATGACGGACTTAAGCAGTGCCTGGAGGTGTGTCTAATTTACGCTCACTGATTGGTTAATTGATTCAGCCTGATTGACAAGTGGTGATAGGTCAATTCATTGTTACTTGTTTTAAACTTCTTGGGGGATTGTTTCTGTATATACAATTTCTGACATTGAGGGTGTCCTAAAAGTCATTGATATAACCAGGTCCAGAGATAGCAGGGTTCATAAAACCCAGTAATGTAATTTTAAGGATATCCTTGATATTTATTTTCTTACTCTTAGGTTTTCTGGAACGTTGTCGATGCATTTTGTCGACAAATGCATCGTCTGTATTAAGATTAATAATTGCCTTATTTATGTGACGTTTTACTTTAGTAACAACTGTTGTGATTTTCAACAGAAAGCTGTACATAGCCAGCAATACAAAAGGAAAGTGTTGTTAATAAATTACATCTATGTACAGGTATGTGCCTCTCTGAAATAAAGATGCTCTATGTATTCTATCTTCGTTTTTAATTCCACAGTTAGTGTGTGTTTTGCAAAGAACATTTGAAGGAAACAAAAATAAAAGTGAAACTTGACCACACCAATGTAAGCTAAATGGATTTTCTTGTGTTTTTGCAAGTGGGAAAGAAATATGACATAACATCCACCTACAGCTGCCATAAATCTAACATCAGATATTATTTAATGGAAATTAATACACTGTAATGTCAAATTAGCATGCTGAAGACAGAATTAGAATTTAGAAAACATTAATAAATATCCAACTTCATCTAATGTATAGTTATGACTAAAATAAATGATTGGTTTTTGTTTTCAAATGTTTATTGAAATGCACATATGTGCTGTAAATAATTTATATTTCTTATTAGATTTTTGAATTAAAAATCCCCAATGTATTTAATTTGGACATTACCAGAATATGCTTTTATAGTCATGGTTTAGTTTAAATTAGCCATTTTTATATTCAGGATAGGTATGATATTGAATTGTAAAGAGCTAATTCTAATTACATTATTTATTGTTTTGGACTCTCTTCTCTTTCTAGAACAGGGGCCCTGAGTGGCCAAGTGGTCTAAAGCGCTCTCCATTACGAATCACTGCTATCTCACCTCTGTGTGGGTTTGAGTCTAAGATTGTAGGGTGAAACAGCAACAACAACTTTCTAGAACTTTTCAAGTCCTTGCCATTATTATTGCCTCTTGATCACTGCTATCTCATCTCTGTCTGTGTGGGTTCGAGTCTAAGATTCTGTGAATGTGGATATGTGAGAAAGCTTGTCAGTAGCTTCTTGTGAGTCGGTGGGTCTTTTCCGCGGATTTCCAGGTTTCTTCTTCTACCATTTATACTAGCTACTATGTATAGCCTATCATTTGCTGAAAAATGGCATTAAGCCAAACAACAACAACAACAACAATTTTCTAGAACTTGTCAAGTCCTTGCCATTATTATTGCCTCTTGATGTTTCACAAACCTCATTCTCTACTAACCTTTTTATCTGCACTAATATTTTTAACTCCCTTTATTACATTCAAAATGTCATTCATTGCTTTGAGGAATTAAGCACAATTTTCTGTTGTTTTCTTGATCATTATGTCAAGCCTGTTTAGCTCATATCACATTGGTGTCTGTTTGTATGCCTGTCTCACATCTCCCTCCATATCCTAAATTAACCTCATTGTCAATTTTCTGTTTGAAAATGTGTTACTCAGTAGTAAACTGTTCTAGCAGCTAACAAAACATAACTGAAATAGCTGTATGCATTCAGTGTCAGAGTTTGCCCAAATTGACTCTGGCTCATCTTGCACAAATAAGTATGTAAATTTTATTTTTTACAAATTATAATTTATTAACCTGTTTTTCATAATGAAAATTATCAAAAGGTTCTCATCACACCGAATAAAATTATATAGAGCCTTGAGTATGTATTTTATGTATGACATTAGTTTATTATTTTTTATCATTTAATTTACAGGCAAGGTGCTGCTGAGGTCAGAAAGCAGGTGTCATCTACGGTATTCACAGATCAAACAAGCAGTTTCTCAGAGGTTTGTGCTGATGACTTTTGCATATGAGCTTGAGTGGCCAAGTGGTTAGAGCGTCTGCATATAATCTAGTAAATGACAAAAAAGGCATGACTTTTTAGATCTTTTCAATATTTACAAAAGAAGCTGCAGAAAAAGATGGAATGTCAAATTCATATTTCATTGGCTTCTGTTGAATTTACTGTTAAATTGCTACTGACAAAATATGCCAGACCTCTAGTACCATTTTTCAAACTTTTGCTTTTTCTTGCTTGGCATATTGTTGGAATTGAGGTTGTTTTTTTTTATTTCTTAGCATATTGTTGGAATTGAATGTTTATTTTTATTGCCTCACAGATTGCTGGAAGTTAGATTGCTTAGTTTTTCATGCATTGCAGATTGTATGAATTAAGGTTAGTTGTTTTTCTTGCCGTACAGATTGCTGGAATTGATGTTGTTGAGCCTCCTGACTATGAAGAATTTGTCCTACAGAATCAGACCCTTGTAGATCGTGATCCATATAGAGATCGTTTGCTCTATCCAGATGAGGATGATGTTGAGGTGCTCTCACTCCCAAAACGATGTAGGACTGTCTCACACATTGTTCCAGATATTGGGTGAGTATTTTAGGTTTAAATATGTAGTATGTATGGTACAGTAAAACTTGAAAACCCATTCTGTTGGGAGACATTCATTTCTGTTTTGATTAGAGGTAGGTCCTTTTTGCAAGTGTTAATTGATTAACATAAGTACTGTGTTATTTATTAGTACAGTGTATTGCATGATTATCTTTCCCACTGTGATTTCATGTAGGTTCTTGTTGCCAGTGTAAATTTACGGTTCACATGAGTAGTAAGTTATTATGGCTCATTAACCATTATAAGATATTTGAAAACATGTAAAATAAAATTACATGTCAGAAATTATAATGATTTCATATAAGGATGATTCATAATGTCATTTCACAACACTGCTTGGAGAAATCAATAGAACTAGTGAAAGACATTTATGTGCCAGCGTGTTTGTAATGGCATATCAAGGTCTATGTTATTTGCAGTAGGACACAACTTGTATGCAAATATATAAGATACATCATTTTGTATCATAAAGACCTAATGAAATAATTGGCTACTTGGTTATTTATTGAACACTGGATTCTTTTTGAAATAGATTTTTAATGGATATTATTGTGCTTTGTTTATCTTTGCTCTTAATGCGTCTTTAATAATATATTATTAGATTCTTTCTAAATGTAAGCTATGTCTGATACAAATTGATTGTTTTACTCTGGATAATCAAGTTTTCAGTTTTCCCTTTGGCAAGTCATGTAAATTTGCATACCTGGAATTGTAAATGGATCTTCCTTCATCAATGGAGACTATTCAGTGCTATAATGAACAAAATAGTATATTATTGATCATATATGCAGTAGTTCCCTTCTTAGAGACTTTTTGCAAAAGAAGCCACCCCTTTAAAAGGTTGCCTTATCAAATTGCCTGAGACCATACATGTATTTGAAGTATATTGAACCCTCATGAAAGGGCACCTTTTTGTAAGGTCACCTTTTTGCAACAGGATGGATTACCTTGTAAGTGGAAACCACTTTATGTGTATTTCATTCTGTGAGAACCAGACACACTAAACATTTTTGTTTCTTTTTTTTAATGCTGCCATTGAATCTTATAGCAATATTCAAGCTATAGATTATTCAGAAAGAATATTGTTAATTGTATTCAAGTTCTGTGAATGATTTTTTTTTATGAGTGGTGTCAGATTCCATGTTTTGTTAAACATACATCTTTGTTGATACTTATTTTCATGTCATTAAAAAAACTTTTTGAAGATTAAATAAAGAGCAGTGATGCAAAGTTTCTTTAAAAGATTATATCAACATTTTATTCCTTGAATTTGTGAGCAAATAAGCTTGATCCCTACTACAGTAATTAGGTGGCTTAATTAAATTAATAATACTGATAGTTAACTTCTGTCATAAATGTAGCGATCTTAATCAGAGAGGGTAGGTTATGTAAGAAAGCTTGCCACTAGCTTTTCGTGGGTTGGTGGTTCTTTCCAGGTTTTCTTCCTCCACCATTGGCTTTGGCCACCATGCATCTTGTGCTGAAAAATGGTGATAGACCTTCAACAACAACAACAAAGAGAGTAACCAACATCCATTTCTTTGTACTAGCTTAACTCATTAAAGCCAGGAAAGTTTTGTCATTTTTGTCAGAAATGGGAGTAGGAAATGCATTTTGAGGGTTACTTCTGAATGCATCCAAATGTAGGTATTTGCTTCCAAGAGATTTTCATCTTGCTGCATGCCCAGTTGTGTTAAAACTGTTGTTTTTTTATTGGCTGTTTTGCTCATACATGTGGAAAAGGGTAAAAGTTGGACTTTTTTGTTGTTGTTGACTTATTGGAGCCATCATTTTCATGTCCTGGCCACCTTTTGCTCTAAATCTCCAACATATCCTAATTTTTGAAGAAAGCTGGTACAGAGGATGTAATATAATTGCCTAAACCATCCTGTAAGAAGCCTAAGTTGTTGCTTAGTGACCTTGAATTTGACCTTATTGCTCAACTCAAATCACAATTTCATGACTGGTATTCAACACAGGTGACAGCTCAGTTAGATCAACAGGAAGTGTCTCAGTTGATGAACAGGAATTTGCTCAGTTAAATGAACAGGAATTTGTTCTGTTAAATGAACATAAATTTTCTCTGTTAAATGAACAGGAATTTGCTCAGTCAAATGAACAAGAATTTTCTCAGTTAGATGAACAGGAAGTTGCTCAGTTAAATGAACAGGAATTTGCTGAGTTAAATGAACAGGAAGTTGCTCAGTTAGATGAACAGGAAGTTGCTCAGTTAGATGAACAGGAAGTTGCTCAGTTAGATGAACAGGAAGTTGCTCAGTTAAATAAACAGAAAGTTGCTCAGTTAAATGAACAGAAAGTTGCTCAGTTAGATGAACAGGAAGTTGCTCAGTTAAATAAACAGAAAGTTGCTCAGATGAATTGATGATTGCTTACTTGGATGAAAGATGATTGCACAGTTAGATGAATGGGTGATGCACACATAGATTAACAGGAAGTTGCTCAGTTAGATGAATACAAAATTGATCAATTAAATGAATGGGTGGAAGTGGAATTGTACTTTCAAATAAGGTCTCTGTTTGACAATGAAAATAAATATCCAGTTCATGCAAAATCAATGCTAAATTCATGTGAAATTGAACACATGCCAGAGTATCATTTCAAATGGACCTGATTGGAATGGACTATTACTCATTGACAAATTGTTTATTAACCATTTAGCTTATATGTTTAAAGGGCTTTTAGTAACAATAATAAAGATTGTGTTCCATGTATTCCTTGGAATCGTGAATACATGTGATCAAATAGAAACAAAATTGCTGTGAAAACTTCTTTTTGTTTATATTCATGAAATTCATGATGAATGTGGAGACTTAATTCAAATTTTTAATACAATTTCTGTTATTGAATGTTATTGCTGGTATTTAATGATTTGAATTTTATTGGACTGCATAAAGTTTCAGTGAGTAACCATTATTATAAAAGGCTATATTATCTGCTTTGTGAAGTAAACAAGGATGCAGTCCATGATTAAATTTACAGTTGCTGTAATATTAATGAAATTTTCAACTGAATTAAATTATCAGTTTCATT
The DNA here is from genome assembly GCA_016746295.1 of Potamilus streckersoni. NCBI lineage: Eukaryota > Metazoa > Mollusca > Bivalvia > Unionida > Unionidae > Potamilus > Potamilus streckersoni. Next base: position 1,921,846 of record JAEAOA010002158.1, read on the forward strand.
GTTGATCATCATTCATGTTATACATCCTGATGTATATTTCTTAGCACTGTAAATATCTCTCATATTAAGCAAACAGGTTATGTCTCACTATGAGGGTGGGTGTGTGTAATGTCTGATTGGTTGTAATTTTTGTGACTTTGAATTTATGGTTTTGCTTACCCACAAAAATGGGCTATTCACAAATTTAAAGTGATTTATAGTATATAGAAACCAAGAGGTCTTTATTTTTGAGTGCTTGTTTATTTGTATCTTCTGTTTCAGGCCAGAGGCGGACCCTCATGTATTTGAATGTGTGCGGAGATATACAGCAGATTATACAATTGTCAACAGAAGGTAGGAGAACTTAAATAATGTGAAATCCCTCAAATCCAAAACCCATTAAGCCAAATTTAATTTTAGGTTTTGAGAGGTTTTCAGTTTACTGTCCATTTTGCAGCTGAGAAATAATATTGCTTTAATAGATTAACTGATGTACAATAACATCATCATCATCATATTATCAGCACTTACTTTTTGTAGTTAGTATTTTCATATTATTTAAGAGAAAACCCTGATAAATATGATCAAGAGTTTTCAGCAAATGATTTCAGTGATATATACTTTGTCCAAAATACAAATGGTACCAAGTGGAAATGTAGTATGTGTACCACACAATTGTTGGTTTCGAAAAAAGTTCTGCTGATGACTTGTACAAAGGAATAACATTAAACACAACAACGGCTTAGTAATCAGCAATTTACCTTAACAGCTTTCCCATCTTTAAGGTGGAGAGAGTTTGATTAGCCTGTTGTCAGCACTAATCAGTACTAGTTCATGTGTCAAGAATTAATTTTAACTTGTGTACCCAAGATTTATGGATGACTGACTCACTGATTAGTTTATTATAGTATTTGTGAACTGTAAATAATCGAACTCAGTATGTGTTAAGTGCTTTTTTACATAATGCATAACCACAGTCCATTTCTGGACCATAATTGTAAATTTTTCATGGATTTTAGCAGTTAAGACATTTTCAAAGTTTGAAGTGGTTTTGGTATTATGGTATGATTTAATGTAACATTGAAATTTGGGACTGAAAATTTAGTTTTCTTTTTTATAATAGCTGTATTTGTATCTAGTGCAACTGCTTCAGTGGCCTAGTGCTTAGAGCATCTGTTTCAGATGCAGGAGATCATGGGTTAGAATCCTGGCTGAGTCATACCTAAGACTTTAAAAAATGGGACTAACAGCTGCTTCACTTGGTGCTCAACATTAAGAGATTTGTATTAGGACTGGTCGGCTTGGTGTCAGGATAATGTGACTGGGTAGGACATCATGCCACATGTCTTTGGCATGATGCCCCATTGCTGGACAACACTATAAACTGTCACACTGCAGACATCGTAGTGATATGACTGAAATTTTTTTAAAGCTATGTTTAAAATCTAAATCACACACACACATACATACATACATTTATTGGAAAGAAAAATGGTGTTAAGAAAGGAAAAATTCAGGACCAAAATTTTTTATTTGACCTTATGGGGTTTTAGTATACTGAGGGTTTGGTTTTGATGGGTTTTACTGTATAAATATGTTCAATTTATTGCATTTTCTATGTAAGTAATTTTGTGCTATTGGTGAGTTGCATTTGTTTTAAAACTGTGTTATCCATCAAATGCTTTTTGAAGTTGGATCAACAGTAGCCAGACATATTTAGGCCATAGAAAGCACCAACTCAAGATTGGCTGCTATGGGAAGGCATCATTGATAAACTTAAGAAAGTAGTAAAACTAAGTCAAAGCAAATATGCACAACAAATCAGAGGTGGTGAAAATATTCTTTACAGTCATCATCATCATCATCATCATCATCATCATCATCAGCAGCAGCAGCAGTAGCATCATCATCATCATCATCATCATCATCATCATCATCATCATCATCATCATCATCATCATCATCATCATCAATCCCTTAACCCAGGAGGTCAGTGGGGCATCACAGATGACTTCACAACCAATTGTCTCCCTCTTTCCATCTTGATAAGGTACAATGAGCTTTATTTATACCACTGAAACAAAAATATGTTCTCTGTCCAGTTTAGATAGGTGTCCTTGATATGTAACTTAGGTATGGGGATTTGTTAACAGGATTCTTAAAGTATTCTTTGTACACAGTTGTCCTATGAATAAAGATGTCCATTTGGGCATGATATACTGAGCTGGCAAACTTATGTCTACTAACACAGGTATCAGCAGTATAGTTCAAGTTTTGGTAGGAAAGAAAAGCTGCCAGACAGAGAGTGTATGGTGCAACAGGAGTATGAGGTGGATGTTGAGGAAACCACAGAGCAAGATAAGGTAGGCTAGAATTTTACATGGTATAAATCATCACTTTATCATTTATATTTGCATTAAACTAAGTTTGCTAAGTAAAGTGATGTGGAAAGGAAAAGAAAATCAAGTGATCTTAATTAGCAAACTTTGGTGCTGAAATTTCCAAAATAATCTGTTTTAAATGTTGACACTATTATAGTTTCATAGTACCTTCTATGATTTTGATCTATCCAGAGTTTTCAGCTACAATCAACCCTGTATACAGCAGCCACCCATGGGTAAAGGTAACAGTGGCCTTTGTAAACAGATGACTTCTGAAGGCAGGTTTAGCTTACAAACTTGGTTCATGACATATTTATGGACTATGAACTGAATAGCTTTATTATTAGTAGCATCATCATTATTATTATTATTATTATTTCACATGTATTATTATTATTAGGAGTAATAGTATGTTACCAAGATATGTGCATATAAGCAAATAATCAAATTTTTAATAAAGCAAGCTCAACACAAGGTTACTGTATCTTCACTTGCATATTTTTTCATGCCTATGAGAGTATCTGTTATCTTTTCTTCTCTAGAGAAATAATTGTGTGCATTTGTTAATACCAGACTCATTATGTAATGTCTTATGAAACCAGTATGATAATTGATATACACTCCCATCAAATCAAGAAAATTAAAAATGTGTGCATGTGTAGGATCAAAACAGGGAGAAGTGAGAGCTCAACAGGGAGAAGTGGACACAAAGGAATAAATGCAATGTGTATGTGTGTGCCTGTGTGTTTGTGTGTTCTCTCATTTGAATTAGGCCCTCAATTTCCCAGTATTCATATTTCATTTAGCGATGGATGTAAGCAATCCTTTATTTTCAAGTAGAACATTTAGAGTTAGATTGGTCATATGACTTGAAAAGATTATAATAGAAAATACATTGTAACAAATTTAACTGAGTAACCAGATTACATTTATGTAAAATGCAAGTTATTAAAAATGCTTAATAAAATGCCATTAATAAATTTTTTAAAAATATTTTCTAAAAGTTCACAATAATTGCAGTTTGAAAGATTTCTAAATGCATTTGAAACGGCCCCTGTGCCATGGGCAAATGCTTATGTGTCTTCAGATCATACTGATCACCCTATTTTCTTTGTTGCAAATAAAACATTACTGTATTTATACATAACACTAAAATGCATAAAATTACAGACATTACAGACCAACACAGACATTTGAGTGCATCTATTTTTAGAAGGAGCGATTTTTGTAATGTTTTTATATGGCTTCATTTAAACAGTCCATTGATAGGATTGAAAATGTATAGTTTATTTATTTGTCTACATATTATAGTAATTTTAGGAATTGGTTAATTAGAAAAAGCTGTGCTGCTTTTTTCTGTATTTTCTGGAATACGAATTAAGTCGGAAAACAACTATTACCTTGCAGCACTTCACATGAATTCCAAAACATAGCATTGTCCCATATGTTTCTTACGTATATAGTTTTAATGTTAAATATTCAATGATAATCTATTTGCTAGCATGGGTTACAAAAGTGTTTTTAAAGTATATTATTGTTGTGATTACTGTTTGCCTTGCAAACATAAATTATGATCATATCTGGTAAACAAATAGAAGCCGGGGTGATGAATAAACACAATTTGAAGCGAGTTATAAACTCTTTTCTTAAACTTTCTGACAGGATATCAAATACAATGGTTATTTTATTACAAAGCAAACAATCCCAAAAACAGACTTTGGTATCTCAGAAGTGTGCTGATTTTTTTTATGAAGTCGGCCAACATTAGAAAGTCAAGTTTGGTTCCTTTAGATTCTTTTAATTGTGACAAATTTCTTATTTTTTATTTAATAAAGTCAGCTGACATAGAGAAGCCAATATTGATTCCTTTTTAGCTGTAATAACAGGAATTTTCAAAATAAATTGAAACAATGGAACAGTTTTGAAAATGACACAATCTTGTGCATTGTGCATGCATATGGAGATAATACTGAACAGTAAATTAGTTTTCAGTAGTTTCAGCTACATGTTCCCTATCCATGGTTTATAATGTTTTATTTTTCAACAACAAAAAGCATGTACTTTGTCTTGTGGGGATAAATGTACATCATTTTCAGATGGCGTTGTCAATAGGTGGGAAATTGTAGCCAAGGGTTAGTAACTGCCTTGTGTATGTCTTTTTAAAGTAATTAAATTATTATTTCTTCATTATACTTGATAACATTTTTGTTCTTTTTGTGTGAGTATAACCACTTCTAATCATGTAATGCAAATATGATGTTAACAGAAAAATGTTGGAGTGTGGCTGGAGATCTTTAGAACAGACTAAGAGCAAGAAGATCGGCCAGTAACTCATGATGTTGTGGGGATATTTGCCAGGCTTTGGGATTTTAATAATCTAGCACCATCAAATCAGCATGTATTTTTTCCTAACAACCCAAGTAAAAAAGCAGCAAGCCAGTGCTTTACCTTTGGGCCAAGATGCTTAAAGATTTCAGGCAGGATGTTGTTATTTCCTGCTACTTCACTTGATTTGATGCTGTATAGCACCGTTTGTTGTTGTTAATGCCTCTGGAGTATTTTGATCTAGTTCATCTGGCTTCATATGACAGTATTGTTGCCACTAATCTCATACTTGACATTGGTGCTGTATCTCCAGGGGTGCTTTTGCCACTTGTAATAAGTTGCTAGTTATAGCATTTGACAACTTGACTGAGCAGTGCCAAGTCTATGAATCAAGCTCCAGTATTTCCAGCATGTAAAATTGAGTACTCTTCTAGCTTCCTCCCAGCAAGTGCACCTGGTAGTGTCCAGGGATTCAGTCAGGTGATCTCTGTCTGGGTCTCCAGATGCTTCATATAATTGAAGAGCTAAAACATCAGCTCAATTCCATCTCAACAGAAGAACAATTGCAAACGTTTTACTCCAAATTAAATAAAGATCAACAAAGACTCTCTTCGAAATTATACAAAGTCAGAGATAGAAAACTTAGAAGTCTTGATTTACAACCAAAGGACTGTTGTGAAGAAACTTCCATTGACGAAATTTCTTCTAAAAACAACCGTAAGAAGAAAAATCGCCGCAAAAGTAAGAATCGCAAGCACTCTATAACAAACACTAATGCAACTGTTACTAACATAGTAGTCAACATCTCCAATTTAGAACTTACTGATGCAGAAATAAAACTTTTATCGAAAGGTTTGAGTTTCTGTCCCTGTCCAAAAACATACGACAGAGGGAAGCTTAAGAATGACAATGAAGAGTTTATCCGCCGACTAAGACTCAAAGCCCATTTTGCCTTGCAACCAACAAACAAATCAAAGGAAAATATAAGCTGCGACCAACCCACATTTAGAAAGAAAAGTAACTGGACCCCACCAAAAAGTTCAATTCCGAATCTGGAAGCCTTTATCAACTTGGTTGAAAACAATACTTCCAGAAATATCAACCATACTAACAAATATTCTAATTTGACAAAAGAAGAAACAGATGCCCTGCATTCACTGAAAAGCAGAACAGACATTATAATTAAGCCTGCAGATAAGGGTTCCACTGTTGTCATTATGAATAGGGAAGACTACATTAGTGAAGCAAGTAGACAACTAAGTGATGCTAGGTTCTACCAAAAACTGGACCATGATCCAACGCTGGAATATGCAAAAATCATCACTAATGTTATTGACGAGGCGTACCAAAGTGGACACATAGACCAGCAAACCCAAGAGCAGGTAGATTTTATCTTCTACCCAAAATCCACAAACAAGGAAACACTGGCAGACCTATAATCTCAGGTAATGGGCACCCCACAGAAAGAATATCAGAATATTTAGATCATTTTATGAGACCACATGTCCACAAAATAACCATCATATCTTCAAGACATGACAGATTATCTTATAAAAAGCAAAGCTAGTGAACCATTACTGCCAGATACATTACTTGCTTCCTTAGACGTCACATCTTTGTACACCAACATTCCGAAGGGTTACAGGCATGTAGCGAAGCATGGGAAACAAGAACTGTAAACAATCCACCCACACTTCTTAGTCCAACTCCTGGAACTTGTTCTAAAACTCAACAACTTTGAATTTAATGAAGAAAACTACCTACAAATAAATGGAACTGCAATGGGTACTAAAATGGCCCCTTTGTATGCTAACATTTTCATGGGAAAACTTGAGGGTCAGCTCTTAGCATTGGTTGAGTGGGTACGCTTTATCGATGATATAGAACTGAAGTGGCAGTATGGAAGAGAAAGTCTGGATGACTTTATATCTAAGGCAAACAACTTCCATCCTTTAATAAAATTCGTGGCAGAAATTTCCAACTCAAACCATATTTTTCTGGACACAACAACCAGACTGGCGGAAAACAAATTACACACAGACATCTACTCGAAACCAACCGACAAACACCAGTATCTCCTCCCAACCAGCTGTCATCCAAAACACTGCATTAGGAACATTCCATATAGCCAGGCACTGAGGATACGCAGAATTTGCTCCGACGATGAAAGATTCCTAGAAAGGTTTGAAGAGCTGGCTAAACATTTAATTTACCGAGGCTACGACAAAGACCTGATTGTGGAGGCAATCCAAAGTGCCAAACAAACAATCCGTGAAGACCTACTCAGATATGGACAGAAAGAGAAGGTTGAGAGGATACCATTTATTCTGACCTATCACCCAGACAATCCCAAAGTAGGTAAAATCATCGCAAACCACTGGCCAACCGTGCAATCATCAGACATACTAAACCTAATACTTCCAAACAAACCTGTAGTAGCTTACCGGAGACCAAAAAAACCTAAAGGACATTCTAGTCAAGGCAAAGCTAACGCCAATCGCTAGTCAAAGCCAACAATGTTAATCTGGACCCTGTGGCAATAAAAGATGCAAAACCTGTCAACATATGATAGAGACCAAGACATTCACTAGCACAGTGACTAAAGAAAAATTAAACATACATGGTCCAAACAAAACGTGCAAAACAGAGAATGTGATTTATCTCATCACATGTAAGATCTGTGGCCTTCAGTACGTCGGAGAAACTGAAAAGCTACACAAAAGGATAAACCTTCATAGATCTGATTGGATGACAAAAAAGCTGTACAGAAGCCCGGTCGCAGAACACTTCTCCTCCCCTGGCCACACTTTCAGTGATATAATACTTATCGCTATTGCTAACAACCACAGCTGGAGTTCCGAAACCAGGAAGGAAAAGGAATCATACTGGATACCCCGCCTTAGAACATTGAAACCAAGCGGTCTAAACCAAGAAGACTAGAAAATGAAAACTATGCACTAGTAGAATTTAACATTTTCTAAATCTTTTTATTATCCTTCAATTTTTACTATAAGAATAACCGGTATAGAATCAAATATCCGGGATATAATCTGCCTTACATAAATGTACAAAAAGTAAAAATAGATGTCGCTTTGGCTTGTAGACTTTTAGGGAATTATACAACGTTTTCAGTTTCCGCAACAAGTCTATAAAAGCTGGTTGTATTTATAGTTTTAACACATGTGGAGACAGCCATGTAGAGGTTTACAAACAACATTTTTGTGTTTATTTGTTTGTCGTATATATGTTTTGTATTTGCCTTTGAAAAAGACTCATTAAGAGTCGAAAGCGCTTAGGCTAGTTAGTTACTAGTTTCATACTGTTCGTTGTCAGTTTATTGCATCATATATATATATATATATATATATATATATATATATATATATATATATATATATATATATATATATACACATACACATACACACACACATGCACACACACACACACACACACACACATACACATCAGCCAGTTTGCACATAAGCCAATCTCCTTCTGCCCACTGACCAGGTGAAACATTAAAAAGTGCATGACCTGCACATTAGCTGACCCATAAGTTTAGCCATGTTGAACATTTTGTTATTGCTACTCCATCTCAAGGGATGTATCTTATTCCTATTTGCAATCTACAATAACAATAATTATTTGTCTTATATGTGAGTAAATACATAACAGAACAATTATAGATAAAATTGTTAATTCAGATAATTACTTTGAAATAGAACCATTTAAGTTTAGACATACAACCATGGTGTTTCTGTATTGTAAAGAATTTTTTCTATAGCTTTTCAATATGTAATTTTAAAATGGGAAAAGGAAAACATTCCTATTGAAACTAATTTCATCATTTAGTAGAAATTAATTTTAACATGAAAACTCCAGCAAAGAGAATAAAAATAACACATCTTAATTTGAATATAACAGGATACTTCTTGATGCTAATCTCTTCCTCATCTTTATTATTGTTTCTGATGGAGTTTAGCTGAATTACAATGGAGTAATATGCAGTAGCAATTCAACATTGCTTTTCACAGATAGATGCATTTCCATTTGTGGCATTCTTCATATGATCCATGTGCTCAGCAACCAGTTATTCATTAAATTCACTAAGGTAAAGAGTAATTGCAGTGGTCACCTGACTTAAAATGACAGACCCTATGCTGTACAGGTACACTCAGTGAGTCTACTTGTGCTATGAGAGGTTTTAGGAAATGCAAAGGTTAGGAAGCTTAATGTTGTTAAAATAAATAAGTTGTAACATTTGACTTTCAGTAACTCTTAACAAAGATGGCATAAATTACCTATCCATTTTCAACTTGTTTACTTTTGTCTTTGTGTCTTGATCTACCTTTTATTTATCTTTAATTTTCATCTGGTCCCAGTACCATTTCCTGTTCATAAAGTATAAACTTTCTTTGCTCTTTCATCCCTCACATAAATGTGCATGCATGTTGGAACACCAGGTAACTGAGTGGTGAAGGGAGTTTGATTTTACAGATCACTGACATCTCACCTCTGTGTACTTTGGCTTGAGTCTTGGGGTTGGCCATCATTGATGTTTAAGAAAGCAGAAAGCTTGCCAGTAGCTTCCTTTGTATTGGTGGCACTTCCCAGGGGTTTTCATAATGTTCTTCCTTCACCAGATATACTGGCTACCATGTATAGCCTATCATGTACAGAAAAAAATGGCATAAGTACACAATACCACAATCACCAACTTCATACATATTAACACAACTGACAATGAACTATAAAGAACCTCTGCACACTCAAATGGAAAACATTCCTGCTTAAGAGGATTAATCCTTTTAGGTTTCACAGGTGTAGAATAAACAGTTTCATTCTCATGATAGATTTTATTTGTTTGTATCAGAACATCTGGAAACAAGTGCTCATATTTACATAATAGTGGTTTCAGTTCACTCTTTTCATGTAGCTGTAGATGTGAAAGGTTTAAATTATTTAATATTTCTGAATTTCGAAGATTGGTTAAACCAAAGTCACTAGTCAGAATACATTCCATCATTTGCATCCTGTGTGTGACATGTACACCTAAACTGGTTGAATGTGCACCTAAACAGGTTGACTGTACACCTAAACTGGTTGAATGTACACCAGTCAGAATACATTCCATCATTTGCATCCTGTGTGTGACATGTACACCTAAACTGGTTGAATGTACACCTAAACTGGTTGAATGTACACCTAAACTGATTGAATGTACACCTAAACTGGTTGAATGTACACCTAAACTGGAACTGGTTGAATGTACACCTAAACTGGTTGAATGTACACTTAAACTGGTTGAATGTACACTTAAACTGATTGAATGTACACCTAAACTGGTTGAATGTACACCTAAACTGGTTGAATGTACAACTAAACTGGTTGAATGTACACATAAACTGATTGAATGTACACGTAAACTGATTGAATGTACACATAAACTGATTGAATGTACACCTAAACTGGTTGAATGTACACCTAAACTGGTTGAATGTACATGTAAACTGATTGAATGTACACCTAAACTGATTGAATGTACACCTAAACTGGTTGAATGTACACCTAAACTGGTTGAATGTACAAGTAAACTGATTGAATGTACACTTAAACTGGTTGAATGTACAAGTAAACTGATTGAATGTACACCTAAACTGATTGAATGTACACCTAAACTGATTGAATGTACACGTAAACTGGTTGAATGTACACGTAAACTGATTGAATGTACACCTAAACTGGTTGAATGTACACCTAAACTGATTGAATGTACAACTAAACTGATTGAATGTACACCTAAACTGATTGAATGTACACCTAAACTGATTGAATGTACACCTAAACTGATTGAATGTACACCTAAACTGGTTGAATGTACACCTAAACTGATTGAATGTACACCTAAACTGATTGAATGTACACCTAAACTGATTGAATGTACACCTAAACTGATTGAATGTACACCTAAACTGATTGAATGTACACCTAAACTGGTTGAATGTACACCTAAACTGATTGAATGTACACCTAAACTGATTGAATGTACACCTAAACTGGTGGAATGTACACCTAAACTGGTGGAATGTACACCTAAACTGGTGGAATGTACATGTAAACTGATTGAATGTACAAGTAAACTGATTGAATGTACACCTAAACTGATTGAATGTACACCTAAACTAATTGAATGTACATGTAAACTGATTGAATGTACACCTAAACTGATTGAATGTACACCTAAACTGATTGAATGTACAAGTAAACTGATTGAATGTACAACTAAACTGATTGAATGTACACCTAAACTGATTGAATGTACACCTAAACTGGTTGAATGTACATGTAAACTGATTTGAATGTACACCTAAACTGATTGAATGTACATGTAAACTGATTGAATGTACACCTAAACTGATTGAATGTACACCTAAACTGGTTGAATGTACACCTAAACTGATTGAATGTACACCTAAACTGATTGAATGTACAAGTAAACTGATTGAATGTACACCTAAACTGATTGAATGTACATGTAAACTGATTGAATGTACACCTAAACTGATTGAATGTACACCTAAACTGATTGAATGTACATGTAAACTGATTGAATGTACATGTAAACTGATTCAATGTACACCTAAACTGATTCAATGTACAAGTAAACTGATTCAATGTACAAGTAAACTGATTCAATGTACAACTAAACTGATTGAATGTACACCTAAACTGATTGAATGTACACCTAAACTGATTGAATGTACACCTAAACTGGTGGAATGTACACCTAAACTGATTGAATGTACACCTAAACTGATTGAATGTACACCTAAACTGGTGGAATGTACACCTAAACTGGTTGAATGTACATGTAAACTGATTGAATGTACACCAAAACTGATTGAATGTACAACTAAACTGATTGAATGTACACCTAAACTGATTGAATGTACACCTAAACTGATTGAATGTACACCTAAACTGGTGGAATGTACACCTAAACTGATTGAATGTACACCTAAACTGATTGAATGTACACCTAAACTGATTGAATGTACACCTAAACTGGTTGAATGTACACCTAAACTGATTGAATGTACAACTAAACTGATTGAATGTACACTTAAACTGATTGAATGTACACCTAAACTGATTGAATGTACACCTAAACTGGTTGAATGTACAACTAAACTGATTGAATGTACACCTAAACTGATTGAATGTACACCTAAACTGATTGAATGTACACCTAAACTGATTGAATGTACACCTAAACTGATTGAATGTACACCTAAACTGATTGAATGTACACCTAAACTGATTGAATGTACAAGTAAACTGGTTGAATGTACACCTAAACTGGTTGAATGTACACCTAAACTGGTTGAATGTACACCTAAACTGGTTGAATGTACACCTAAACTGATTGAATGTACACCTAAACTGATTGAATGTACACCTAAACTGGTTGAATGTACACTTAAACTGATTGAATGTACACCTAAACTGATTGAATGTACACCTAAACTGGTTGAATGTACACCTAAACTGATTGAATGTACACCTAAACTGATTGAATGTACAAGTAAACTGATTCAATGTACAAGTAAACTGATTCAATGTACAACTAAACTGATTGAATGTACACCTAAACTGATTCAATGTACACCTAAACTGATTCAATGTACAAGTAAACTGATTGAATGTACACCTAAACTGGTTGAATGTACACCTAAACTGATTGAATGTACACCTAAACTGGTGGAATGTACAACTAAACTGATTGAATGGTTATCAGGACTATCTCTATCAATATACTCCTTTAATATATTTACATGACAAAAGTTGTTTATGTTTCCTCCTCCTGGGAGTATAAATTATATAATTTAATTCATTATTTTTTATTCAATTGTATAAGGAGCAAGAAGAGGATTTTAGGTATGGAGTAGAGACCCAGAACTCTGTCACCAGGCTGAAAACTTCTTTTTTTTCCATTCTGTCATACTTTAATTTTTGATTGAGTCGAGTGAAGATTAGTTCTTTCTACTTCACAAGTCTTTGACAAGTTCTGTTTGAAATCAGAGACAAAGACAAAACGATTGATCTTTGAATCTTCATTTGAAAGAGATTTCTCTTTTAATAACTTAAGTTGTCCATGGGCAGCATGTCCAAAAATCAGTTAAAAAGAACTAAAACCTAATGGTTGTTAAACTGATTCTATGGCAGCAAACAATAAATGATCAGTCACAGGTTTGGGAAGGCAAAAAAGTGTAAACTACTTTATTAAAGCTTTAACTATGGTTTTAGTTTTAATATTCCTCAAAGGACTTACCTCTGGGAATATTGTGGAGTACATGCTATGGTCAGCAAGTATTGCACAGACACAGTCTACCATTTGACAGGTGTGACAAGATAAGTATAAAATCACTTTTAATTTTCAGCCAATAATAATGATTCAATATCTTATGATAAAACTGATCCAAACAAGGCTTGGCAAAATACAGGTGGATTAACCATAAAGTTATTAACAGCTAAGTCATTGCCAAGTAATATATGAATATCCTAAATGGGTAAAGAATCCACTGCTCCAACATTACAGGATTCTTAGGCTAAATCTGATACCAGATTAACACAGTGATCAGGAACATCAACAAAGCCTCAACTCCCAGAATAAGAACACTTTCACTAGAAGACTTCTCAGAGTACCTGAAAATGAAAGACTTTGAGAACCTCTTGTGTCCATTAATATTTCAGTTTGCCATTAAGTACACTTTGTGATAACAAAGTCTGATGCTATCTTGGCCATTTGAAGTTTTCACAAAGTGTGGAATGTATTTCTCTTCCTGTTGCTGGTAATATCAAAACCTGAATTTTTATGGAAAAGGAAAGATTGCTTTTCACCTGTCAGTTCTAATCTTTATGCTTTTTCATTTCTTATTTTTTCTGCATTTGCATTTGCATCTCTCTCTCTCTCTCTCTCTCTCTCTCTCTCTCTCTCTCTTCTCTCTCTCTCTCTCTTCTCTCTCTCTCTCTCTCTCTCTCTCTCTCTCTCTCTCTCTCTCCTCTCTCTCTTCTCTCTCTCTCTCTCTCTCTCTCTCTCTCTCTCTCTCTCTCTCTCTCTCTCTCTTCTCTCTCTCTCTGCATTCTGCATTTGCCTCTGGCCCCCTCTTCCTTGGTTTTTTTTTGTCATCTTATTTAGTTTTGGATTTCCATTGTTTCTTTTTGAAGCTGCTTTTTTAATAAACTATTAGAACTAAATACAGACTTACTTATCAAACCCAAAAGCACTTTCACCAAAAGTAGATCTTTTCCAGCAAATACCAGACCCAAAAATTATTTGCTATTTCTTCTTTTACCAAAGTTAATTCTTTAATAGCAAGCTTAAGCAATGCGCTATTTTTCGAAGACTAATCTTTCCAGGATAGGATTTTAAACAAAGCACACTACATTAGATGGCATTGTGAATGTATGTTGGTTTAACTAAAGATTAAAAATCTTTATGAGGGACAATGAAAATTCCAAAACAAAGTAACAACTTCAAAAGACAACTTTTTAGTTTTTTTGAAATATTTTGAAGACATTCAGATCTGTGATGAGTCCCCCAAGTTCTGTAATGATTTTGTTGTCTGAAACTAAGTTACAGAAAAAAGCATAACCTACAGGGGCCCTAAGTGGCCAGGTGGTCTAAAGCGCTGACCGTTATGAATCACTACCATCTCACCTCTGTCTGTGTGAGTTCGAGTCCAGATTCGGCTAATGTGGGTGAGTGAGAAAGCCTGTCATGGGTTGGTGGTTTTTCCCGGGTTTTTCCAGGGTTCTTCCTCCACCATTAATACTGGCTGCCATGTATAGCCTATCCTGTGCTGATAAATGGTGTTAAACCCTACAATAACAACAACAACATAACCTACAAGTTTCGAAAATTCAACAAGATATTTAATATTTTAAGATATAAAATGCAAATTTTAGAAAAAGTTACATTATTGTGAATGAAATCTTAAATATTCCTTAAAGTTCTGTTTTACATCCTGAAGTATGGAGTGTTCTAAATGAATTCCAATGTTGTTCAAATTGAATTCTTTTCCTGAATGCACTTATGTACAAATTAGTCATGATGGTTCATATTGATCCAGAATGTCTGATTGTGGTCTCAGTAATCATAAAAATGTGTGTTGAGACCAAAAGGTAATGAACTATTTGGAATTACAATGAATAATTTAAATTAAGAATTCTTCTCAAATTATGAAAACCAAAAATGATTCTGCTCCAGACTGATCTTAGATTTGGAATGAATAATTTTATGACAACCTTATATAAAAACCTAAATCACAACATATTACATAATTAAAATTGATTTATGATTATACTTTAAGATGTTGATTATTTGTTAAATCAATGTTAACTAAGTAATATGTTGTTTTTAAATTACCCATTGAATCTACAATCATGGGGAAAGGTTAGGGATTTATCAAATTGGTGTACTCCTAATTCTCAGGATAAGGTACACTAATAAAGATTTCAGCTTACAAAGTATGGGCAAATGTGATGTCTCATTTCATAATCCCTAATAAAAAATCTACATTCATGGACATTAAATTAGTATGTATTAATTGACTGATCAATGACATCTATAAATAATAAGTCAAGAAAATCTGTGATTTTACAGTATAAGAAACATACATGGCTTACAAATAAACAAAAGAACAAAAGATTGATTATAATGAATAAATACAAATTAAAAAAATGCAGTAGATTATATAATCTATAAGAAATCTTTATCTGGATTTACCTGGGACTCTGTTGATGGAAAATAATGATCAAGTGCAGAATCCTGTAGGGATCTCCTGCAGAGTTATATAAACAAATTGTCTTATGGTGTGCCTATTTTTGAGACAAACATGAGAAGTTTGTCCTTTTAATAGAGTGATCATGCTTCTACTGGGTGACAAGTAGAAATAGGATGTTCCTGCTCCTCTTACTTAATATCCTAATATAATTTGATCAGGTTGTGAACTAAATTTTATAGTAAATTGTGTTTCTCCAATAATATCACATTATAAATAATAAATCTCACCCTTCTCCTCAATAAGAGTATCCATTAAACTGTTGCTAAAGTAAACAATTGGCACATTTACGTATAACAGTGGTCACCTAGTGGGTTCAAAGGTTTATAAACATGTTAGAAATGTTTCCCTTTGTCTATTTAATATTTAGACAGAAAAACATTTCTACTTTCTGGGAGGGCTGGATTTGGTGGTAGCAGAAAGTTATCCGGATGTAATGTGATGAGATAGGTATTCTCAGAGAAACATTTTTTTACTAAAAGATTTACTTGTCTATAAATTGCCAATTGTTCCAGGATCAGACCATAAAGCGTCAGTCGATTCACCTGAATGAGACACCACGGGGCAGTTGGGCAAGCAGTATATTTGACTTGAAGCAATCCCAAGCAGATGCACAGCTTCCAAATTTGTTTGACAGAGCTTCTCATGATGAAGTGGATCGAATCAATGAGGCACACAGACAACAGAACAGACAGGACACAATCTTTTCACTATATCCGGAGCAAGAGGAGGTAAGTCTTTTACATAGAAATATAATATAGATTTTTAGACCTTATAGAAATGTGGCATTGAAACACTAAACCACCCATCATATAGCCCAAATTTAGCTCCTTGCAATTTTTGGCCTTTCCAATATTGAAAAATTAATTACAACATATTAACTATTGTAAAAATGAATTAAAATATGTGAAGAGAAATACTAAAAAAATTTAGTCACTGGGTTGCTGTGAATGCTGTCTTGTGATGGGCCACTGTGTTCAGGACATGGGTCAGAAGTTGGGAGAAGTTCATTAAGTTGAAAGTAAGTTACTTTGAGAGGGACTGATAAAATTATTGTAAATAGTTATATTACTTTTCATTTCCAAAGTTTTCAAGAAGCCTGAACAATAAATCTGATTCCCACTTGTCATTTGTTCAGTGCATCATCACATACTTGTCATGCCTATGGTAATAGTGTGCAACTCATCAAAAATATTGCTATTTTATTTCCACAGGAGGAGGTATTAGAGAAAAGAATAATGCCAAGGGCACCAACAGAACACTTTGGACACAGAATCCTTGTGAAATGTCTGCAGTTGAGGCAAGTTTCCTTGTAGATAAAAACTGATCAATTTACTTTTTTTATGTCCAACTCCTTCTTTTGTGATAGATATTACATCAATTTATTTTTGTATAATGTCCAACTCCTCCTTTCCTGATAGATATTATTACATCAATTAGGGTAAGTAATCATGAAAAATGAAACAATGTCTTGCTTTGACAGGATACATGCTACATGAAAGCATTCACTAATGCATAAGGTAAAAGAGACATGTTCTGTACAGTGATGATGATGATGAACTTTCATAATTCATATAGTAAGAGCTGTTCTATTATTTAAAGATGCATGTTACACAGGGAAGTAATAATATTGAAGAAGATGATGAAGATGATAAACTTTCAGATGTCATTAAGTTAGGGCTGTTATATACAAACATGCTAGGTACACAGAGAAGTAACTTTTTTCAATATACATCAAGGTACTCCATGTTACTCTGATTAATCAAGGAGTTCAGAAATGATAAAAAATATAAACTCTATCTGACTACTGCACATTAAAAGTGTCCTCACAGAGTCCTTAGTATATTTTACTGTAATAACCCTTATTGTCCAGTATAATCGCTTTTATTAATAGTCCTGCCTCTATCAATGTTAAGACAGGAGTATACAGTAATCTTCATGCTAACCCATTATTCCCTCTGTTATCCACCTGTTTGTTCGGCTGTCCATCCTTCTGTGAAGTATAAATTCATTTGCATAACTGGTCCTGGAGTTTTTCATGAGTTTCCATGAAGGTTGGTAAGTAAAATGAATATTGCCAGGGTTCCTGCAGGTCATGGAATCCTGGAAAAGTTTTGGAATTTAAAAATTAAATTTCAAGGGCCTTGAAAAGTTATAGAATTTATCAAAACCTTGCAAAGTTTTGAAAAAGTCATGGAATTTGTGACAATGGAGTTAAAGAAATTTCTTACTTTAAATTTCATAGAGCACCGAGAACCTAATAAATAAAATGATAAAATTACAATCAATAAATGGTTTCAATTCATATAACAAAAGTAAGTTCCCATAATGGAAGTATCACATGATTTCTGGTGTAGTTCACAAAATAAAAGAAAGCAACTGGATAGTAATGTGTTTTGTTAATATTGTAAATAGGAACACATACAAAGACTACAGATAATTGTTTCCTTTTTTCTTTTGAATACAAATTACATTGATAATTGGATTATGACATGAATTACTACATAAAGTCAAAGTGTGCTTGCCCAGGTAAATTTAAAATGTACATATTAATAATATTTGTTGTTAACTTATTTGTTATTTTAGATTAAAAGATGTCATTCTTTATATTCATTTACTTGACATTGCAAGAGAGTGCGGTCCTTGAGTTTTATGAAATGGCCCTGGAAAAGTTTTGGAAAAGTCATGGATATTGGTTTTGCTAAGTCTGCAGGAACCCTGTATTGCTGCTACAGTTTTATTTTAGAATTGTTTTTATCTTGTAGTCTAATGGTGTGTAGCACAACGATAGTTACTACTGCAATTTCTTAGCTCACCAGGCCCAAAGACCAAATGGACTTATTGTATGGCCTTGTATCTGTCATATATCTGTGCATCATGCATCCATCAACAATTACTATTTTAAAGTTCTTAAATACCACAGACCCTTTTCTGACCAAATTTAGTCAAACCCCTATAGCAACTATTTTTTTCAAAACTTGTGGAACAGAATTAGATAGTCATACATTTTCAAATATGGCAATGTAATGGAACAGTCACTATTGGTAAATAACCTTCAGATGTTTTCTTCATTACCACTGATGAGAATTTTACTAAAACTTAACAGAAAGCAACATGGCATGAAGACCTTTTCAGTTTACACAAGCGATGATGATCCACCAAGAAATATGGCCATCATTATTAAAAATAGAGGGGCCTTGAGTGGCCAAGTGGTCTAAAGTGTTTACTGTTCCTGATTACTGCCATCTAACCTCTGTCTGTGTGATTTTGAGTCTCAGGCTCAGCTTACATGGGTACATGAGACAGCTTGCCAGAAGTTTCTCGTGGGTCGGTGGTTCTTCCCAAGGTTTTCCAGGGTTCTTCCTTCACCAGTTATGCTGGCTGTTATGTATAGCCATCTATCTTGTACTAAAAATGGCATTAAACCCTACAACAACAACAACAGCAATTAAAAATAGAAGAACTTGCTAAATAACTTCTCAAAACCTCCTCAGTAGATTTTGATCTGATTTGACATGACCTTGACATTTGTAAAATTAAAGTTGATCTGCTGTCAAACATGGCCATTATTACTAATTGCTGTTCCAGTAAAACATATTCCCCATAATGGTAAGGTACATTCAAATTTGATGAACCCACAACAGAAGCAATTTTAAAAAATTAAGATCCACTGTCAGATATGTTTTAATCGAAAAACACAGCCCCCTACAGAATCATATTTTTTTTACATAATTTCTGGCTATGGGTTAGTGAGCATTAGAAGTGATTTTAATATTGGGTTGGAGACGAAATTTAAACGACAGCTGGCTTGAGGTATTCTACTGAATTCTTATAGATCGTATAATCTACTGCATTTTTTTATTTGTATTTATTCATTATAATCAATCTTTTGTTCTTTTGTTTATTTGTAAGCCATGTATGTTTCTTATACTGTAAAATCACAGATTTTCTTGACTTATTATTTATAGATGTCATTGATCAGTCAATTAATACATACTAATTTAATGTCCATGAATGTAGATTTTTTATTAGGTATTTCTATTCTAATACAGAAATAATGAATTTGTATCCTTACTACACTCTGTGTAATCACTATGTTTTGCTATTTTTCTTTGTTCTTAGGCATGTTGATTTTGATTAGAATAATAGTCAGATCTTGTATTGCTTTAAATGTGTGGTCAGATGCTATGATTCCCTTGTTATTTTTTTTGTCAATAAATGTTTTAGTAAACTTATATTACATTATTTGTCAGAAAAAATCATTAATGCCTGTGAAAGTGATGTCGCATTATTTCTGCCTACTTTTACACTATATTATTTCTTGTAAGAACATATATTATTTTAGTTAGCGATGTCTTATTTTTATGCCTTGTTGCAAAAAAAATATAAAGATAGCAAGTCAAACATTTTTATATCAAATTAGATTTTTAGAAAATGGATGAAAGTCTAGGAATAATTTTTCCCCAGAGTACTCGTAAAATCAGTGTCATTACATTTAACTGTATTTCAACAGCATCATCATCAATGATGGCCTAGCAGTACATTCTGCACTTTAAATCCAGTTGTCACAGTTTCTATCTCCCACTTCTAATCTTTCATATGAGACTTATATGTATGGTTTGAGGGGCTTTCATGGCAAAGTGGTATAAGATGCTTGTCTTGTGATATGGATCTGAGGGGCTTCCATAGCAGAGTGGTACAAGATGCTTATCATGAGATTACTTTCCTCCAGTATGGAAATGAGAATGTTGCCCGTTACTTGTGGAAAGTCAGTGGTTCTACATAAGTAGTGTTTGGTATCTCAATAGTATTTGGATTTTCCTCCGCAGTAAAACTGGCTGCCATATATAGATTCTCTTCATCTGAAAATGGTATCGAGGCTATAATGATCTACTGAAATCCAAGGTCTCATGTCTCAATGACTTCGGCTGTTGGAGATGAACATGAAATTAAGAGAGGTTCCATGTTTCCAAGTGTACTAAGGTGCCTGCTTTTACAGATCACTTACACATCTCACAGAGTGAGTTTTTGTCACAGATCAACCAATTTGGGTTGGTTGTCTTTCGGGATTCTTCCTCCACCCTATATACTGTTAAACAACCCCCCTACCGGAAAACCAAACCAAACCAAACCAAACTAAATCAACCCACTAAACTGTGGCAACAGCAGCAAATGTATTAGTCTGTCAATTTTGCCACAGCTGTATGAGTTTATAAATTTTGACTCTAGTAATTTTTTTTTGACCTTTGAATATGGTCAATTATGCCTTTCTGACAGTTACCTACAAGTCATCATCAGTTGGTACAAATGTATTTTCATGGTGAGCATATGAGATGGAGAAGTCTTGAGCAATCCTGCAGAGAAGTTTTGAGCAATCCTGCATCAGATGCTGCCAAAAAGTTAACATTTTAGCTCATTTTAAGTTTTTCTAACAATGTCCATTATTCCATTGTCCAGAACTGTTATAAATTATTCAGTGATGCATTTAAATTAAGCAACAACCAATCAACAAACCAAGAAATGAAATTATTCACAGAAGTAGTGTATAATCATAATCATGCCAAAAGATTTTTCAGTCTTTAAATTTGCCAGATTTTTCACCAACCATACTGATTCAGTGGACTTAATCATCAGAATGGACAGAAACAGACCAGAACAGATACAACCAGAAGGTTTAAATTGATTTGAGTAACTAAATTCACATAGTTTAGTTAACTGAACATCCTTTATTGTCTTCCCATTGATGTAATTTCTTACTGAAGCTGAGAAAATAATGTTACACACATAAAAAAGAGGCACACTTCTACTTGCTGTTGTTGTTATACTTCTCCATTCCATCCTGTTCTTATGATCTTGTTCTCCCACATACTGTTTGTCATGTTTATGATACGTATCAATATTTGTTACTTACTTTTCCTGCTACTATACTATTTGTTTGTGAATATGCATATCAAGGTGAAATACAATGGGGAGACTTAATCCAAGATAGAAAACCTCAACATTTCTGGATATATTCTGCTTGGATTCCATGTTTCTGCACGAAACTCACAAGTTCAAGACTCACTACTAATTCAGTTCTCCTGTGCAAACACCATGATATTATAATTCAAGAACTTCAAATTTTGTGTGCTCGTGATCAAATTGGCATCAGTATAGATACATCTATTAAGACAGCTTTTGTGAAAAGAAAATCATAGCAGCTGCACCATTTTCTACACAAATTTGAAATGTGCTTCAATATTACACCAAAGAGTCAGCTGCAGATTTCAGTAACAAGTATTCCAAACTCAGGTCTGTAAAGGGATAAAAATTATGTTAATAAAACAATATCCCTGACTTTTTTCACTTACAAGTAGGAAAAACTCTCAAATGATTCTATTTACTAAAATCTTTCTTTCATTATCAACCAATTAGGGACAGTCAAACCATGTATACTCTATTTTGTCTTCACTTGTTCTTTCATATTTGTAGTAACGTGAGTCGTTCACCAACTCTCAATGGTTGCATGCCTTTTTTTACCATGACGACTGGACACACTATAAGATAATGTTCAAGTAACAGAAATACAATGGGATAACCAGAGACCAATAAAATGAAATATAATGGATAAGTTTTTTTCCTCTGCAGTGATGCTGCCAGGATTTCAGGATTTAAGTTTTGTGTGCATGTGATCTTCAATGAGAAATGTTGGCAGGAGGAATAGACATTTTTAAATATTTCCCTAACACTTAAATATCTGTCACTCTTTCTTAATGTTCCACTCTGTTAAGGCTCTACTGAAATCAAAATACTCAATGAGATGTCATCTCTAGTTGCATAGCGATTATTACCATGATGTCATTGGGCATGGGCATATGGTTGTATAAGGGTCTTTGTAACAGAATTGAAACCAAGTGGGATTTCTCTGTTTGGACTAAATGAATAACAACAACACAAAACAATGAATGATTGGGATTTATAAAATGCAATACTAGATGTATATATGTGGATATAAAACAAATACACTGATTCTCACACTACTATCATATAACATACAATTTGTCGTACATACACTCATGAAATGATAAGAAAATACAAAAATATGATTCATTGACTTCTAACCTAACAAATATACCATGTATTATGGAAAATTAAAAGTGAAAAATGAGATTCACTTAATCTCTTGTATGCATTAATCTTTGAGATTCACAAAAATCTCTTGAGACAAACGAGAATGAGCAATACTCATAATGTTCCTTGTATTCGACTAAATCCTGCGTTCAACACAAATAGATGTACACAAATAGATGAACATGCATCACTTTAAACTGGAATTCATTTGATAAACTGACTCTACAGTTTATACAATATACGAACTGTAATCTGCATTTTCACAGGATCCCTTTCTTATCGATCCATTGGTCCACGTTCATATGCATCACAAATCCCTTGTGTATATTCATTTACATACACACATATCTATACATCTGGACGTAGACGGCATGCTGCAATTCAGATAGCTACATCCAATTAAACCACAGATAGCTATAGTCAGCTGTGTTATTGCCATGATTGTTGGAACACTACTGATGGTGTGGGTTTATATTTATGGTTTAAGTAAAGATCACATTTGGAACACTACTGATGGTGTGGGTTTATATTTATGGTTTAAGTAAAGATCACATTTGGAACACTACTGATGGTGTGGGTTTATATTTATGGTTTAAGTAAAGATCACATTTGGAACACTACTGATGGTGTGGGTTTATATTTATGGTTTAAGTAAAGATCACATTTGGAACACTACTGATGGTGTGGGTTTATATTTATGGTTTAAGTTAAGATCACATTTGGAACACTACTGATGGTGTGGGTTTATATTTATGGTTTAAGTTAAGATCACATTTGGAACACTACTGATGGTGTGGGTTTATATTTATGGTTTAAGTAAAGATCACATTTGGAACACTACTGATGGTGTGGGTTTATATTTATGGTTTAAGTAAAGATTACATTTGGAACACTACTGATGATGTGGGTTTATATTTATGGTTTAAGTAAAGATCACATTTGGAACACTACTGATGGTGTGGGTTTATATTTATGGTTTAAGTAAAGATCACATTTGGAACACTACTGATGGTGTGGGTTTATATTTATGGTTTAAGTAAAGATCACATTTGGAACACTACTGATGGTGTGGGTTTATATTTATGGTTTAAGTAAAGATCACATACTTAGATGTGTTTTTTGTATCCATCTTGCTTGGAGTTGTTGGCAGTATTTTATGTTGAGCATTCAGATCAAAACACAGTGTAAGGGATTGTTCTAGTCATATGCTTCAGTTTTGCTCATAAAGCACTGTCTTAACCAACATACAATCAACCATCCTTTGTTCTCAGCGTAGTTTTTTTTTCTTTTATTCTGTCTTTGCATAGCCCTAAAATTTAATTGAATACATATGGATGTACAAACTTTTTTTTAGAGGGAAATACCTATGCAAACTTCCACAAATTTAAATACCCATGATTTTATGCACACAAAGCAAGAAAAATCGAATCCACAAAAATAAATGAATCCACTATATTTTTAGGATGAGTGTAAAATGTAATGTTAATATAGTTAAAGCATAATAATAATAACTGTATCACTGGCAGAATAGAATGTCAATCTGAAATGCTATTAACAGTACTAATGAACCAATCTCAGCTAGTGTGGTCCAATACTGAAATTATATAAAACAAACTAAATTACATTCCAGTTCTGTGTATTAGATACAGATCGGTTTTGTACTGCTTTAATTTGCAAAACATTGTTATACACTGCAATTAATTTATACACACACACACACACACACACACACATATATATATATATATATATATATATATATATATATATATATATATATATATATATATATATATATATATATGCAGACAGTTCATGACCGCAGGTTTTACAAATGTTGAACAAAATTGTTGCCTTTGAATTTAACAGATTTCTCTTTTAATAAAGGGTGACACATTGTTCTAATTTGTTTATGATTTAGATTTTTTTCATTGGTAATTCAAATTAAAAACTTGCATGTAAAATGAAGCCTTAGATCATTTTATCACTTTTATTTGTCTTAGGTTTGAGCTGGAAATAGAACCAATATTTGCCACCATGGCTTTGTATGATGCCAAGGAGAAAAAGAAGGTAAGGGATTCTAATTGATCTTTTTCTGTCCACCTGTAAATCCTTTTATCAGTCTTTGGAAGCGTGATGGCTAGATTACACAAAAACTATTCAAAGTAAGCTAGTAAAAATTGTCTAGGTTAGTTATATGCATATGTGGATGACTCAGATTTTATCCAAGCCCATGTTTCTGAGAAGTGGAACATCAGCCAATTTTCAGTTTACAGTCATCTGCAGCAACAATTTATTAAGATTTCATTGATTGTGGGCATGATATGTAAGCCTTTGTTCAGTTTTTTCAAATATTCATAAACTTTTGGGACTAAAACTTATTTGCATTAATAAGCATAGAATAGGTAGACTAATGAAATTTTGTTTGCATACATTATTAAGCAAAAAATACATCAGGACATTCTATTTATTTGTACTGAAACAAATTGAAGAGACATCTTGTAGAAGTTGAAAGCATGGATAAAGTCTAGGACAATTACAAAAGAAAATTTCCATGATAATTTTACAGCCAATGGAAAATCTTGAAGTATACTTATCAAATTTTCACAGACTGAGACTCGTACCCAGCTAAGTTAATAATGAGTGATCTGTGTCCTAACTTAAGATGGTTTGATATTCAATAAATTTGGTTTCAAAATTCTTCCCTTAGAGAAGCAATTGTGGACTGGAATCATCTTAGTGATAGTTTTATGTGCATGCAAACAATGGAGAGCTTCAAGACAGCTCTTGAACAAGTTTATTAACTTTTTAGTGGCTCTCTCTTTCAGTGCAAAATTAATTGGCCCTGCATTGTATACATTCAGATTTGGATATTGGTTAATAAAATACTTGTAATTAGAGTTAAGGTAGCCAGTGGTCAGATTCACACTATGAATTCTCATAATATGGGTAAGCTTGATTCTACAGTATAACTTTATATGTAGTAATTTGACTAAATAATGTATGTGCATACTCACTCGGAAGTAAAGATAAAGTCAGAAATCAGGTTAAAATATATTACTGTACTGATATAAGTTACTGGTGTACACATTGGCATCATATAACTGATGGTTTTAAAGACCATATTATTTTTTGGTGGAAGTCCTCTTGCTATTTGTCAAATTGATTTGATCATCCTTGGATCTGTTCCTTCGACACATCTAACAAATAGTCTTACCAAGGAAAAAATGTTTAAGTACAGTGTTTGTCAACTTAATTGTTACATGTATTACTTTTAATCATATGTCATAGGTGACTTGTGATTGAAACTTTTCTTCTTCAGATCTCAGAGAACTTTCATTTTGACCTGAACAGTGAAAACATGAAGAAGATGATATCCATGCATGTTCCATATCAAGACATCTCCACACAGGGTAAATCCTGCATCTTCAGTATAACCTACCCATCTCCTGATGTTTTCCTGGTCATTAGGGTAAGTTGGTATTGAATTGGGAAGATATATTTACTTTTTTGAAATGCGTGCATATATACAAACCCAATTGGATTCTCTTTCCTGCCAGGTTAATATCTGTCAACAGGACAGTGACCATAAATTTAGCTTGAAGGGATTAAAGCTATTGCATGCCATTGATTTTCCTATTATTTAAACAAAATAATTTCTCTGCCAAGTTAATTTCTGTCTTTGATCATAATTTGAGCTTGGCAGGCTCTATTCTTCAGTAACTTAACAAAAGATGTTTTTTCTAAGAACAGTAAATTATTTTACTTTTCTCCAGGGACAGAACTGGTTTGATTTTCAAAGGAAATAAATTTGACCCAAGAGTGGTTGAAAACCATATACGAGTCGCTTCCATTTCAGGTTAATTTTTGTCAAACAAATTGTGATCATAATTTGACTTGGAGCGATTAAAGACTGGCTTGCAGTTGGACTTTTATTTTGGTTTTCTAATTACAGTCAAATATACTATTAAAGTCAAGGAAAACAACCCAAATGGTACATTTTGCCGCCAATAAAGAATAAAATGTATGTTATATATCTTAAAGATAACATTTTCCATAATTTTTGTTCCAAATGTAGTAAACTCTCAAACTTTCCAATTACAATTTTCCAGTGCAGTTGCAAAATCAGTTTACTTTGTATGGAAGTATTTCACATAATTAACCCTGATTTCTGCTTCAAATCAAAATTTCAGAAATATTTTAAAAAAGGTTTCTCTGGATATGAATGTTACATATTAGATAAGGTTGTTTGCTGTTACCATTTCATAACTTTAGGAAATGTTTCATTGGTTCTAACTGGAATCAGGTTCAGTCTACTGCCAGCTTTTGTAGTACAAAATTTAAACTTGGCCAAAACCCCAAGAGCTTTTACACATTGCAGCTTTCTTCCAGATTCATTCAAATTTTGTATTTCTCAGTTGTGCTAATTTTCAGAGACATGGATCATTCAAGATCAGATAACAGATGTTAAGGTTTTAAGTATAACTGAAGTTTGTTTCTAATGAGTATGGAGCTAGAATCTCCAATATTATTATATAGTCAATTAAAACCTGCCTTAGAAGACACCTTCATTGAAGGACACTCATTGATACACTGTTTTATTATCAAGGCACAAGACTCTGTTCCTCATCTTTCATTTCTTGAGGACACAGGCTTGCAAAGTGACAAAAATGTTAGACAGTACTTAATGCACAAGTAATGGTAAAAGAAACAAGGGAGATAATCTTATTAGTTTTGACAGTTGGTCCACCTCAAGTTTGCCATTTACATTCTCATGTTTCCGTGGACAATAATTTATGTAATAGTAATAAATGCTTTATCAAGTGCATATGTAAATGATAATAACATTATGTGTTTGAATACTGAGTTTGCTGCAAAAGAACTGCTCAGTAGAATGTTCATTCTAGATTATAACCTTGTTTCACTCTGGTGTTCACTCATTTGTTACAATAATACTAATTTTTTTAAAATTATTTTTCTTTTCAAACTAATAATTTATTAATTAAAATACCAATCTATATTTTTCTGAAAGTTTTTACCTCAAAATGTTTTGTTTGTCACTAATTTAACCTTGAACATGTGTTGCTCTAACAGCTGTTAGTGACTTTACTGCAGACTACAGCAACTTTTAAGTTTTTATCGGTGAAGATGGTCATTGTTAGCACCAGCAAAGAGTTGGACAGATGAAAAGCATGGCCAGGATATACACGAGTTCAGATAAGGGGATGAAGGAGAAAAATGTATTGGAAACCCAAGATTCCTTGCTTAAAGTCTAAAAAGGTTAATGGAAAAATTTGTATTAATGTTTTCTCCATCTTTCTAAAGAACTTGTGGATCCTTTTGAAATTGGTTGGGATGGAGAGTTGCCTACTGTTTCAACATTTTCAGTGAACTTATTGTTTACTTATTACATCACCAAATTATAAACTTATATTCCTTTAAAGTATTGCACCATTTTCAAGTGACAGTTTCTTTTCGAAATCATTAATTATTTCTCATAAATCATTAATTTCTCATATTCTTATTCAGTATTAAAAATGACTTTAAGAAACAATTGAAATACATGTAATATAATATTTATTCATAACTCTACTATGGGCTTTTACTTTTGAATTTTACTGAAAAGGCACAAGGTAAAGCCTGAAGAAAACAGGTTTTTATATATCTTTTAATTGAGTTATTAATTCAACCTCTATTCTAAGGACATTTGTCCATAGATTACATATTTGTTTTTATCGTGTGTCTGTTATAGGGTTAAAATTAGGGCAAGTTTCATTGTATATCTTGAAACATGCCTATCTGTTATGTCATGCAATGTTCTTTTTGCAAGAATGTTAGAGTTAAATATTGTTTATAGAAAACATGTTTGTATTTTGTGAGTTTAAACACCATTTTTCAACACATGATGTGGTATATATGGCATCCAATAGTCTGATGGAGGTTACCTGGGAAGAACCACTGACCTATGGGAAGCTGATGGCAAGCTTTCTCACATTCCCACGTGAGAGGAGCCAAGATTGGAACTCACAAAGACAGGCATTAAGTAATATTGAGTGCTCAAGAATGCACAGCCACCCAGGGCCACTCTCAAAAGAACAAAATAAATGAAGTTTTCCATTAGACTGTTTGCCTTTATTTTTGCAGTTGGAAAAAGTCTTGCAGCAGGGAGATATCAGTGAATGTGCTGAACCGTATCTTAAAGAAGACAAGGTAAGTGGTATAGTGTTACAATGCATTAAAACTGTAGAATTATTTGTTGTTGTTTTTAAAATTGTATCATATGTACTTGTATATAACACACATCAAGCAACATATTTCCATATTTGGTGATCATAAAATTTCCAAGACTGAGTTTGAGCTTTGGATTTTGTTTCGACCAGTTACAAATGACTTTACTTTAAAAACA
Source organism: Potamilus streckersoni (assembly GCA_016746295.1). Taxonomy (NCBI): domain Eukaryota; kingdom Metazoa; phylum Mollusca; class Bivalvia; order Unionida; family Unionidae; genus Potamilus; species Potamilus streckersoni. The sequence continues at coordinate 1,950,894 of JAEAOA010002158.1, forward strand.
TGTTGAAGTGGCTGATGGGATGATATGTACTCCAATGAAAAATAATGTGTGCTACACATATTCTCTATGGACCATGTAAGGCATCAACATCGGACAACTACCATACCTTTTCTCTCTTTTTTCAGTGGACTTCAGCATGGAAAAGGATGATTAGGAATTGTGTTTAAACCAAAATTCATAATAGATCAGTAAGATTTGATACTGGATATAAATTGCTGAATAAAATTTGTGTTTTTTGTGTTCAGATTCAAATTTTTTTAATGTTGGCATTCCTATTTAACATTGGATGGGGTTGGCATCTTTGGATCTTTGTTAATGCTGTTCTCGATTGCTGGTGTATCATAGATGTGCAAATAAGGTAATTTAAAATACAGTAAGCCACTGGTGATGGATTAATCATACAAAGTAAATGAATCAGTTGAAGAGGTGCTGAGTCTAGAGTAACTTTGATGATTTACAGTGGTTTCTCACAATAGGTTAACATTACCACACTGCTAAATTGCCTGATAAAAATATACATGCACTGTAGTTTCCAAAAAAAAAACATGGATTGAGAAAAGGAGACTTTTTTGGGAATAAATTGTCCCATTAAAAGGAGTGAATTTAGTAGACCCAAAATGATTTGATATGTCAAGGGCCTGTTTTAATAATGTGTATTATGTGACATTAAAGTATGACTGATACCAAAGTCATGATTAAGTGACATTTTATCTAGCATGGCATTATACTGATAATAGGTTTTTCTCTCACAGTACATGGGTATGTCATAAATTATAGGTCACATGTCTTCAGCATCAGTGAATATGTTCAAGTGAAACTTCATATTTTTTTTTGTATATTAATGTTTGCCTGACGTTTGTAGCCTTTATATCAAAGGTTTTTGTACATTAATATATGACTTAGGTTTGTATCCTGATATGTTAGAATTCCAGATGTTTCACCTTTGGCAGCATAACACCATTCAAAAAGGCAAGAACCAAACACTTGTTCATATTTTCAGTGTAATTTCAGAACACCGATAATGGATATTCATTTATTCCGTTATTATGTTTCCCTTATGTTTCAGGTTTTTCTTTATAAGTGTTTAAAATGCAAGTTTACTAAGAATTAGGATTGTAAGATGATGCTTTAAAATTATACAATTTTTGTATGTAGGGCAAAGAAGATAAGTATAGAAACAATGCTGCTCAGTACTGTGAGAGGTTAGGAAGGTATCGGATGCCATTTGCCTGGACAGCTATTTACCTGATGAATATTGTGACAGAGACCAGCAATTATGATAGGGATGCCACCATTGAAACCTTCAGGTCAGAGTCAGAGATGACAAGAGCTGCTAGTCTAGGTAAGAAAGATAACTTTTCCTTTCCTCTTCTGTGTGGGAGATGCAAATAATGTGTAAAAAGAAAATACTTTAATTCTTTTTCTTGTTATAACCAAGAGTTTTTCTGAGAAAAGAAGAAATTCTGGGGTACTGTTCTCATCATAAAAAGAAAGTAGTCTTTGATGTGGAGTGCAGCATTATACTCTCAAAATGATTGATATTCTTTGTATCTCATTCAAAATAAAAATTTGGAAGAAGAAAAAAAAATCAAAGATGTTGGAAAAGGACTTAGATAATAAGGATCAGTATTAAGACATTCTTCTAGTTATATGAGTCTTTGAAATTTTACAGCATTACATCTTCATTCTAATTCAGTCATCCATTTATTGAGTCAGAGAGATTTTTCAACGTTAATTCTTCATTCCAATTCAGTTTAATGCCATTATCAAGTCTTTGAGATTTTACAACTTTACATCTTCATTCTAATTCACTGTAATGCACTTTATGAAAACATTTTAAACCTGTGTATGAAATTTAAAGTGCATTAACATGATTAAATGACTGTTTAATAATGTGGTAAGTGTATTTATGGACTAAATAACAATTATTAGTTTGTGTGCAGTATTTATTGATCTTTGTAAACTGGATCAGAGATATCCCATCATTTTGCAGGTTCCAGCAATGTAGTGTTCAAAATTTATTTGGGTATTTTAAAATTAACATCAATGTTATCCATCATACTTATGTACATTGTATTTTTGGAGCAAGAATCTTTGATATAAAAGTCAAGTGTCAACTATTAAGTTTCTTCTGCTTTTGTTTATTTTTGCAAATTTCTTGTTTTACATTGTTTTCTCTGGTTTCTATTCAAAGCATTGTATTATAATAATATATGTGGATCACATTACTGAAGTTATAACATAAATATTCTTTATTAGACAGGAGAAGTGCAATGCAGCCTGGTCAGTATGATAGCTTTAGACGACGACCCAAAGATGATCTCATCCATAGTTCCTCATATGAGCGTGGGAGATCAGGATATGATAAGAGGCGAAGCTGGAGTCCTGAAGATTACGGAGGCAGCCTCAGTAATTTCAGACCTGTTACCCTTACTGTCTCAAGCTTTTTCAAACAGGTAGAGGAAAAAATGGCTATTAATTGAAAAGAAATACATGTATTTCAAGTTACATGCACATCTTACTTTGTAAATATTTACTGACTGGAGATATTTTGAATGGAACTTTCCACATTTTTAATTTTTTACAGGGCTAAAAAATGGCATCATTACCATTGGCTTGATTATGAAATGAGTATCCAAATAGGCAGTACAGCAATAGTAATGAATTATTTGCTTTCATTATCATATATACTCAGTTATAAGTTTGTCCATCTGTAAACAACATAGACCCAGATCTGCAGTTGGATAATGCACTATTGGATCATGTCCATGTTGCTTGTTCTACTAATTACCACTACAAAACTGCATATGCCCAGCTATTCTAGTGCATTATGCAATGGCATATCTGCATCTGAGCAGTTTGCAACTGGATTTGACTTGAAAGTGAATTTTAAAAAATTAATTACAATGACATTTCCAAATATTTTGATGCTCCACATATCAGTATGGGTGGCATATTGTGTTGCCAATGTCTGTGGACATCCTGTCTTATTACATCAAAAATTTTGTTCCTGCTCACGAAGTTTTGATGGGCTCTATGGATGGAAGGCTTTTGGATTGAATGCTCAATGGATTGAAGACTTTATAGATTGAAGGCTCTATGGATTGAAGGCTCTATGGATGGAAGGCTTTATGGATTGTAGGCTTTATGGAATAAAGGCTCTATGGATTGAAGGCTTTATGGAATGAAACCAAACTTTTATGCTTTACAGTATGAAGTTCTAAGTTAAGTTTGATTTTCACGCGTGCATTATGCAATAATGGCCTTACTTTGATTTGGAACTTTGACTCAGTTTTGTTTCTGCTTAGTAACTTTTGAAGGACTAATCAGATTAAAATCAAATTTGGTATTAGGCTTAACATTTAAAAACCTTGGATAAGATGGATTCTCATAATTTTCAGGCAGGATTTTATAGTTTACTAGCCCTAACATACCTTAGAACTTTGCCCTTCAATTTTGTTTCCCCCAATAACTTTTGAAAGATTTAATGGATTGAAATATAACTTGGTATGAGTGTTTGTGCTAAGGAGGTCAAGGTCATGTTTGATTCTCTCTGTTGATTGACCTAAAACTTAGCCTTTTAATTCAGTTTCTTCTTAATAACTTTTAAAGGACTGCAGTTATTTGGTATGATACTTTAAATAAAGAACACCTAGGTAAATTCTCACTGTTTTCTGGCTTAATTTTATGGAATTGACTTTTGACCTTTGCACTTTAATTGCATCATATTAGTGGTGTATCAATTGCATACGGACAGTTTCTAGTTTTAAAAAAAATTTGTGTATGCAGTCGGAGTACACAACATATGAATTTGTGGTTATTACCATGGTTCATGGCAGAGATGTTGTTTTGGTGGGGCTCGCTGTGTGTGCATGTATGTGTGTGTGTGTTGTGTGTGCATGTATGTGTGTGTGTGTTTGAGTGTGTGCGTGCATAAAATAAATTAAAAACATGAATTTATTCTAGTCAGCCTTGGAAGGTGTTTTAGTAACATTTTTAAGCAGTACTATGTGAGTCAGCTCAGTGAGACTGGATTGTATTTAGTTCATGTAGGAGACTATTCAGGTCTTGATGAGAGGAATAATCCAGGTAATTGGCTTTCTTATCATCCTCTTACATTTCTTGTCAAGTACATTTCCCAACTGCATTACGGTTAAGAAATAAACTCCAAAGCTCTTGAATCCAGACCTCCTGGAAAATACCAAAATTTGTATCTGCTTTCTTTACATCATATATGCTAAGTGAAGAAACTCTTATCCATTAGCTCCCAGTCGATGTAGGAGATTTTGACAATGAAAAGGGGCTATGTCAGATTACTCTTCTTTCATTACCAGAATTAACAGCAGATTCCACATTTTCTGATTAATAATGTTTTGAATAAACATGAGTTGGCAGAACTGTCTTGGGTTTTCAGTTGCATTCTATATTTTAAAAAATGTCTCCATCATTGTACATATCAGGTTCTTTGCTGCTTTTTAATGCTCAAAATATGAAAAATTGGAGCAGTAATGTTGATGTTAAAAACCAGATGTGTAAATAAATCTTTTTGTACATATGTGCATTGAATTTTATTATGTTATATATGGAGTACTCTTTTTCTGCTCAGATTACTCTTTTTGTCCACTTGGATTACACTTTTTCCTCACCAGGGGTTGACATGTTTGGGTAGGTAGATAACTTGAAAGCCAGTGAGTCCTTGTATGATATGTGTCTTTCTGGTACATAGTGTTCATCTTCTACTTACTTAAGAATGATGTGATTAGAAGCAATTTAGTCCATATTTGTGTGGAATAGCTTGACATCTTCAGAAACGAGCAAAGTAGTGATGAAGATGTTGCTGGCTTTGTGGATTTATTGTAGATATCCAATTGTGGCTTGATTTTAACTGGAGAGGGTCATCTTTTTATGCATCCCAGTGGGCATAATTTCCCCTCACATGCTCAAGCATGGCTTTTGGGCTGGTAAATCTAGGCACATGAGGTATTTTAGAACATTGAAGATCCACACTTCCATCATAATGTTTTGACATGGCAGACCATTAAGATACATTATGTCCAGGTGACTTCAGAGCTAACTGTGCAGCCAGACTGAGTCACACAGCCAGTACGCTTTCAAGACTAGAAATGCAAGCTGTGTTGCATGCCCAGCAACCATTTCAGCTGTTGTTCCTACATTTGCATTAGAGTCAATGTTGTCACATATGCAAGCTGTGTTGCATGCCCAGCAACCATTTCAGCTGTTGTTCCTACATTTGCATTAGAGTCAATGTTGTCACATATGCAAGCTGTGTTGCATGCCCAGCAACCATTTCAGCTGTTGTTCCTACATTTGCATTAGAGTCAATGTTGTCACATATGCAAGCTGTGTTGCATGCCCAGCAACCATTTCAGCTGTTGTTCCTACATTTGCATTAGAGTCAATGTTGTCACATATGCAAGCTGTGTTGCATGCCCAGCAACCATTTCAGCTGTTGTTCCTACATTTGCATTAGAGTCAATGTTGTCACATATGCAAGCTGTGTTGCATGCCCAGCAACCATTTCAGCTGTTGTTCCTACATTTGCATTAGAGTCAATGTTGTCACAAATGCAAGCTGTGTTGCATGCCCAGCAACCATTTCAGCTGTTGTTCCTACATTTGCATTAGAGTCAATGTTGTCACATATGCAAGCTGTGTTGCATTACTGCAGTTTCTGTCCAGGTGATTTCTGAGTTAACTGTGCAACCAACCTGTGAGTCAAAAGGTAAGCACATTATCCAGCCAACCATACCAGAAATGCATGCTGTGTTGCTTGCCCAGTAGTCATGTTGGTGGTTTGTGTTGCGTCTTTTGAGTAGATATTTTCATTTGCATGCAATGCTGCATAGTGGCTTTCCATTCCATGATATGTGGAGCAATAAGAGGATATTTAGATCTGTGGATTTTACTTCACTTTTTATTCAGGTTGTTTCTGAGCTGACCATTCAGCTAAAGTGATGATTCAGCCATTTCTCCAGCACACATTCCTGTTGCTGGATATGTTTTGCGAAATGCAAGTAATGCCTTAGGATAGTCATTCAGACCTGGCCATGAAGCATAAGGAGTTCAATTTTTATAGTGACCAGAGAAGAAATTTACTGAGTTTTGCCATTCTCTGAGTACTCAATGCCAAAAGGTTTGTAGGTTTGGAAGATGAGGATCAGCATCCTTCATTCTGTCTGATGCATAGTATGGTGAAGATAAAAAGATTAAGATCATCTGGCTGACAAGATCTGGGTCCCAATGGACTCAAAAGCTTCATTTTGAAGAGTCAGGTACCACTGTCATTCTGTCAGATTGGTACAGCAGACATCAGTTGTGCTGTCCTTATGTTAAAAGATTGGTTTATCCTTCCTATAGATAATCCAGCAGTCTTCCTTTGAAGGGAAGCCATAGTAACCATAGTAATGGTTGGATGCTCATGCATTTTCTTGTTTTATTACCTGTGCTTCTAATATTATTATGATTCAGGAATGTATTTGACAGAATAAGTTCACATTACTGTACTATTAAAAAACTTGACCTTGCTAAATGCATGCAAAACTTGGATGGTGTAATGATGCCATACCAAGAAGCTGCACCATTTTCACATGGGCTGTCTGAGGAAACTGACAAGGATAAATTGGTAGGACAGGATACTCACACAAGCAGGCATTCCAAGCATCCACACTATTGATGACAGCTGATAAACAGTTGATGGGCAGTCAGTGGAGACATTAGGTAAGATTTTTTCTCTTTGACTTTATAGTACATGGACTGTAAATACAAAATTTTTCTTGCTTTTGTGAGGGCTGGATTGAAGATGTGGAGTTTACTTCCTAATGTTAATGTGATTAATAAATGTTCTCAGAGAAACATAATTTACTAACAAATTATAATTGCTTACATAATTGTATGTTGTTTTACAGGAAGGTGATAAGCTTAGTGATGAAGATTTGTACAAATATCTACAGGATCTGAAGAGACCATCCAATGTTTTAAAGAAAGTAAAATGCATTCGTGGTGAGTGTTATTAATTTTTTGTTGAGCAGTTTTTACTTAAAAATTAAGAACTTTAAAAAATTAGAACTTTCCAATTTGTGATAGCAAAATGTACATATGCTAAAGTCCCTCTCCAAAGGTTGGAGTTGGCACATCCTTCTGATTCGATGAATAAAACATACTTTACCAAATGAAAAATCATAGCTGAAAAAGGGTTGTTTATGGTTTTTGACTAGGAATTAGCTATCTTCCATAGTTCCACTTCTTATTGTGATCACCAGTCTTTGTCATATATGTGTTGGGTATTGTTTATTTTGGCTTCCTGTACGGAGAGAAGGAAGGCTTGCGATCATTGCTTTCTATATCTAAAGGGTTCCTTTGATATTCAGCGGCCACCATTTCCACACTATCAAGAGTGCTTATCAGTCCCTCACTTTGATGAGAATATAAGCAAAGTAAATTAGGGCTTCATGTTCCTATTTGAATCACTCCTCATTAGATGATGTTACCCCATCTGGTAGTCATACTCTGCCTTTCTTGACTCTTCAGAGTGAAGGCATTATTTTGTTGGATCATGTAGTGAGTGCATAGCATGTGGTCCAACCTTCTATCAGCCTTCACTAGCCAACTCTCCAACCTTAAGTGTAAGAGCTGTTGTTTCTATTTCAGTTTTGTCATCCTCCCCATAAACTGATAAATTCGGCAATGCAATAGTAGTGGAAAACTTGTTAATGATAATAAAATACATTGTTTTGGAGTGGTGGTGGTGGTGGTGATAAAACTAATAATGTCATACTTGCCTGCCACTGCTGCAAAGATTCCTCCTCCACCTGGATTTGATGTCCTGTAGTGTTGGTCCAAGTCAAAAGAGGAAGATATTCCATATGTTGGCTCTGACTAAGGAGTCAGACTGTGATAAAATTATGTTCAGATCTGATCTTCATATACTACTGTATTCATGTAATTTTTTGTACACAAAAAATAATTATTTCAGAGCATGAAATTATATGTAAAATAAAAGATTGTTATTTTGTGGTACTGACCATGTACAGAAAAATAAATGGATCAGTCTTTGGATCACATGATGCTCAACAATGGTACTAATGTACAAAATTAACATAATTTTTTTTATTTCATTATACTCTCAACTCAAGAATCCAGTAACAATACAAATAAAAGAAGTAAAAAGTAGTCTTTTGTTGTCATTAGAGAGAGAGAGAGAGATCTGTCCATCTAGCCAAGCCATTGGCATCATGTCACTACTATATTGAAGATTTAAGTGAGAAATCTGTCCATTCAGCCAGGCGTTTGGAGTGGCCAATACCGGTGATTGCAAGACCTTCTTATTTATTGCCAACATCCTGGCTATGCTGGACTTGAAATTTCTTAACTACCTATTGTCAATGGTGGGCATTGCCAAATATGATTGGCCAGAGTTGTTGATGCCACCCACCATGACCTATGCAGAGCAAAAAGCCAACCTTTACTTGGACCCAACATACACAGATCTGACAATGGAGCAGACTGAATTCAATCCGCCATCAAGGAACTCTTTTTGAAAATGCCTTCCGCCCACTACCACTACCCAGGATTACAAAGTCAAGGCATTGGTTGATTTTGAGGAGATGGAAGAGATGCCATCTTTCTGGCTCTTTCCACACTTGGCAAAGATTAAAGAGATTAACGACTGGCTTTTGAATTGGATTGTTGACCTGGAAAGGAATGTTCGAGTGACTTTCTCCTCTTTCTGGTATCACATGCACTCCAGTGCATTAAGTACGAACCTTCTGGTTCTCAGTAAGAATTTGGCAGCTGTCCTCTTGTCAGCTCCTATGTAATACAAATGTAATACAAAGTAGATAAGAATGTGTTTCATGCTGCACCTAATTTGGTTTGGAACATCACAGCGACATCCTCTGTGTTAGATTTGGATTCATTGGCAATCTTCTGGCTCACCAAATGAACAATAGTCAGACACAACAGTCATGATTGCTTTGGTCTGAGCAGCTCACCATTTTAGACCTAATCTGATGGAATACATGCCCACGGTCAACTTTGCTTAAACTGCACTATACTTGTTTGGGTCTCTGTTGCTTCTTGGAGGATGAATCAAAGAAGTTTGGAGATATACAGCTCAGGAACTGCCCCTCCAACTCCTGCTGCACAAGCATTTGGACCCTCTCAGCCCCCATCAGTGCATTGACAATGCTCAGTAGCCCCAGACAGGAATTTCCTCAGTCAGAGATACATCAATATTGATGCCAACCCATTGCCAGGTGTGATAAATTGGTGGCGTTCTAAATATACACCAACCTTTCCACTACGGTTTGCTGCTAGGGAATGACCTCCCGCTGTGTAATTTACCCAGTGTGGATAGATAGAAAGAAGAATGCAGATCCCTGAACAAGTATTTTGAAGAAATAAACACGAGCCTCCTTTCAATGAACAAATATAAAATTTTATGAGTTTAACAACAGAATTTAAAATGAAAGAAATCAATTACTTGGTTATAAAAGAAGGAAAAATGTACTAACAAGTACTCAAATAAAAAAAAGACAATACATATTTTCTTTCAATTGCTTGTCAGTGACAGAACTTATTTAATTCTTCATTGCCTATGAGATGTGACCTTTGAGTGCAACGATGAATGACATATCACCTATTTTTATCCGGACACAAGTCTTCTGTTTGTCCCTGCTCTGCCAACCTTTGTCTAGTTGTCTGGACCTGGACTCTTGTCAGTCAAACACTGATTTAACAATCGTCTCTGGACCTAGACTTTGGCTCGGAATTTGCTCTGGTCCTTGGCATTGGTACAGGAATTTTTTCAGGAAAATCTCAGGAGAGTTCACAAATCTCGGGAAAGTTCAGGAAGGCTGTTTTCCTTTAATAAATAAAATGTCTCGCAATAGACAATAGGTCACATTTCCAAGTATATCTATATTTTTACATTAATTCAGCTCAGAAAACAAAAGGCATAAATTCTGTTGCATTCATGTTCACTAATTCCTATGTTTACATAGATGGTCATTACCTGTTCTGATCTGAATTTGGGTCACGCTAGTGGAGGTCATTAAATTCCACTCCACACTAAGACGTATGTGCCCGTATTTAACACCCCTTGACTTCTTACTTACATTAAATTATCTAGTAGTGTTAAATTACATATGGCTTAGACCCTCAAATCTAACTATTCTAAAATAGTTTACATGATCAATTAAATATTACAAACTAGTATATGAATATACACTCAATACATGTCATACTAGACATAGAGTTAATTCATAACACTATGAAACATTACCCATCATTGATTAACCTTAATTCTTGAAAATTCCTAAGCACTCCTATGTATTAAAGATTCAATTACATGCAATCTTGTCAATTCTTTCAATGAACATTCAATTACATGCACCCTTGTCAATTCTCCAAATGAATTGATAATTAGAAAATCAAAGAATAAAATGTCATGACTAACATTTCAATAAAACACTGAAAAATGAAATCATACATACATATATCATAAAATCGATACATTTGCAAGAAAATCAACAAATGAAATAACATATTAAAATTGGGAAACTAAGATTGTGTACCTTTTGCCGTTTCTTATTCGTTTCCAATGAACCTCAATGCAGAGTTTGTCTACTTTCTGAGGCAACTCTCACGCCTTACTGCAAAAGTCACGAGAGACGTCTTTCATGTTCCTGGAGTCGACCCCTCTTCTTTCAAGAAAGATTGAAGACTGAAGAATTTCTCCAAAGTAAAACTCCTAATTTCTTACAGAGTTATGCCCATAAATTGCTATTAACCAATCAGAATAGACTATTTCTTAAATCTTCTACATAGAATTTTGATTGTCAAGAGAGCTAATTAAGCAGTAATTAGTAATTAAGTGCCGTAATTAACGTTCCTTTGAACAATCACTTATTGCCAAGCTTCCCCCTTTAACCGGTTGATTTTGGGAAAGGGTCTTATGTCATTCCCTTGTACCATAACTTATAGCAAATTCCCTTTTGATGTTCAGAGATGAAATGAAAATAATCATCTATCTCTAGCCCTTTCTACTTTAATTAAGTTGACTTTCAATTCCTTTAACCAATGCTGCTAAGAGTTTTCAAAATTCGACTCATCACACCAGGATACCATGGCCTTAGCAACATAAGAGGTGTTCATATAGAGACCTCCAAACTGTAAGCATTTGACATACCCACCCCACTGCCTGCAGACAGCCTACCTATAGGTGGTTGAGTCCTGTGTTTTTGGGCTCACTGGATCTCCTTCTTCCCTCATGATGGGTGGGTGATCCAGGTCATTTCAGAGGGGCTTTGAGTTCATTCATCCAACTCCTCCCTTCTTATCCTCTCCCCTCTTCAAGGAAGTCCCAGCAGATTGGGATAAGGATGCTTTAGCAGGAGATACAGTTACTCATCTTGAAACAGGCAGTGGAGGTTTTGCAAACTCCACAATCCCCATGGTTTTATTGATGTCTGGTTTTAATTTGAAAAGTTATGGCCCATCATTGACTTGAGTCATCTCAACTGATTAATTGCACCTACAAAGATAAAGGTGCAGATGTTGAGATCAATCTGCCTTTCCGCCAGAATAGTTGAGTATGCAGTCAGTGTCATCCTGACAGTTGCTTCATACTTTCACATCCCTATTCACCTTGTCTCCCACAACTTTCTCTGTTTTGTTTATTACAACACCATTTGTCAATTCAACATTCTTCCTTTGGCTTCACATTAGCCTTTGGGATTTTACCCATTATGGATTGATTCATCTCCTTGTTCTAGTTGATGTCATCTACAACAATGGTAAGGTCTATCCTACTCCAAGTCGGGAACAATTTTTTTTTCTTTTTTAGATTATATTGGCATTTTAGTGAACTGGTAAAGTAAAACCTCATAACTTTGTCTATCACAGTTTGGAGTTGTTTACCAACAGGAATCAGGTGCAGATTCCTTGTTTCTGCATTACCAGAATTGTTGAACTCATATAGTCTGTTTCCAACAAGAATTTGGATTTCAATGAGAATGTTATTGCAACTCCTTGGTTTATTCAATGTGGCAGTAGACCTGATCCTGCTCACCCATCATCAGTGGAGTAACCCAAGTTGGCTCACCATAGGAATCCTGCTGGGGAGAAGCCCCAAGAGGAAATAACAGTGTGCATCAACACCAGTGTGTCTGGTTGGGGTATTATCCACTTTGCTACTGTCAGCAGCATGTAGTATGGGAAAGGCCTCTTCACATCAACATCCTTGATATGAAGGAAGATGATATCCATGGGGAAAATAGTTCTCATTATGTCCCACAACTCAGTCATAATGTCCTATCTCCTTGAAGAGGGAGGCACCAAATCCCCTAACGTATGTGTTGTGATTTGGCAGTTTCTACATTAGTGTGACATCCTCATTAAAATTGCATCTCATGAGATTTGAGCCCTCATTTAACATTTCAATCCATGATATAGTAGAAGCTGTTGGTTGGCATGCAGAGTCAACCATCTCAAGTTTCTATCTCAGAGATTTAGTGTCACAGAAGCAAACTTTGGATCTGGTTGGGCTGGTTGCAGCAGCACAGAAAGCTTCCAGACTCAACTAAGTTAATAAACACAACCTGGCTTTGCTAGTGACATTTTATAGCTGAGAAGAACTAAGCTTTATCTTCTTAACTTCTTGGTATCCTAATGTAATGTGATGGAGAAGTTATTTGAAAGAAAAAGCAAATTTTAAAGTGAGAATCTTGTTAGCATCTTGCTCAGCTACAAAATAGCTACACCTAGTGGTGTCAAGGAGAAGAGGTAATAGGCAGCCCTATTTGAAATAGACAGGATAAGATAATTTGTCTTTTAGTAGGGCTGGATTCATGAGGTAGCAGGCTAATAATGTCTAGTGTAATGTGACTGGATAAAAAAATTTTCTCAGAGAAATATAATTTACCAAAAACTTTGCAAGGGCATCCAAACTTATTGTAAACCTCACTGGATGCTTTGTCATGGTGACCAACATAATAAAGAGCCCTAATCAATGATAATATTTAAGGATATATACTATAAAGGCCTTTCTCCACTTGTTAAATAACAGCAGTAGATACTGTGATGACATTACAAGAATTTTTGCATTAATTTTTGTATTTTTCCATGAAAAAAGAAGACAAATAAAGGTTTATTGATGAATGAGAGTAGATTGTAAATTCTCAGTTAACAAAAGATTTGCCATTTTAATGAGGCTTTACAATTCTAAATGGTGATTATTTCTTTATTTTTGTATGTCCCGTTTCATTGTTGGATGTGATATGTAAAGTTGACAAATAGTTCTGGTCATAAAAGTCTCATAAAAAGAAGCAATGCAATAGTAGCAGGTAAATACATGAAAAAATTATTTTTACAGCTTCCTTCCACAAACACACAAAAATACATTTTTAGTGAGCAGTTGAACTTTGTGGACAAAAATCTTAGCAGCATATATGTTTAACAAAGACTAGTGTTGTTTAATATGTCCTATAATGTTGTTGTTTATTGGAATTATTATGTCCACATTATAAAAACTGTTATATAGAGACGTGCCACCTGTAAGTGTCTCATAGGATTATTCAAGAATACAAACTTGTTACATTTAATAAATAAAACCTAGTTTATTTCTGGGGTGCAGATTTAGATTAAATGGTATCTTTGTAAATTTTTGTTTACCTTTTCTACAATAGGGACAATAAAATTGGACATATCACCATGCCCTGACGAAGTTCGCCATGCCTTGACCCCAGAACTCTGGAAAGTTGAACCATTTCCTGAGGAGAAAGTAAAGCCTGTAAGAGAGATCCTTGAGTTTCCAACACATGAAGTCTTTGTGCCATACACAACATATAGGTATGATGGCTCAGTCCTATTCACATAATTTGTTTGTTATATTTTTTTTTTGCATATTATATCATCTTTTTTCAAAGCCAAGATTAGCATATATTTCAACTATTCACATTGTATACTTTTTTGACTCTGACATTGATTAGAAGGAAAAGTTGTAGTCATTGTCATTTCTTGTTTGAGGTAAAAGGTACAGACACTAACTTGTAATTGAACTTCCAATACAAGCCCATCAAACTTTGCACAAGTCTATTCACCAGCTGTATAAATCTGAACACTTCCCACACAAATCAGTAATTTTAAGTGATAGACATATTGTTCAAATCCATTTACTTAATGTACATGTCCACATGCAAACTATGAGGCTGAATGTACAAGTCTTATTATATACAAGTCCACACACTTTCCATAAAAATTCATACCCTTATCTTACAAGTCCACACATTTACCATACAGATTCATACCAGTACCATACAGATTCATACCCTTGCTGTACAGATTCATGCCAATACTATACAGATTTATGCCAATACCATACAGATTCATGCCAATACCATACAGATTCATACCAATACCAGATTCATATCCTTGCTGTACAGATTCATTCCCTTGCTGTACAGATTCATGCCAGTACCATACAGATTCATACCAGTACCACACAGTATCATGCCAGTACCATATAGATTCATGCCAGTACCATACAGATTCATGCATTACCATATAGATTCATACCCATGCCATACAAATATATACCATACCGATTCAGGAGGCCCTGAGTTACCTAATGGTCTAAAGTGCTGTCTGTTATGGATCACTGCCATCTCACCTCTGTCTGTGTGGGTTTGTTTTTAGGATTTGGCGAATGTGGTTATGTGAGAAAGCTTGCCAGTAGCTTCTTGTTTGTTGGTGGTTCATTCTGGTGATTTCCTGGTTTCTTCCTCCACCATTAATATTGGCCGCCATCTATAGCCTATTGTGTGCTGAAAAATGGCATTAAGCCCCACAACAACAACACCAATACAGATTCATACCTTTGCTGTACATATTCATACCAAAATCATACAGATTCATACCCTTACCATACAGATTCATGCCAATATCATACAGATTCATACTAATACCATACCATATAGATTCATACATTTACCAGATTCATGCCCTTGCCATACAGATTCATACCAATACCATACAGATTCATCCCCTTGTTATATAGATTCATACCAATACCATACAGATCGTACCTTACCATATTGATTCATACCTTTACCATAACAGATCATACCTTTACCATATCAACTTATACCTTTACCATAACAGATCATACCTTTACCATTTCAACTTATATCTTTACCATAAAGATCATACATTTACCATGTCAATTCATACCTTTATCATAACAGATCATACCTTTACCATATCAACTTATACCTTTACCAGAACAGATCATACCTTTACCATATAGATTAATGCCAATTCCATACATATTCATACCTTAACATATAGATTCATACATTTACCTTAAAGATCACACCTTTGTGATATTAATTCATACCTTTAACATACAGATCATACTTTTGTCATATTGATTCATATATTTTCCATACAGATCATACCTTTGTCATATAGACTCATACCAGTATCATATATATTCATACCTTACCATACAGATCATACTTTTGTCATATAGATTCATACCTTTACCATGCAGATCATACTTTTGTCATATTTATTCATACCTTTACCATACAGATCATACTTTTGTCATATTTATTCATACCTTTACCATACAGATCATACTTTTGTCATATAGATTCATACCTTTACCATACAGATCATACTTTTGTCATATCGATCCATACCTTTACCATAAGGATAATACCTTTGTTCATACTAGTATCATTCATATTCATACCTTACCATACAGTTTCATACATTTACCATATTAATTCATACCTTTACCATACAAATAATACATATAGACTTATATCAGTATCTTACATATTCATACCTTATCATGCATATTCATACATTTACCATACAGATTGATACTTTTTACATTTTAGGAATCTGCTGTATGTTTACCCCAAGAGCTTGAACTTTGCCAACCGCCAGGGTTCAGCCCGAAATATTTCGATCAAGATTCAAGTCATGTCAGGAGAAGAGGAGCACATGGCATTGCCAGTTAGTTGTCTAATAATTCGAAAAATTCAAATTCTGAAAGAATGTAAAAAGGATCTTTTAAAATCTGAAATCTCAGTCCTTTTATTGAAATGTCTTTGTGGATGTAGCTTAACTTTTTGTATTATTTTGAACAACATTTTTTAGAGATTTAGGTTATTTGTTTTTAAGTGTTTTATCACATTGAAAACTCATAATGTGGAAGCTATGGTTTGCTTCATTGAGTCCAGCCGATTCATTTGATAAAAGTGTTCCTATCCCTTTCCTTTACCTCACTAAATGAATTATACAGTAATACACCTTAATTAGTTCTTCTGTTGCATGGAATGGTGTTTAGTAAACTCTGTATATATACTATGTACTTTGTCTTCATTACATTAGTATGGTTTCTTTTAAAATAAAACCTAGCATAATTGATTCAATTTCAGAAACATTTATCACTGTTCTTACCGTTTGTGGTATTTTTACTCACAAATTGACTTTGATTCATTTTCTAGTGAACCAAATCAGATTGGTTATATACAGTAAAAAAAATGTAAACATTTATATTTTCCAATTATTTTATAAACAATGATCATTGAAAGGTTTGAACATTATGAGATTATCATGCTTGTGCTTAGCAAAACAAATGCTTACAGTTATCTGCCCACCTTGGTAGGGGTCAGATGAGAATGTCTTCTTATGGATCAAGGATTGGTGCCTCATCCCATCCATGCTTCACTTAGCACTTTTACTAGTGGTAGAAATCATACTCATTTTGAAGTCTTTACAAAACTGATTTCCACTTGTGCTTTTTTCACTATTTGAGTAATCCAAGATGACCTTTTTGTTCAGGAAAGTATACTCCAGCTATATTTATATTTTGCACTCTCTTAAATAAAAAATGCATACTTTTTTTCTTTTCATTTCATCCATCATTATACATATTAATGCATTTCCTATCATTTCATCAATCAATATACATATTAATGCATTTCCTTTCATTTCATCAATCAGTAAATATATTAATGTATTATAATGACCTATCCTAAATTCTGTTCAGTTCATCTCTGACAGTGCTTGACCTGGTATATAAATCCAGTCAGAAATTGCTTAGTATTACACACCATAAAGTTGTTAATGTAATTATTTTTTATATTTGCATGAGTCATTAATGTATCATGTTTGACTATATTCACCCATACAGGCTATTGGTTTGCTCTCTCTACTTACAGGTGCCAATGCTATGGAAGTACAATATATATATATATATATATATATATATATATATATATATATATATATATATATATATATATATATATATATATATATATATATCTGGTGGCATTACAAGATATATGGGGTACAGGTATTTTAAACTGGCAGAAGAGAAGCATGTTTTCTTAGTTCTGTCAGATGTGATTTGAGTCATGCCTGCTGCATATGGACATGACGGTCAGAAAATGTATGGACAGTTATCTTAGTAGAACAAATTAATCTGGAAAGCAAGAGAATGAGGAAATGCTCCAGGTAAGATGTGGTTTTCATCAGTATTGCTGTCTCACTTAGCAGACACCTTGAAGGCAGACCATATCATTGCCTCAGTAACTGAAACAGGTTTTCTGGGTAGTACCTCTATGGCCAGTGCCTCTTAGTAGTGCAGCCCATTTGATCCAGTGATGGACCCACCAACAAATCCTGGTACTGGTTACAGTGATCGGACTGACAAAGCTATTTCTAGACTCTCATATCAGATCAAGGAAGTCAACCCATGATTCTTGATCATTAGTAATTTCCCATGCTTAGAGTATAACTATCTTAAGAGTTCAAAATTTTCAGCAATATCACACTGCCTGAGCAACTAATGTTGATCAAGTGACTTATAATGGGCACATGATATAAAGAGACTGGTGTAGATTGGTGGTAATTCAAGCCCTTCATCTCTGTTCTTAAGATATTTAAGTTCTGCTTATGGGAAATTACTAATGATCATGAATTATCGAGAGTAAGGAAGCAGCCTTTTCAGTTGTAACCTGTGGTTTGTTGTTGGCGATGCCGACTCATTGGGGAGTATTCCCCAATTTTGGCAGCCCAGTGGGAACAAGTCTTCCTGCATGTCTGACCATGTCTTTTGGGCCAGTAGGTCAGGGAACATTGTGTTTGTATCAGGTCATTTGGATCCACCTCTTTATACCACTGCATAGTTACCAGTCATCCAGTCTTTGCCAGCCATCACTGACCATCCAGCTTTCACTGACCATCCAGCACAGGAGACCTTTTGAGAAGATGGACCAGCCATCTAATTTGTTGCTTGTATTTTTGACTTACTGTTGGAGTGTGTCTCAGTTTTAGGCAGCCAAGCTCACTGAATCATTTCCAACAGGACTTCATCGAAAGAGGTTTCTTTGCAACTCCTCAGTTTATTGAGTGTGCCAGCCAACTTGATCCCACACAGGCATATTTTTTTATGCAGACATTATGAGCACAATGGTGCCCTTTTTTTTAGACCCCTTGATTAAACAGTCATGATCATGCTGAAGATTTGATCATTCATGCATCAGTGGTGCAGTCCATCTTAGGGAATCCTGCCGAAGAAGCACAAAGTGGAAATAATGGAAGGTACCAATGCCAGTATGCATGGTTGGGGTTTCCACCTGTTGCCATGATTCGTTACCATTAGCAATATATGGGAGCCTCTACACAACATGCTAGAAATGAAGGCTGTCATCAACACCTTTTACTTATGTAAAGATAAACTCTTTAGGCAAAAATGGTCCTCAATAGGTCCAACAACTCTATGGTTTTGACTTATCTCAAGCACCTGACCTGTGTGTTCTGATTTGGCAGTTTCTACATTGGCGTAATAATCTCCATATCAACGTGTAAATTAGACACATTCTCAGTAGACTCATTGTCTTTACCAACACTATATCGAAGAGGTCAAGTCCTTTACACAGAATGGTCTTTCCATCAATTGGTCTTCACTCAGATTTGTGTCCATTGATCAACCTCTTGGTGACAACATGGAATCACAAGCCACCCACTTTTGTTTCAGTTCCAGATGCAAAGCTTGGGTCATGGATGCACTGTCAGTCACTTGTGAGGGGTTGTGGGTATCTGCCTCCCCACTGCTGATAATAATCCAGAAATTATGTGATCAGAATCGCAAGATGATTCTGATAGCTTCTCTCAGATGGGATAAGTCCTGAGTCACTGATCTACTTGTTCTAGCAATGGATATGCCCAGGAAGATTCTAAATCTTCAACAACCATGCTCATGGATGGTCCTTCTCTGCATGGACTGTCCTCTTCTACTACATGCTTGGCTCTTATCAGGACATCCTTGTAAGACAAGCAATTCAAACCTTCAAATATGGAGAGTCTCAAGAGCGAAAAGGCCCTCCACTCAGAAGGATTAAGAGTGAAAGTGGCATGTTTTCAGGAATTGGTGTCATATCAACAATATCATCCATCTGCATACATACCTTAATCCCTCAAATGGCCAACTTTTTTATCTTGATCTTTCAGGAGAAACAGATGGCCCCAACCTATTTCATAGGTTACTGCCCGATGATATTGCACACATTCCAGCATCATGACAGACATGATTTTGGGGATGATATAGAACTGTTGGATCCTTCACTGTTTCCAAATGGAACCAATCCTGAGTTTTAACATGGGCCAGGCTTGTTCCAAATCCATTCAGACTTCTAGTCCAAACTTTGCTAAAGTCATTATCATATTAGTCGTGTTTCCTAATAGCTTTAGCTTCCACATGCGGAATAACTAAGTTAAATGACCCAAATTGTCTTTAGTTCAGATTGGAAGTTTCGATGGTTATCTTGACACAACCAGGCTTTGTAGCCCAAAATAGTCTACCATCTGTTGGCATAACTTGCTTGCTCTTCTCTATTGACATTTTGAGAACAGCTGCCGTTCAAGATCCTGTTCAGACTCTCAAGCACTACTTGAAATGCACAGAAATAAGTTGTGGCATGCACAATCCCTTATTTCTGGTATGAGCTGGAATGCATAATATCACCTGTCAGACCCTTCATGGCTGAAGTGGATTATTTGCTTGGTGTTCTCTGACAGCTCACCAGATACAAAGTCACCTCACTTAGATTATTGCTGAGAAGCTTCAAAACCATCTGTGTGAGCCTCGTGTTCCGGTAGCGGAGATCAACTGGATGAGGCATTATCTCATAATCTATTTTTCGGCTTATTTTTAGCTGCTTGCTAGTAATTAATATATTTACGTAGACTGACAGTTGTATTTCTCAGAATTAAATCCTTCAGAACAGTCATATTTTCTATAGACAGTTGTAATCCCTGTCATCAAACCAGAACACTTGCATCTCTATTGTCTGTTGATTTCTAAATTTCTGATGCATGCATGGAAGGTTGCATAATTCTGCTACAACAAATGTAAAAATAAAACAAACCCCAAGAAAACAAGATTTTACTTGTTGGTCTTTTCAGTAGGCAAGGAGGAATAATAACTACTATTGACCAAATAATGACCAATTCTTTTTTTTAAAAATGTACCCAGATAAAAAAAATAGTTTGCTGAAATTTTAGAGAAAAGACTACTTTGGAAAATGGCAAATGGAAAAAAATCAGTCTCAGTCATGCAATACAATTATTTGATGTTGCCACCACAATAAGAAATAATCATTTGTTGGCTTCTTTAAAGCGGTCATTTAGCAGTGACTTGAATAACGCATGCACCTTTCATCAAAGAAAGCAGACTACAATCTTCAATAAAAGCAAAGAACCTGCCTTCAAAGGAAGTCAATACCAGACTTAAATAACAGCAATGGAATCTGAAGAATTTTTTCATTTTCCAATGTGACTGGAACACCTTTACTGTGCCTTGAAAGTTTCCTTTTTGCAGGAAAAAAGTTTATGCTTGCAAATGCTACCAAAGGTGGCTTAAAATGCAAACTTTTTCTGACTTGGGACATACTGAAAAGTAAACGTGCTTCATCATTCGTTCATTGATTGTGATATTTTTTTCCACCGAATTCAGACCTATATGACTTGTGACAAAATTATTGAATATTTTAAATCTGTTTGTGTGCAGACTTTCAATGGAATTACTCATATTGTGGATTCAATATAAGTGATGAGATTTGTGGGCGAGTACACCGTGTTGATATTGTATTCATGCTATACATTAGACATGCATATATAAACAATATGTATGAGTATGTACCAATGTTTGGTTCTCTAAATAAAATAAAATATATATGCTTTTTATGTTTTCACTACAGGTATATTTCTCACTTAATATGCATAAATTTTTAGGATGGTAACTGTGCCAGTGAAACACATAATTTTGCTCCTGCATTCGTTACCTACACCCCATCTCCCCAATTTTTGGGGCACCTGGTTGCTTGTAACATTGTTCAGTTTGTAGCATGGTCAGGTTCTATTGCTACCATGTTATAGCAGGGTCACACTGTATTTAAGTAAATTGTGTTTATCTGAGAATACTTACCCAATTACATTACTTAAAAACCCTCCAACCTTCCTGCCTTGTAAGAATCCGCATTAGTATCTCTCTCAGTTAAAAACTAGTGGGACTTGGCTGTGCAAAGGGGAGGTAAGGATTAAGTTATTGTCCTTGTCTATTGAAAAGAAAAAGACAGTTTTGGTGTTTCATTTGGGCTGGATTTGTCAGGTGGCAGGCTAATATTCCTAACATAATGTGATTGGAGAATGTATTCTTTGAGGAAAATAATTTCCTTTAAAATTTGCCTTTTGGAAAGTGCAGAACAACAAAATGGTTGCTAATTAATTGGATATGGATGTTTATTGGGTACTTACAGTATCAACTCTGACAAAGCCTCAGTCTATGCCAGGAATTTCTGGGACTGAGTACAATAATCTCTTTTCCCTGATATACCCAGTCCCAGCTCATGAAAGAAATGTATTCAGGCTTTTTGTATTCCTTTTACTAGTATCAAATAATGAGTGACATCAATCAAAGTTCTTGATAACAACAAATACTATACCTCCCACCCTAGTTTCAGGAAGGCCATATTGAATTAATTTCAATCATGGTATAAGATGCTTTTTCTGAAGGGGTAACCAATTCTCCAGACTTTGGCATATGATTTCGGATTTTCTCGGGTCTTTTGCAAGTTTCCAAGTTTGCCACATCCTGACTAAACTCATTGTTCTAGTACACTTGCTGTTTCATCTGGGTCAGATGATTTGTTCACCTCAGGTTCTTCAGATGATTCTGCAGCTGCTGGGGTTGAACACTTATGGATTAGTTTTTGACAAGGTAGAATGCAAAGCTCTCCACTTTTGTGTCCTCAGTCTTGCAGCTATAAGCATGGGCAGTTAATGCTTTTTCAGTGAACTAGGGTGATCTAGATGCATACATCTCCTCGCTAATTCCTCTGATCTCCAGTCTTTTAGAAAGGGAGAGAATGTGAGTTAAACTTAGTTGCAGAGATTACCAGTATTTCTTGATCTTTCCTTATCTGCCGAAGTACCTGGAAATGCAGGTATTTCATCAAAACACAGAATCGCTGAACTTGTACACCTGGTTTATATCAGGAAAAAAAATGGTTCTTGTAACTAGTGATGGACAGAATGGCCCTGGCAAAAAGACCAGTACACTCTGAAAGCATATGAATGGACGGGTAGAATTTTCTCCCAGTGTTGTTACTGAAAAAAAAAATGCCCTATTTAAAAAGCTTAGATACCACAGATATCTAATTTTTTACCTTCTGAAAAGTAAAAGTTAGCCCTCATCACCATGAAAGTCTTATGTTCTGTGATCTCAAACATTTCATAATCTTTGAATGGAGGATATAGGCAACAACAAAGACCACTCTGACCTTTTGGTGAACTTTATTTGTCTTGACAGAAGGACATGTTTTTTTTCTTCTGAAATGAAATCGTCTCTGGGTTCTGACGTGGTTAATTAGTGCATATTTCAAACCTATGTCTAGAACCACATTGACTAATCTAATACAAAACCAGTTTCCTTCTAACTGTAGCATAATTGGTGAGATACACAACTCATTGGTTGATACAGCTTATCTGCAGTTCCTTTGTGATGGTTCAGAAAAGCCTCCTGCTCATGGGGAATCAGTCCTTTGTTGTGAAACCTCTTTCTTTGTCAGACCCTTCATGAAGTGGTACTTGAAGTGAAATGAGCTATGAGAAGAGAGGGACCTCATTGATTGATGTCTGTTGAAAGAAGGAAAGGATGATATCTCAATAAATACTCTGTCATCCTTGATACTGTAGGTTTTTCACTTATGAAGAACTGACTCTAGTCCACATGACTTAGAAGTGCAGAGCATCTCATGAAGTTTGGGTAGTCATCACTAGTATAGAATTTGAACAACCAGCAGCAGCACATGTTACCAACCTTCTCACATTATTCAATTGCTTAAAAAGTAATGGCCACTTGATTTGTAGGAGATCATACATTATTCATAAAAGCCCCATCCAAGCATACCCACATGGTAACTTTAGATCTTGTATCTCATTAAAATTGAAGCTGCTTCATGTACATTTGTAGATCAGAGATTTAGCCATCTTCATGGTAAGGGGATTTAATTCCATCCTCCTCTTTTTTATTCTTCTGATGTATTATGATCAAGTTATGTATTTGAAGAAGAAACCAGTTTTTGGAGAGAAATGTTTCTTCTATGATATTTAATTATAATATGGACACATTTTCGCAGCTTCCTTCAGTTACGTGTTAAAACCTTAGAGCATGCATTTCTACTCTGGGGACCCAAGTGGCCTAGTGGTCTAAAGCGCTGACTATTACGGATCATTGCCATCTCACCTCTGTCTGGGTGAGTTCAAGTCCTGACTCGGCTAATGTGGGTAAGTGAGAAAGCCTGCCAGTAGCTTCTTGTGGATTGGTGGTTTTTCCCTGGATTTTCCAGGGTTTTTCCTCCACCATTAATACTGCCTGCCATGTATAACCTATCATGTGCTGAAAAATGGCGTTAAACCCTGCAACAACAACAACATTTTTACTCCAGTGGTAACTGAAGTATAGATGGGTATTTTGCACCAATACCTCTGTCCATAGGCAGATTACTATTCTAAGAAACATATTTTACTCCAATATTTGTCTTTCATCTACCATTTGTATCTTTAAGTTTGATTAAATAAAATACATTCAGTATAAATGCAGAAATGTTCAACATATCCTTTATTGACCTATTTCAGTCCAAAATATGGCAGAGCACAAAAATGAGCCAGTGCAATGATATGACTTGTTTTGCAGGTGATATTTGGGAAATCCAGCTGTCCTGAGTTTTCCAGAGAGGCCTACACCCCTGTTACATACCATAATAAGTAAGTAGTACCTAGAAATTGCTATATGGTGATTTTATTTGCTAGATCACTCTAAAATCAATGGACTATGATTTTATTTCACACATCCTATTTATAAGCTCAGATAATTTATAAACCTGTTTATAATGTAGAGGCTGGTGTTGATTCCATTTTTTCTTATAGAAAAGGTAAAAAATAGGCTCCTGTTTTACATTTAAGGAATGGCAGTTTGACTTGGCTAACAAAAGCTCAACATGCTGCTTATTTTGTCATTATAAAGGGTGGTTATTGTGAGATTATTTGATCTGCATAATGAAATTCATAGATTTAATAAGAAATGATATATTTTTGTAAAATTGTATTTGAAAAGATATAAATGATAAAGTATACAAAGAAATATTGTGTAGTCAAAATGTTGGGAAATTTTTCTTGTTGGTAATGCTCCAAGAAGTGAAGTTAAATTTGTGGTTAAAATAAAATGTGTTCATATTCATTGTAATAATTAATTATGTCTCATGACCTGTATTCTATTC
Organism: Potamilus streckersoni; assembly: GCA_016746295.1. Classification (NCBI taxonomy): domain Eukaryota; kingdom Metazoa; phylum Mollusca; class Bivalvia; order Unionida; family Unionidae; genus Potamilus; species Potamilus streckersoni. Next base: position 1,975,771 of record JAEAOA010002158.1, read on the forward strand.
AAAATGTGGAAAGATTAAGTTGACGGTCAGTGTCTCTAATGAACACTATTCTGTTTATTCAGATGCTAAACTAGATTAATATTGACACATTGAAAACTTGATGGTTATTTGGCATGTTCCAAAAAGCTAATTAATGAATTGTCTCCATCAAATGTAATATTCCAACATCAAAGTAACAAGTATATGGTTAACCTAATTTCTTGTTAAATTTACAAACAGTAGACATCAAAGTTGTTTTGACTTATCTTTTATTTTGATTTTCAAAGTTTACAGTGACTTTTTAGAAAATAAACTTATAGTTCTAATTAAATTTTCTTTTCTTTTTTGTTTTGTTCATTTGTTTTTATGTTATCTGGAAGTAGTGTTTTGTTACCATGACACTGCCAACTGTTTTTATGAGTACAATGATACTGGACTCTACACTATCATGATGGTGTGCATTGTGCATAGTGACATATTAAATGCTCTCATGAGGAATTCAACAGTGTAAACTTATTGATTGGTTTGACTGCAACAATTTATGAATGTAATTCTACCTATGAAGCTTTTTGGTTCATTTACTGTTTCTTACAATAGCTATATGCATGTACTGACCTTTAAAGGGAAGTAACTCCAACTCTATAGGTATATGAATTTATGTGTACTGCAAATCAATTTGAGGTATATTAAGTTGAAGACTTTATTTGACTTCCACACGTGTATTATCCATCAATATTAAAATACATGAATGTTTGTGTCGGACAGTTTAGATTAAAATCCATTAAATGAATATTTATGTAGGACAGTTTAGATTAAAATCCACTTGATGAATATTTGTGTTGACAGTGGAGATTAAAATTCATTAGATGAATATTTGTGTATTACAGTTTAGATTAAAATCCATTAGACAAATATTAGTGATGACAATTTAAATTAAAATCCTTTAGATGAATATTTATGTATGATAATAGAGATTAAAATTCGTTAGATGAATATTTGTGTAAGACAGTTGAGATTAAAATCCATTTGATGAATATTTGTGTTGGTCAGTGGAAATTAAAATCCATTAGATGAATATTTATGTAGAACAGTGGAAATTAAAATCCGTTAGATGAATATTTATGTAGGACAGTGGGGATTAAAATCCATTTAATGAATATTTGTATTGGTCAGTGGAGACTAAAATCTGTTAGATGTATATTTGTGTACGACAGTGGAGATTAAAATCTATTAGATGAATATTTATGTAGGACAGTAGAGATAAAAATCCATTTGATGAACATTTGTGAAGGACAGTGAAGATTATAATTTTCATGGATCAAGTAAGGTGGCAAGCACTTGGTGGACCCTGTCACTAGGGAGTTATGAAGAGAAAGGTGACTTTTATTTACAGCCAGAAATTCTGCTAATTTCCTTGCTTTATTCTATAGTACAAAAGTTAGAATATTTTTTATAACTACTATCTACTGTTTAAACAAAATTCAGGGCAATGAATGAGTTTATTTTTTCATTGAATAAATTCCTTAAACATTAATGTACAGAAATAAGCTCTAGCCCTTCTGCAAAGATGATACTTTAATCTTTGTCGCTTATACAACATTTAAATTTTTTAGTGAATATAGAAAAGCCAGATCTCGTCCCCTTGGAACACTTTGTCCATCTGGGCATGGAGTTTCTTACCCATCTCAGTGGCCAAGTGGTCAAAAGCGCTGTCCATTACGGATCACTGCCATATCACCTCAGTCTGCATAGATTTGAGTCTAGGATTCAGTGAATGTGGATATGTGAGAAAGCTTGCCAGTAGCTTCTCATGGGTCGGTGGTTCTTTCCGATGATTTCCCGGTTTCTTCCTCCACCATTAATACTGGCTGCCATGTATAGCCTATCATGTGCTGAAAAATGGCATTAGGCCCCACAACAACAACATCTTACCCATATCATTGTAATAAGAAATATTAAGTTAGTTTTCACATGAGTTTCTGCATCCCCTTGGTTTACTAAACACTGTGACAGATATTATTTTCTTAGTCTTCCTTTATATGCACCCTCTGCTCACTAAGTGGTACCTATTGTTTGGTTATTTAGATCTTTACATCTTGATTTTACCCAAATTAAAACAGTTCATGTATCATTGGCAAGACAAGCAATTGCTCACTTAAAGAATTTCATTAAAGGAGCCTGAACCAGATGTAATGATTTATACAGATGCCAATTCATCAGGTTTGGTGCTTACATGTTGCCTCACTTTACCATGGTAAGTGGCAACTGTAGACCAAACAAGAAAACTCTTTTAAACCTCATGGAAATAAAGGCTGTAATTAATGTTTATCATTTGTAGCAAGAAAACCCTTGCTTGAAAATTAGTCTCATCATGTCTGACAATTCTGTTATATTTACTTACCTCATGAAATGGGTGGTGGTGGGGGTGGACCATGTCGTCTAATTTATGCATTCAGGCCTCTGCATTTCTAAGCTGGTGTGCCTAACACAAGATAATTGTCTACACACATCTGTAGCATACAGAATGTGCTGCCAGATATCGGCCAAGAATGGGTTAAATACAGCACACTGATTTATCCCTTCATCTATTGATCATTCAGCAGATTTGCACACATTGGAGGCATCTTATGATAGAATATTTTATGACAAGGTGGAATCATAAACTGTCCACTGTGGGTACTTGAGAAAGCTTACAGTATGCTTTTCATGGGTCAATGGTTGTTTCTGGGGTTTTCCTGGGTTCTTCCTTCCACCATTTTATACTGGCTGCCATGTATAGCTGATCATGCATACATGCCAACCATTATGCTTTTGGTGTAATCATTACACTTTTTTTTCACTAAATTACACCTTACACGTAAATGTACTTAGAATATGCTTTTTCAGTATATCATCCTCCCAAAAATTTTTATAATTTGTTTTCTCATTTTTATTAACATCCCACTAATTGCACAAAATGTATTCTGGAAAAGATGGCTTCATAAAAGTACACTTGTCTGTAGACTTGTGGTAACTTTCCTTAGAATTATGTTCTATTTATAGCAGCAGCCCTATTTCCAAGAAGACTTCTGTTTCTATTTTTTTCTGGCTTAGGACGTAACAGACTGGTTTTCGGGGCCCTGAGTGGTCTAAAGCACTGACCGTTATGGATCACTGCAATCTCACCTCTGTCTGTGTGAGTTCGAGTCCAAACTCGGCTAACATGGGTAAGTGAGAAAGCCTGCCAGTAGCTTCTTGTGGGTTGGTGGTTCTTCCCTGGGTTTTCCAGGGTTCTTCCTCCACCATTAATACTGGCCACAATGTATAGCCTATCTTGTGCTGAAAAATGGTGTTAAACAATACAACAACAACAACAGACTGGTTTTCTAATTTTTAATCTTTGCTCACATATTCTTTGTTAAAAATAATGTGAGGAATAAATAGGACATTTTTTACTGCCAAATTTTCTGTAGAAATTTGGCAGTAAAAAATGTCCTATTTATTCTAGTCGATGCGTATGTTACAGCAAAAATGTTTCTCAAATGATTTCACAGATGGATTTGAAAAAAAAAAAAGAAAGTGGAAAAAACGACTCGGATATGAATACCTGAATAACACAATACAGTGCCATTCTAGGGAAGTCACACCCATTGCAGGCTGTGTGGAAAGGATTTTAATATTGGTCATGGTTTAAAACAAAGATGCCTTGAATGAGCTTGTTTTGCTAACTTCAATACTAAGGTAACTTCTTTTTTACAACAGAACTAAATTGTGGAAACAAATTTTATAAATGCAGTGGTGCTATTTACCAAGCTCCTAATAAAATACTGACTAAAACTAGTGGTTTAATACAGCTTTGGTCCTTTGTTCAAATGGATGCTTCCTGATGCCAAAATTTCTGAAAATATGCACGTGTTTTGTATATATGCACATTGAATTTATTTATGTTATATGTGGATCATGCTTTTTCTGCTTAGATTGCTCCTTTTGTCCACTTGGATTATGCTTCAGGGGTTGGCATGTATGATGATCATGTGCTAAAAAATGGTGTTAAACCCTACAACAATAGACTGCCCACCTTTGTCTCACAAGTCCCAGACATTGATTCATGGGCTGTGGATACTACAGAAGTCATTTGGGTTGGAATTTGGGACTGTGCCTTCCACACAACTGTTCTAACTTCTGGAGTTGTTCGGAAAATTAGGGACCAGAATTGAAAAGTTCTATTGGTCCTGCTCATATAGGACAAGTCATTGATGAACAGTCTGCTTAAAATAGCAGTAGACATCCCCAGGAAAACCATTCTGCTGAAATAACTTAGGGTTACTGGTGTTTCATCCCTGTCCAGACAGACATCTTCACACCTGGCTCTTCTCAGGACAGCTTTGTAAACAAAGGAGTTTCATTTAATTCATGGAGAGAATCTCACAGGGTAAAAGGCTTGCCACTTTGAAAAAGGTATTCAAGGACTGGTGTCAGTAGCAATTATAATGAATGTAATAAGCATTTCCATATGTGTTCAAACAACATGAGACCATTATCTTCATGGAATCGATGAGAAGACTGATTAAGGATGTGGCAGCACAGTTGCTTTTCTTGGTGAATTGATGCGCCATCCTTTGTCCTTTGTGTTGTAATGCTTTTGTTTTGCAGTGTCCTCCAAGTGTTTGGCAGACTGCTAAAGGTTGCTGGGAGCTAATGGGACAGTGTCTTCCCATAGGTGGCTGAGCAAGTGTACATTTCCTCACATGTCTGAGCACAGCCCTTGGGCCTGTAAGACAGGGTGCATGGGGTTTGATTCTGATTTGGCTTCCTGTGTGTTTCCAGTTATCATTGCTGCATGATGCCATAATGGCTCTTAATTATCCTTCTGCATTCCTTTCAGCCTGGCAATATGAAATGAAGTATCTCAACTGAATGTGCTGCATACTAGCCATCCATTCTGTTATATGTAGGATAACTGGTCTGTTTTACAGATATGGAAGCATTTGATTGTATGCAGATAAGGAGGCATTGCCTTGTGTGCTTGTATGCAGATAAGGAGGCATTGCCTTGTGTGCATATATGGAAGTATTGCCTTGAATGAAGATAAGGAAACATTGCCTTGTATGCAAATATGGAAGCATTTTGATATTATGCAGATAAGGAGGCATTGCCTTGTATGCATATATGGAAGCATTGCCTTGTATGCAGATAAGGAGGCATTGCCTTGTATGCATATATGGAAGCAGTGCCTTGTATGCATATATGGAAGCATTGCCTTGTATGCAGATAGGGAGGCATTGCCTTGTGTGCATATATGGAAGTATCACCTTGAATGAAGATAAGGAAACTGCCTTGTATGCAGATAAAGAGGCATTGCCTTGTATGCATATATGAAAGCATTGCCTTGTATGAAGATATGAAAGCATTGATAAACAAGGACATAGCCCTCAGTGATTGTAGGGAAAACCAAGGTCTGATGAGTCATGTCATTTGCACAACAGAAAGAACAAAAGTAATTTTTTAGACTGTGGTGGAAGAAATATATGTAATCTTTACTACATTACTTTGTCCAATCTTTCTTTCTGTCTGTTTAAGTAGAAAAGTTAGCTTTTACATTACTATTAGAAATTGCTCCATAATTTCTGACACATTCAGGCATCATGTAGTGCAAATACAGGTCACAGTCAGTTGTCAGAGTTGTCATTCTTTAACCTAAAGAAGCTTAAACCTCTCACCCTGTTTTAAAAAGTAAATCTTTCATGGGTTTTGATGTGGCTCAACTCAGTGAAGTTCATACCCTTACCTATAGCCCCTTTGAAGCTGCTATCTTACAAGACATGCTTTCTTATATCACTAGCCTCAACATGCAACTTGCAACATGCAAGTTCCATGCCCTTTAAATAGATCTAGATCATCTCCAGTTTAGATGATGGTCCTGGTCTAATTAGCTGAAATGGGTGAAACAGACACTGTATTCAGAATTACGTCAGGACCAGATATGCTTCATGAAAATTTCTGCTCATGGATTAGATCATTCACGGTGATTATTGCATTTGAATGCAAGTTGTAACCTGAGATATAATAGGTGCCATTGGCTGGCATGCATATTCAGCCTTGTACAGTTTTTATCTTAGAGATCTAACATAACAGAGATGTATATTGAGTCAGGTGGTTCCAGTGGCTGTGTCCCATTTTGAGGTCAAGGCCATTTAGAGAAGTTAGATGCTCTTGTGTTTCCTCCTCATCTTACATAGATTCCCAATATTGTTGTGATTGACGAATGTGTTTCAAAGGAGAAAGCACATTTTTCATTAAGTTCCATTTTTCTGAGAACACTTAACCAGTCACATGACTACTAAACCTTCCCACTATGCTCCGCAAATTTGAACATTTTCTTTGATGTATTGCACAGATTAAACTAGTACCACCTAGCCAAGGTAAAGGAAAGGTAATGAATAAGAGTTTCTTCCTTTTATCTAGAGGTTTTGCTTGCTTTAGTCAATTTGATTTATGTGCTTTCATTTTAATGCCATCAATTATGAGGAAATAACATTCAATTTGCACTATGCTTGATTTATGCCAATTTGTATAGTATACAGTATATTCCATTTACAGGTGTTATAACTCCCTGGTAACAAACTGAGTAACAGAAAGAAGCAAAATCAGCAAGTTTTGTAAAACTTTACAAATGATTTAATTATCAAAGTTATAAGTGAAAATGTGACAGGAAGTTACAGTATTATAAACTGAATCCATAATGATCCAAATGAATGAAAATTTCTGTATAAATTTAAAAACCTGAAAATGTACTGGTCTGCCAAGTATCATGACATTAAGATGGTCTCATCCAGAAGTCCCTTGAATAATTCACAGCAGTTTCAGAATAATATTTTGGTTCAAATAATGAGCACTTTGTATTTCCACTGAACAATCCATAGTGTTTTCCTCTTGAATAATATCCAAATAAAACAAGTCTGCAGACTTACAAAAGGAACACAACAAAAAAGGAACACAAAATGAGGATGACTGCAAAACTTGTAATGAATCTGATTGTTAAGTTCCTTTCTTATATACACCATCTATTACAACTAGATTTCACAATACATCCTTTAGTGGTGAAATGATACACCTGAATGCATTGAAGAATCTTATTATCAATCTCATGTCTCGCTTAAGCTTGGAAGACATTGTGATATTATCTTCTAAAGAGACAAAATAATGTAATTTCCTTGCACAAAGAAATTCTGTACTAATTTTATTTATTCCATTTTCACTTTCATTCACTGATTATTTATCCATGTATAAAAGAAGAAATTCCGGATTTGTTCCCCATGTACAATTTAAGGAGAGTTTCTGCCAGGATTTTATTTTAAGGATGACCCTCCCTTTGTCAAAGAAATAAGGGAGAGTGGAAGAAAAGGCAGGAGAGGAAGAAATGGTCATAGTTCAATAGATCAATATTTACCTGACATTTCAATATCTATCTCTCTTTCTTCCTGCTCCACTGAAATCAACATCTTTAAAAGATGTCACCTACAATAAACAATGTATGCTTTTTACAGACATTTACAGTATGCAATATATGTTTTTTTAAAGACATTTACAGTACACAATGTATGCTTTTTTACAGACATTTACAGTACACAATGTTTTTTTTACAGACATTTACAGTACACAGTGTATGCTTTTTTTTACAGACATTTACAGTACACAATGTATGCTTTTTTACAGACATTTACAGTATATAATGTTTTTTTTACAGACATTTACAATACACATTGTATGCTTTTTTTACAGACATTTACAGTACACAATTTTTTTTACAGACATTTACAGTACACAGTGTTTTTTTACAGACATTTACAGTACACAATGTATGCTTTTTGCAGGACACCAGAGATTTATGATGAGATCAAGATAAAGCTGCCTGCCCACCTTACAGAATCTCATCATCTACTGTTCACATTTTATCACATCAGCTGTCAGAACAAGAAAGGGGACTCCACTCCCACAGAGATGCAAACACTAGTTGGTTACACTGTAAGTGTATAGGTATAGAGAGAATCTGTCAGTATTCATAACATATGGGTAAAGTGAATCTGTCAGTATTCATAACATATGATGGGTAAAGAGAATCTGCCATTATGGATATTGTATAATAGGTAGAGAGAATCTCATGGATATTGTATGATAGGTAGAGAGAATCTGTTGGATATTCAAATTATATGATAGATATAGACTAAGAGAAATAATTTCCTGTTTTTGTGCTACCTATGGCAGGCAGCAGATCAGAATCATTTAGCGCATTTCAAAAATGTTTTTAAAATGTATGCAAATTATACTTGACCAAATATGTGACTGTTATTTTATCCTGTGTGTATTAATTGTTTAAATTCCAGTTCCATCTTGTTTATCCTTCTTTCTTTCCAAACTGAATGGTTATTGTTTTGTGTGTGGTTTAGCAGTTATGCAAAGTTGTCATTAATGCATTTTGCACATGGTAGAGTGGGCATATCAGCTTTCACTCAGGTAACAAAATTTTGTCTGTATTTGCATCACATACAAAATTATTTTTTTTCTTGGCTTACATTTTGTTATTTAATGAAATCAATACTAGGTATTAATTTGAATTATTTTGAGGATTTTTCTTTAAAACTCATTACATAAGAAAAACATTGTCATTGTAGATTAATTCATTTAAAATGATATTGTCAATGCTGTTTCATTCATTTAAAATGACATTTTCTTAGTAGTCTCATTTATGAAGATGATGGTGTAGTTTCATTCATTTCATTCATTTAAAAAGACATTGACCTGGTAGACCCATTCACTTAAAACAACATTGTCCTTGTAGTCAATTTAAAATGATGTCCTTGCAGTCTCATTCATTTAAAATGGCATTGTTATTGTAGTCTCCATCATTTAAAATACATTACCCTTGTAGTCTCATTCATATCAGCTGTGAAACAATGCACAATACCTCTTATCAGTCCTGTCAATCCTGTATTTAATTGCCACATCAGGCAAGCCAAATTATCAACAGTACTGTTTATTCAAATTCCACAAATGGGAATTTAAAATGATGCTACAGTCATTTGGTTTTTCATTTTCTCCTGTAACCTGCCTAGTCATAGAGGCTCTACTGATGACATTCTGTTTTTCCCACTTCTCCATTGCTCTTTAGGACTTTGCAAACTCCATACTTGTACACTCTTTAATTTTATCCATCCATCTCTTCTTCTGTCTGCTTCATTTTATCTTTCCTCTCACAGTTACCTGTAGGATTTCTTTTGACTGGTGAGGTGTAAGCATGATATATGACCATAACATCTTAGTTTGCAATTCTTTGAAGCGGTGAGCAGATCCTCATATGATTCAATTGTACTTTGGATTCTAATGTGCACCTCCATATTAGAATATACTCTAAGCATGAGATGTTCAGGATCCTTCAATAACAACTGATCTCTAAGGCATGGGTTTTTCTCTCTAGTTCTGCTGTCAGGGTCCATGTGTACTGCAATATTGACACGATGAGGATTGCATAAGCTTGAATGTACACCCAAGCATTTTATTGCTGTCCTTCCAAAACAGGCTTCAACCTAGCCAGTGCAGCTGTTGGTTGTGTAGTCCTGGAAGGAATTTCAGGTTTGGAACCTTCATCAGATGCACCTAGGTTCTTTTAGTTTGTGATTGCCCAGCTTTTGTCCATTCACTCTTATTTCATTTTGAAGGCCACTCAGGTTGTCATTGTGCCCAGCTTCTGTCCATTCACTCTTATTTTCTTTTGAAGGCCACTCAGGTTGTTTGGCATTAACTTGGTATTTTAAGCTCTGATTTCCATCTCATACCTTAGTGATGCTTCATTGAAATGGTTCACTAAGGTTTCCAGTTGTTCTTCATCTCTTTCTAAGCCATAAGTGTTATCAGTGGTAATTTGATGCCTAGTGGTGCCAAAAGTGTTTGTGCAATATATGGATTTTTAAGTGTTTCAAGGTCAGACCTAATCCTAACCTGTTTTGCCTTCTTGATTTTCCTTGGTTGAAGTTTTATATCTTTAGCAAGTTATAGTCCCTTTATATGTCTGGTTTTGGGAAGCTGTGTGATCTGGCATTGTTGACACTAGACTAGAAGTGCTTCCTCTCCAAGATATATAATTTTCTGTCTGGACTGTGCTAATTCTATTTTGTAGATGATTTTTTTTTGGTGACCAAGTGTTCATTAGCACTAGGTTAGGTGTCAAAGACCAGGAGTGTCAGTCTACTTTCATTCTTCTATTCATTACAGTATGGACTTTTCACCAGTCTGCCTGTGCATCTTCTCCTACCTCCTTGAATAGAAAATCCTTCTTGGGTGTCTAGTCAGTGAGAGTTTGAAGCTGGTCATAACACATCCTTTTCTTTTTCATCATGGTTAGATGTTGGGCCATAAGCTTCTATGTTGGTGATGTTGAAAGGAGATGGTAATTATCCTGTAAGACACTTGTTGACAACCCATGACTGCATTACATTGGCCTTATGTACTATATATCTGACTCCATGCTCATGTTTATCCTGATCTCCACTGAAGAAAATTCTGTGTCCTTCAACAGTTGATATCTCTTTCAAATTCTTCCAGCACATCTCACAAAAGTTCATGGATGTACCATGGGTATCTCATGTTTAACTCCTCGATTTTTCCTGCTGGTTTTAATGTCCTGATATTCCATGTTCCAATGGTGATTTTTTTTTCTTGCTCGTACTCTGATAGTGGTTTTGCCAGTAGCATACTTATCACCTCTGTCCAGTGGATGACATGGTCATTGGTAACCCAGGCTGTGACTGATGGGCAGTTGCAGCCTGATGGAGCTCATCCTTCTCCAGGCTGATATCCATAATACCATATAGCTCACCCTGGTCTCAGACATGTAGTCATTGAGTTAATCTTGGAACCCCTTCACCCATGTCATTGACTTCAACTTGGAAGACTTCTATCCCTGTGATGCTATGTTGCCACCACCCTATTTCTCTCATATGTTGGAAGACTCATAGAGGTGGGGGAGTCTTAAATCTTCCAATGCAAGTTTTATCTTGCTCACTACTGGTCCAGTCCAAAGCAAGTTCTTACCACAGGGCATCAAGCAAGTTGGTTCTTGTGCCATTTTTTAAAAAAGTCTTAAGATGGTTCAACAGGAATTAGAACCTGGGACTTCTTGCATACAAGGCTATTGCTCTAACTACTAGACCACTGGATGGTATATGTGTTATCCTCAAATAAAAAGCATGTATATGTGTCACTAACCAGATAAAAACATGAAAAAAGGAATCACTTTGAATGTTTCCATACAAAATCCCACAAATTCAACTACTTACTGACATCGAAAATGATTAAAAAGTTTTAGCATATCACTGAAATCACATTCAGATTACTTGCAGAGTACACTTATATGCAGTTTTATGTAATAATATGATACTGTACGCATCTAAAATAGATGGGTTCAATAAATGTCATTGAAATTAGGTTGTAAAATTTTTATTTTATTTCACAAAATGTACATGTATTTAGCAGTTCTTTTACTTACTGTAATTATGTAATTATCCTAGCTTTCTTGAATTTCATTAATCAAATATTTTCTTTTCTTAGCATGCAAGTGTAACATCAATGTAAATGAAAGGGTTACTTTAGAAAAAGTATTGACAGGTTTTTTCTCAAGATAACAATATGTTTGAGTTCAAGAGATCTAATTAGAAGTATCTTTTTCACTAATGTACGAAGTTAAGGACACAATATAAAAATGTGGGAGTTCAATGGTAAGTTTTGCAATAGTCCTGGTTATGTTAACCATCTGGTCAGATGTTTTTTTATGCACATCATTTATCCAGAATTACTCTATCACCATTTTTCAGATTTATGAGCTTTGCAGTAAAATGCAGTATTTCTGTTGTAGTGGTTGCCCTTGATGAGAGATGGACGCTTGCATGTAGGAGAATTTCTTATTCCTGTTTCTATTGAGAAGCTACCTTCAAGTTACTCCATCTTGTTTCCAGATGTAAGTATGCATACCATACTTGCATAGAATTGCAAACTTCAGAGACCCAGATCAGCCATCACATAATGCTCTGGTGGATCTGGGTCTATGCAGCTTTAGCAGGCAGATCCAGCTTGGTGTTATTTGCAGTTGGACTTAATTAATTAATATGACTTAATTAAGCTGATATGGCTAGTTAATGAAATATTTCAAATAATAAAACTTTTCAATGCATAATATTTGCAGATTAAATAAAGATATTGCATTTACAAAATAAAAATATTTTTTTAATTTTAAAGTGCAGTTTATGTATGGCTTAATTACAAGACATCAATGTTTTGATGTTCTCTAGTTTGTATATGAACAAAGACTTAATGGAAGTATAAGTCATTTGTTTTTGTTAATTGATAAAACATACCTTTAATGTTTGTTTATACATAACATTTTTTACATCCATGCTTGTATTTTATAAAAGTCATCCTGTGATACTTTTTGCACTTTAAATTCTTTAGCATTTCTTTATTTAACATATTGTAAAATTACACCTATCAAGTCTTCCAACATTAATATTGTGGAAAAATAATATGATATCTCCCTCCCCCTCCCTCTCTCTCTCTCTCTCTCTCTCTCTCTCTTCTCTCTTTCTCTCTCTTTTTGTTTATATATATATATATATATATATATATATATATATATATATATATATATATATATATATATATATATATATATATATATATATATATATATATATATATATATATATATATATATACATAAAGATTAAAGATATCATTCACAGGAAATGTAAATTTATTCATTTAATGTGAATTCATTAATTTCTTTTGGGTGATCATTTTAGCTTAGTTAATGGTTGTAACCAGAGTTAAAGTCTCGATGTACAGTGATGCCTATAAGGAAGTATATTACTCTTCCCAAGCCACATATTTAATATTCAGTGAAATTACAATTTTCGTAAAACCATGAAAATTGATACCCATAAAAATGCATAAATTATTATTATTATTATTATTATTATTATTATTATTATTATTATTATTATTATTATTATTATTATTATTATTATTATTATTATTATTATCAGTTAGTTTTATCTTTCAGATCCATACCTTACCTGGCATGAAGTGGGTAGACACTCATAAGGGTGTATTCAATGTGGCATTACAGGCAAGCTCTTCAATTCACACCCAGGTATGTCATGTAAACAGTAACTAGAATAGACCAAGGCTGTATTTAGTAAAAATATCACTGTGTTGCAATGTCTTTGCATTGGTATTTTAGTTGTACTAGATGGAATGTGAATTTATGGTGACTGGGATAAAAGCAAAATGACACAAGAAGTAGCTCACTGTGGAGCAACTTACGGTGGGACAAGTATGTAAGAATGAGGACAAGTATGCAATGGTGAGGACAAGTATGCAGGATTGGTTTCATTCACCCAAGATATCAATGAAGAAGATAATTTTAAGTGAAGGACTGAGTGTGTGATATATACAAAGATTGAGTTGGATTCAGAGCTGTTTATTTGATGTTTCTGAGGGCAATATACATTTATGTCTTTGTGATAACTACAATTTTACAACCTGGAAATGCTTTAAAAATCTGTTTTTATGCCCAGCTTGTGTAAGAGAATTATAAACAGAAAAAGGCTATTTAATAAAATTAAATGTCATTTGCCCCAACAGTGTAAAACATTCTTATTGACTATATCTTGTCTTTTGTTTCGTACAAGTCTTGGATTACACAGCATTTTGATTGGAGAACTTAAAACAATCTCTCATCTGTCTTATGTGTTCAAGATAGGTGTTTTTATATGTTTAGCTGAAGGATGTGACAGTAAGTTTTGAGTTTCTGAAATCCATTGAAGATTTATCAGCCATTGCAGAAATTTTTAAAAATGCAAAGACATACCATTGTAAACAAACATGTCTATACAGTTATGTTAGTTCATCAGCCTAATTCTTTTCCTTTCCATCTGCAGGATGAAAAACTGGATAAATTTTTATCCTTGTGTAGATTAGCACAAGAACAAAAGTTACCACCTAGAAAAAATGAGGCACAGTTTGAAAATGAACTGAAACACAGTCTGGGTGAACTGATCAAAGCTAAGGGAGAGAACTTGGTCAATTTCCTGTATCTAATCCTGGATAAATTGATACAGCTGATGGTCAGGCCACCACTTATTTCAGGTCAGATAGGTAGAGTATATTATGTATATAGGATGTGATAATTAGCAAGCACCTTCAGAAAAAATGGCTGTATCTTAAATGTTTTTCTTGTCATCTTAATTGCATGGACAGATAGAAGGACAAGTGATTCTTTATGGCAGCAGTGGTGACAGTTTCATTACTGAGGTCAGGTTTTTAATATGAATTAAATATGGTCTAAGTTGTACATTTAACAGAGCGATTTCTCAAATAAGAGCTCAAAAGTTCTTTTGGGTGAACAATATAAGATAATTGTGTGCTCCCATGCAGTACCTAACCTTCCCTTTTCTATAAATGAATTACTGGCATTACTTTTCATGCAGACTAGTAAACATAAACTAATTTAATTCATTTATCTTTCTTAAATATTTTCTTAAACTACCTTTAGCTGTCTAAGTATTGACTCGTAACAATGATTAATTTCAGTGAACACTGGGCAGCCAGCTTTTGAAGCCATGGCCTCCATTGTACAGAGAGTTCAGGAGATGTTGGAAGAGAAGAATGATAACAATGGTCGCAATGCATTGCTGTCAGCTTATATTCATTACTCATGTACTCTGCCACACCCAGGCCCCATGCATCAAGGTAATATATTCATTACATATGTACTCTGCCACACCCAAGCCCCATGCATCAAGGTAATATATTCAGTACACATGTACTCTGCCACACCCAGGCCCCATGCATCAAGGTAATACATTTAATACACATGTACTCTAACACACCCAGGCCCCATGCATCAAGGTAATACATTTAATACACATGTAGTCTGCCACACCCAGGCCCCATGCATCAAGGTAATATATTCAGTACACATGTACTCTGCCACACCCAGGCCCCATGCATCAAGGTAATACATTTAATACACATGTACTCTAACACACCCAGGCCCCATGCATCAAGGTAATATATTCATTACATATGTACTCAGCCACACCCAGGCCCCATGCATCAAGGTAATACATTTAATACACATGTAGTCTGCCACACCCAGGCCCCATGCATCAGGTAATATATTCATTACATATGTATTCAGCCACACCCAGGCCCCATGCATCAAGGTAATATATTCAGTGCACATGTAGTCTGCCACATCCAGGCCCCATGCATCAAGGTTATACATTCATTTACACATGTACTCAGCCACACCCAGGCCCCATGCATCAAGGTAATACATTTAATACACATGTAGTCTGCCACACCCAGGCCCCATGCATCAAGGTTATATATTCATTACACATGTACTCAGCCACACCCAGGCCCCATGCATCAAGGTAATACATTTAATACACATGTAGTCTGCCACACCCAGGCCCCATGCATCAAGGTAATATATTCATTACACATGTAGTCTTCCACACCCAGACTACATGCATCAAAGTAATACATTTAATACACATATAGTCTGCCACACCCAGGCCCCATGCATCAAGGTAATACATTCATTACTCATGTACTCTGCCGCACCATGCCCCATGCATCAAGGTAATACATTAATTACACATATAGTCTGCCACACCCAGACCCCATGCATCAAGGTAATACATTTAATGCACATGTAGTCTGCCACACCCAGACCCCATGCATCAAGGTAATACATTTAATGCACATGTAGTCTGCCACACCCAGGCCCCATGCATCAAGGTAATACATTCATTACACATGTACTCTGCCACACCCAGGCCCCATGCATCAAGGTAATACATTTAATGCACATGTAGTCTGCCACACCCAGACCCCATGCATCAAGGTAATACATTCATTACACATGTACTCTGCCACACCCAGGCCCCATGCATCAAGGTAATACATTTAATACACATGTAGTCTGCCACACCCAGACCCCATTGCATCAAGGTAATACATTCATTACACATGTACTCAGGTGTCGCTCACCAGTTATTATGTACTTTTGAGAGAGTGATGTATGTAAGGTGAATTTGTTTGCATTTTAAACATGCACAGTGGAGAGAATGTTGGCATACCTATATACTACTTTCATGTAATGTGGATGAAATTTCTTTGGATATTGTACTTTTAGAAATTTTAAATGATCTTAGGACACTGCTAACTAAAATGACTGCTCCCTTGTGCTCCAAAAATCAACCTAAATTTGTCTAAAGTACACTATTCCTGGCAGCTATTAAAATATGGAAAATGAATTTTGCCAAACTAGATAATACCAGCTTCAGAAAAGTGCAATGACTGAATTACCAAATACATAAAATGTAAAAAAATTTATCGGCTCTTTTTTTTACAATTTACCTCTGAAGTTCGAGAAGTGAAAATGAGCAAGTAGAGCTAGCACTTTTTTGAAAGGTGCACATCTGGAGTAAGGCCAAGCTGTATACTCTCTAACCCATATTACACCCATCAATCATACATCAAAATAAAGGGAATTAAAGGTTCTTTGAACAATACCTAAGATATACAAAGTCTCTTTTAAATAACCAGTATAACAAGTGAGGAAACCCGGGGAAACTCTTTGTCTTTAAAATTTTAACCCTATGCTAAATACGAAACTGTAGAGCGCCACTTTAAAAACAAATATAAACATTTATGCAATTATTTTTCTTACATTCATATTATTATGTATGATGTTCTGAGTAAAATGGTACATTAACAATGATTTTATTCATGAAAAAAAGCTAATTATACTTATTTTTGCTCTAGCATACATAATTTGCTATGAGGCATGTTTGGGTGAGTAGTGACCTTCATTATGGGGAAATTAGAAGTCTTAGAATATAGGAATAAAGTCAACTTAAATTGAAAAATGTTGCATTAAGTAAAAGAAATACATAGTGAAAATGTTTCATTTCATTTATTTGCAATGAAATTAAAAAATAAATGATAACAAAGCAAATTTGCTTTCTTCCATATCAAAGAATTAGTTAATATTTTACCCTTTGATCTTTATGAACCTCACCTGTTATATCCCTTTTATAACTGTAATATTTATTGTTGACATCTCAGGAATAAATATGGCTAGTTTCATGTTCCTGTCTATCAGCATAACACTGGTTGCTATGTTGACAAAATGCAATGCGCATTTTTAAAATAGTTCACTTTTTATCATAAGGAGGGGGGCTGTACCGGTTTAAGACTCTGACTCTAATAAATGCTGTTCTGAGGGGAGAAATACAGGACAATTATTACAAAGGACTGTTTTGATGCTTGCAACTTAAATATTTCAGTCATACAATGAAAATTAAATCATACAATAATAATACCTATATTCTCTTTATGGTGGCGCTCACCAGTTATTATGTACTTTTGAGAGAGTGATGTATGTAAGGTGAAGTTGTTTGCATTTTAAACATGCACAGTGGAGAGAATGTTGGCATACCTATATACTACTTTCATGTAATGTGGATGAAATTTCTTTGGATATTGTACTTTTAGAAATTTTAAATGATCTTAGGACACTGCTAACTAAAATGACTGCTCCCTTGTGCTCCAAAAATCAACCTAAATTTGTCTAAAGTACACTATTCCTGGCAGCTATTAAAATATGGAAAATGAATTTTGCCAAACCAGATAATACCAGCTTCTAAAAGTGCAATGACTGAATTACCAAATACATAAAATGTAAAAAAATTTTATCAGCTCTTTTTTTTTACAATTTACCTCTGAAGTTCAAGAAGTGAAAATGAGCAAGTAGAGCTAGCACTTTTTTGAAAGGTGCACATCTGGAGTAAGGCCAAGCTGTATACTATCTAACCCATAGTACACCCATCAATCATACATCAAAATAAAGGGAATTAAAGGTTCTTTGAACAATACCTAAGATATACAAAGTCTCTTTTAAATAACCAGTATAACTAGTGAGGAAACCCGGGGAAACTCTTTTTCTTTAAAATTTTAACCCTATGCTAAATACGAAACTGTAGAGTGCCACCTCAGCCACACCCAGGCCCCATGCATCAAGGTAATACATTCATTACACATGTACTCTGCCACACCCAGGCCCCATGCATCAAGGTAATATATTTAGTACACATGTAGTCTGCCACACCCAGACCCCATGCATCAAGGTAATACATTCATTACACATGTACTCTGCCACAACCAGGCCCCATGCATCAAGGTAATACATTTAATACACATGTTCTCTGCCACACCCAGGCCCCATGCATCAAAGTAATATATTCAGTACACATATAGTCTGCCACACCCAGACCCCATGCATCAAGGTAATACAATAATTGCACATTTACTCTACCACACCCAGGCTCTATGCATCAAGGTAACACATTTAGTACACATGTACTCTGCCACACCCAGGCCCATTGCATCAAGGTAATACATTCTTTGCACATTTACTCTACCACACCCAGGCCCCATGCATCAAGGTAATACATTCATTACACATGTACTTTGCCACACCCAGGCCCATTGCATCAAGGTAATACATTATTTACATTTTTCATAAAGTTCACCATTCTTTCAGTCTAATGAAAGTTTAGAAGGAAGAAAATGATTTACTTAAAAAAAGAACCCAACAAACCTGACCTGTTCTTTAAAAAAATCAAGATGTTAAGTTTAAACAATTTTTAAATAAGTTTAATGGAATTAATAGGTGGATACACTTGATAACTTCATTGAATGTTTAATAGAATTAATAGATGTAAAAGGTGGATGTTCATTGAAAATTTAATAGAATTATTAGGTGGATAATAATTGATAACAACTTCATTGTGTAATGCCAAGGCCTTAACATTATGTGAAATACAGAATCATAACCTTGTGTTCATTTGAGATGAAAATATTTCAGCTTATTGACTTAAATATTATGCTACTTCTCATGCCCGTTGTGGAATATTATTACTCGTTTCATATATTTGTATCAAATGAAGACTTTTAACCTCCTCTGTATGCTGGTATATATGTAATGGTATGTCTCTAAGTCAAGCAAATTTACCCCTATTGCCTTTGAACTAATGGTTCTTGAACTGATGCACCATTAAAGACTAGTCATAAATAAATTTATTAGTCAGTTAATGAGTTGATTATGAATTGATTTGTCAGTGATCACAATGCCCAACATGATGGGTGGTATATCTGGGTACAACACAGTTGGACGACCCTCGACTCTACCTGTCAACAAGCAGACCTACCAGCGCAGTAGCAGTAACCCTGATCTGGCTGCCACACCCACCACTCCAGATGCCGAGATGGGCAGTTTCTTTGGTAAGCTTTGTTCAAGATACTGTATATTCTACAATGGTAATTGTTATCTGCGTGCTTTAGTGTTTGGGATTTTGAGATACCATCCTTTTTTCCCACTGTCTCTCTCACCTCATTAAATTCTGGTTGGAAATTGACTAAACTTGGTAGTTATGTCTACAAGAGGATTATGATGTTCTGGTCTTCTCCCAGTGTGCCCCAGTGAGGGGTGAAAAGCCAGACACAGAAAAATTGCAGTTGAAGTGCCATTTTGTAACATTTTTAAATCTGTCTTTACACATGCATGAAGCAGCAGGATGTATAATATATGTAACGGATTTGTTGCTGTCACCACTTGCTGATGGTCTTAAAAAGTACAGAGAGGATGGGGGAAGGAATGTTATACTAAATTTAGGGATTTGAGGCTATCACCACTGGGTTTTAGTTTTGAAGAGTACAGTGATGATGGTCGAAGGAATGTTATCCCAAATTTAGGGATTTGTAGCTATCACCACTGGGTTTTAGTCTTGAAGAGTACTGTGAGGGTGGCGGAAGGAATGTTATACCAAATTTAGGGATTTGAGGCTATCATCTCTGGGTGATGGCCTTGTGGAGTACAGTGTGGTATGGGGGAGAAATGTTTTACCAAATTCAGGGATTTGAGGCTATCATCTCTGGGTAATGGTTTTGTAGAGTACCATGTGGTATGGGGGAGGAATGTTTTACCAAATTCAGGGATTTGAGGCCATCACCTCTGAGGGTTGGACTTAAGGAGTGTGATGAGTATCACCGGGGAATAAAAAGTGAGGATTTGCAACTGTATACCATGCAAACCAAGATAAAATTTAAATTAAAAACTAACAACCAGGTCCATGCTCTGTTAGGATACCATTAGGATGCTAGGCTAACAATCCTACTTTGCTGGCTATTCATGGCATTAGACAGCAAAAGCTAACAATTGACTGAGAAATGTAGATTGCTACAAGTACTGCATATAAAGTTTGTTTTACCACTTGTGGAAGAGCTTTATTATGTACATTAATTTAGAATTGTATTTTCATAACTTTAATCTGTGCTAATAGTGCAAAAATCTCCTCACTTAATACAACCCTGGCCTCTCATTAAACTGCTATCTTTTTCCATAGTTAGCTATTGAATACGAGTTTGAAAATAAAATTTCTCAATACATTGATTGATAGGTTAGGTATTTGCCTTGTGAACTCTTACCTGTACTTAACTTGCCATGTAGTACTGAGAGCTTTTTAAAAACAATTTAATGATGGAAAGTTTCAACAGCGATTATGTAATAGAGGAGGTGGATAATAAGAACAAAAAATAAGTTAGATATAGATCATGCTACAGGTTATTGAAGTCTGTGATAAGTGGAGGAATAACTACATCAACAGCAACAACAAAATAATTATCAGTTTAACTTGTCTTTCAGGGAATCGTGGAGGAAGTGTGAAAGGGGATGAGTACATATCAAGTTCTCAGCAGAGTCCCTATGGAAAATCACGTGGCAGGAAGGTAAGAACATGTTGTATTTAGAGTTTTCATTCCTTAGATATTAATTATCCATGTACACTAATTGGTTTGTCAAAACTGTTAACATCTGTCTCATTCAACATTCAAGTATTTACCTATGTGTCATTGACACATAGTAATGTATAGCATACATAGATTAAAGCCTACACCCATAGTAATGAAATTGTCTGAGCATGGAAACTGAGCTCTTCTCAGATTTGAAACTTGTATGGTCTGTAACTTCTTTCTTGGTGGGGTTAGAATGAAGAAATTATTGACATGCGCTTATATTTTAAATGCCTTCATACACACCAGATTTCAGTAATATTCAGTTCTAATGATTGAAGGCTTTTTGTTGCTACTTTCAAGTAAAATACTTAGAAGAAGATTGCCATGAAATTTTACTCCCTCATTCATCCCAAAGTTTAGGTGGTAAATGCAAATGATGCTACTTGATGTAGGTTGGTGGTTGTTACCTACGTTTTTGTGGGTTCTTTTGCCACTAGTTATAAAGGCTGCCATGTATAGCCATTCTTGCACTGAGAAATGGCATTAAGCCCAAAACAACAAGAAGAAAATCTTTTTATGGATAAATGGTGTATGAAGTCTTTTCCTAGTAATGTGCAGAAAGACTCAATTTTGTTCCAATTGTAGTTGTACATTATACTCTTTTTAACCCAGTCTTGATTTAGTGATACAGTACTAGATTTGATTTAAAACAGCTAGGAAAAATTGGAAAGTGTTTTATTTGGTCAGAGGTAAAATTATTCTCTGGAGCTTTTACATATTCTATATATGTATAGTTTGTGTAGACTACAGTATACTATATACTATACTATATATGTATATATATATATATGTATTTTACATATTCTATATTCTATATACTATATATGTACAGTGTATCTTATTTTCATTTTGGAAACCTCTTGGCAATCCATGAAGAAATGGGGGCAGACAGAAAGGCATTAGGTGTATATTAGATTTGGTACATATGCTATCAATCTTGGAGTAGTGACCTATTTTACCTTGAATTAATTTCAGCCAGGTTAATGTTAACATTCTTCTTTCTAATGCATTTTCAGTATGTACATGAGGAGCTGGCTCTTCAGTGGGTGGTTCAAAGTGGATCCATGAGAGAAATGGCTCTTTCTAATGCTTGGTTCTTCTTTGAGCTCATGGTAAGCGGATATTCTAAGGACTGTATGCATGCTTATAATTCTCCATCAGATACATTACTCAATCACATTACCATTAGGAAAAAAATTCCACCATCTCCTGAATTTATCACTTCCTGAAGAAAAAAAAAATTGTTTTTCCTTGTATAGAGCATGTAAATGAAGGGAAGTAATTCTTACAAATTACCTTCTCTGACCTGGCCACTATTATGCTGGCTGTTAAAAGCTTTAGTTGAGACTGATTTCATTAATATATTGTACCCACCACCCTCCAGTTACTTGCATATTCTCAATTTTTCTAAATAATCCATTACATAATGTTTGTGATTCAGACAGTTTCAGTCTTAATATATATGTTTCACTTTGTGTCATTTTTGGGTGTATTTATTCATATTTATCAGTTATATGGATTTTTTCTTTGACTAGTCAGTCATACAGGTTGGAAATATTTGCCTGTATTTGTTGATTGAATTGTAGTTAATTCATTTATTGATTGTCTGTGGGTTTTTTTTTTCTTTTATTTTCACCACTTTAGCATATTTTTTCTCTCTCTCTGCCATTGAGGAGAAAATAACATCTAAATGCAAGAAGTGTTAAGGCTTTAAAGTCGCTGAAGATAAAAACAAAACAAAACATTTATCATTGACTCCATACAATGTCTGCAGTTTAGGTCTTGGGGTGTTTCATCCATGGTTTTGTAAAAGCAACTCAAAAAGAGAAGAGGAGCCGAGTGGTCAAAAGCGCTGTCCGTTACGGATCACTGCCATCTCACCTCTGTCTGCATGAGTCTAGGATTCGGCGAATGTGGATATGTAAGAAAGCTTGCCAGTAGCTTCTCGTGGGTCGGTGGTTCTTTCTGGTGATTTCCCGGTTTCTTCCTCCACCATTAATACTGGCCGCCATGAATAGCCTATCGTGTGTTGAAAAATGGCGTTAAGCCCAACAACAACAACAACAACAACAACAAAAAGAGAAGAGGTCAAATCCCAGATCTTCAGATGCAGATATCTTGAGCCTTCAAAGGTCAAGGCTTGTAGGTTCAAATGCAGAAATGTTGTGCCTTCATTCTCATTCAGAATTTTTGTTGAATATGAGGTGGTGATGGTTAGTGACAGAAATACTCCTGGAGACTCCAACTGGAAGACAGATCATCAGATTGGGAGGCCCACTTACTGCTTTGACAGTCAGTATCAGGTGGATGGTACAGAAGAATGTACTTAATAATCAACATCTTGGAAATGAAGGTCATTCTCTATGCTTTTCATGCTTGGAAAGATTGGATACACATGAAGATGGTCATATTATTGTCCAACAATTTTATGGTGATGAATTAGCTTCCTAAGCAAGGGGATACAATCAGTGGAACTGTTTTTTAATAGGGAATTTCTTAATGCTCTCAGTACCATATTATAGTGCAAGTCTGGCACCTTTATACCTTCCCTTTAAATAGTCATGTTTATGAAGGTAGTTCAGAAAGGGTGGTGCCCAACTTGCAGACAAGTTCTAATTGCTCACCTCTATTGATGGTACATATCAGTAGTTCCAGATTGTGTGACAGATGTTCCCAGGAAGATTGAGGCAAATCCCATGTTTCTGGAACAGCTGAGCTCACCAGTTGTCCATCCATGTCCAAACTCTTTGTTCAAATCTGACTCTTGCCAAAAGAACCTAGAGTGAAAGAAGAGTTCAGCACTTAAATTGTGGAAAGGAGGCCTCCGTTTGGATGATATATGATTTTGGTTTTTTAGTTTGGTTCTCTGTCACAGAAACATAAGTTACATTGTGCTGAAGCAGTTGGACATGGACACTCATCTGTAGCTGACCCTTAACTGGTCTTGGCATTAGCAACTGAGACATCATGGCTCCTTGAAAGATATCTGAAGGAAAGTGTCAGTTATGATTTCTAGATTTGATTTTTTCAGTTGACTTAATTGTTTCTTTTTGTCCCTGAGGAGAGGTTAGTGTCATCACTAAGAAGTGGTATCATCCTATGATTTTCATGTTCAGATGTTATGAAAGGGAAGATATTGTTTACAGCAAGGATCTGTAATTTCAGCCTGTCCAGGTCTTGCTTGCTCGTCTTAGTCCTGTTTCTTGTTTGCCTCCATGACTTTGACTTTGCTGTAGCTGCTATCTTATAAAGATAGATCATTGTTGAGGATGAACAAATTGCATGCCCATGAAGAGGCTGCTGTCTGCAGGCAATAAAAATAATGATTTGCCTTCTCGCAAACAATCTGTTGAGAGAAGCAAAGCTTCAGAATCCAATACTTGTATTCCAAGTCAGTCTGAGGTGCACATAAAGCAGCTACATTGCCTGACAATGATTTTCCTGACTGATAAAACAGGAAAGCAGGACATGATCTCTCAAGCAGTTGTCTCATGGCTTAAGGGGGTTATTTGATAGTATATTCTGAGCTGTCACGGGTTTTGATGTCACATAAAGATTTCATTTCTTGATATTAAAGTGAATGATTCTGATGAAGATCAAACTTTTTAGTTTGGAACTAAAGCTTTGTGGTTAGTTTCAAACAACTGGTGAAGTTATTATAAAAGTTTGGGAGCCCTGCTTGACAGCTGTATTGAAATTCATGTTTTTACAAAGTGTGTTATAGCAGAGCTTCACTGTGGCAAAGAAGAAACTTATTACTTTCAGGTACAAAAAGTCATTGGTCAGTATCACAGGGACTGAAAGAATGAAACCTATTTCTGCACAATAACTTTACTGGTATAACAGATACTGTGACCAAACTTTACAGGTATATACCAGATACTGTGACCTTAACTTTGCAAATAGCTTGCATTTGAGATAGGAAAGATACCTATTGTCATTGGCTTAGAGGAGTCAATGTCAAGGTTATATGTTCTATATGTTTTGGCTCTTTTCTCAAAGGTGATGGTCATTGTTTTGAAAAATGAAAACTGGTTTCTTCCTAAAGTTTTAGTACCTCCACCAAATGTTGTTGTGGGTATCTTACACTTTGGGCATGAAAGGTGGATAGCCTACATTTTGGGCAACCAAAAAGGAGTCTATTGATTTCTTACACAAAAGATTAGTGCCTGAAAGAGAAAAGAGGTGTTTGTATAATAACTTTAGTTTTAGATAGTATTTTTTGACTACTCTTTGTGCTTAAAAAATTGGTCTTTTTACTTTAAGAGTAAAAACAAATTAAAAACAAAGATCATTTGGATCTAAAAAGAATAATTTTGCTACAATATGTTTGTTCTAGAGTAAGATGCTTTACCAAACTTTGTGGATGGTATGCACTTGGGATAAGGCAGAAAGTGACCATGCAGAGAACTATTAAACATGGGTATATAATGTATTATTCTTTTTCACACTAAGATAAGGCATGTCTGGAATAAGTCAGTAAGTGATGTCTGCATAACTAAATATCATCATAATAAAACTAACTAGGTGTGCCCTGCATGTTTTCATTAATGGACCCGTACTGTAATACACAGAATGTTATCATTTACAATTGTGCAGCATATATATTGAACAAATTTGTTCTTTTTTTCAGATCAAGAGTATTGCTGAACACCTAGCCAAGACGGACAAACTTTGTACGCCTCGTCAGATGAGGTTTCCTGGTCAGTTTGTGGATGATGTGCAAAGTCTTGTGGTCAGCATTATTAAGGACATTGTGGACAGATACCTCAAGGTCAGTACACATGTCTATTAGAAATATGGACATAATGTATCTGTTCCAAGGGATTTTTCATGCTTTCCTTGAGGAAAGGAACTTTATAATACTCATGTTTTATCATACTTATATGTATACTTCAAGATAGTTGCAAATATTCATTAATTAAGATAGAATCATTTGCTTTTATTTGTCAAGGGAAGTGCTTGTTTTAGTTCCACAGTCGATGAAGAATTCCACTTTGGTGTATACTTACATAACATTATTTTTAAAATGTTAAATTAAGAAGATGCATAGCTGGATGGATAGAATGATGTAATTTTTCAGGGCAGGTGAGCTTATAGTATGGACTTGTACTGAGCATGATTTGTCTGTCATGCATTGGCCAGCAGTTTTTCCATGGTTTGACTTCTCAGTAACCAGTGGACAAATTTGAAGGAACTTTCTGGCATTAAATACTTTTAATTTTTGTAAATGATGTCAATCTACCATCATATATATCTTCCATTAATAGAAATGGAAAAATCTTTAAAGTATTTTTATTTCATAAAAACC
Organism: Potamilus streckersoni; assembly: GCA_016746295.1. NCBI lineage: Eukaryota > Metazoa > Mollusca > Bivalvia > Unionida > Unionidae > Potamilus > Potamilus streckersoni. Next base: position 2,002,019 of record JAEAOA010002158.1, read on the forward strand.
CAAGCAGCAGAATATTACAAGGTATTCTGGCCTGAAGGAATTTAAAATTTAGACAAATGATGCTGATCTGCCATCAGGTCATTACTAAATGAATCAAATGGTGAAAGAACTTCTTAAAAAAACACTTTAATAAAAGTTATCCAAATTTGGCAGGAAGCATTAATGTTACTCTACTGTTAAGTAATGATGCTGTTGCTAAAATAAATGTTTTAACAGCTTCTTTAAAATATTTCAAGACAGTATTTGACCAGATTTGATATTTGTACACACAATTCTATATATGGCTTCCTTTAGAAAAAGTACAAAACCTTTAAAAACTCTTTACAAAACAGGTCAGCCAAATGTCAGTAATCTTTTTATAAGCTTCGTCTGAAAGGATTTTAAGTTTTGTGTAATCAATGCCAATGTGTCATCATATTTGGCTACACTTACCAAAAACAGAAAGATTGTTAAATGTTTTCCTCTCAAAAACACTCAACAGAATTTGAATAAACTTGATTGGGGATGTTTTAAACTTAAAGCATTTTAGTTTTGTACTCATGCAGATTTAGTATAAAATAAGTCTGCCATTACAAGTATCATATTAAATTCCACCATAAATTTGATTATATTTGACAAGATCTGTTCTTTTTCAGACTTCTTTAATGTATCTCTGCCTTCCAATATGGATGTTTTTGTTAAAATTGGAAGAACTGTAAATGACATCAAAAACTGCTGTCCAATTTTGACCAAAGTTTGAAGAAGGCATCCTGATTTGAAGGCCTTTTAATTTTATACAGATTAAACTGATCTGCCTTCTGCTGGGAAGACTAGTCACTCACAGTCCCTGATTGTTTTCATTACTGTTAAAACTCATTAGAGGGAATTGATTTGGTTGATTCATTGTTCAAAAAATTGCTTTATCTTGTAAGTGAGAGGTTTATTTATTCCTTTGTTGCCAGTGTCAATGGTGCAGTATGTATTACTACATGTTAGGTCATGTGAGTTGTATTGATGAGACCTGTTTTTGCAGCATCTGAGTTTCAAATGATACCATTCTCTTGCAGTCAGAATTCAGCTTCCTCCGTTGAATTACAGTAGTATTGAAACCAGTCAGGGACTGGGGGTAACTAAGTCCTCCCAGCAGATGGAAGGGTACACCTCCACATCCTTTCAGTCATCACTTTCTAATAATTAATATTTCATTGGAAGGGCAAGACACCAATCTGACAGATCCCAAAAGCCTGACGAGTCTCTGCAGAAGTGCATCAGCACTTCCAACTCCTCTACAACTACAGAGTTTAGAAGAGATGTGAACACTAATAAGACGGGAAAACTGGACATTTCAGTTTCAAAATAAGTTTAGCATTTGCTATTACCTAAGTGTCTATACATTTCAGCCTATCTGAAAAAATTGTATTCTTTGTCAGGTAATAGAAATCTTCTGTTGTGATACAAAGCTGTCTAGTAGCAATATTAATAACAAATATAGAGATTTTTTTTTGGCTTTAGCAGTTACATATTCTACCGCTGGTAGGAATCTGGTTTTTTTACATGGTTTGCATTGTAAATTAATTATGATATTCTTGCAGGATCCACCATTGATTCGTAGTCTGAACACCAGTCTGGCTTTCTTCATCCAAGATCTTTTGTCTTACATGGACAGATCCTTTGTGTTCCAACTCATCAAATGTTACACACTTGAGGTAGGTTAAGAATCATAGAGAACTTTGAAAGTCCTTGTCTTTTTACCTAGGTCATTAAGTGTCCTTAAATTTGAGTTTTGTTTTTTGAAAACAAAATAGTTTGCTGTAGAGTAATTTACTTTATGCTATTCAAAAGTTGGAAATACAGTCAGAGTTTTCTATCATCTGATTTGCATGTACTGCCATTATCAGAATTTATGGGAATTAATCAGACAGTGTGTATAGCATCCCTTTCACATAATGCAGTTAATACATGTGCATCCTTGCACTTTACCTCATGCTTCTGCCAGGTACAGATGGATCAGTATTATTTGCCTTTCATATTTAATTTCATATGAATAATATCTGGAAGCAGAGCATGTGATACTGAGAGTAGTCCTTGAAAACTGGAGCCATATCATGAAAAAGTCATTGAATGTCAGTTTTCCTGATCAGTATGAACCCTGTAATAAATGCAGCAGTTCTTTTGAGCCTAGCAATGGCTTGCAAAGCCAAGTTATGCATTCTAAACTTTTTTAATACAAAACAGCACAACTGGAACACATTTTGGTCTTTCAGCCAGTAATCGAAGAAGAACCTTGGAAATGTTACAAAAGCTGTCAATATATATGCATGTACTTTGTTTTTCAAGTTCTATAAGGTATATGTCACACTCCATTGCAGCATTTATAATGACAGTTTTTTATTTGGGATGAATATTTCTTAGCTGCAATGGTTTCAAAGTTTCTTTTTTCAAGTTGGAACTGGAAAAGTGTCTTTAATGGAACTTGTAGACATAATTTCAAAAGGTATTTTAATGTTCATAACATGGCTCTATTTTGCTTAGTATGCTTCATCTTTGGACTGAGTTTTTCGACATTTTTTGTTCAAATGCCATTTGTGTGCTATATGACTTGATTAGGTATTTCTAAAGTAAATTTTGTAAAAAAAAAAAACAAGGTATGGTCCAATTGAGCTTAATCATCACACACTCACAATCAGATATGATGTTTGGATTACATTTAGGAGAATTTAAATAAAAAATACTGGAAGTTCTATGTTTTGAGCAATACTAAATGAAAGTTACAGGTTGTCAGAATTTGGTCCTTTGAGATTGAGTTCAAAATTTTTGTTGGAAAGTTTCTGGAATTCAAGGATTAAAGTTATCCTAATTTTGTGGTATGAAATTGCTGATAGTAGGAGTCTTCCTCTGGATTTGATGCTTATCCGCTATGGCCATACCATTATTCTAAAAGTTAAAATCAGGGCAAGGGCTTATCAAGAGTGATCACAACAAACTTTGAGCTCTTAACATCCAAATTCTCTTCTGAGTTCTAGACAAAGAGAGAAGGAAAGTGGGAGAGAGAAAGAGAAATGATCAGGATGACTATTAAGCATGATAATAATCAACCTTTTTTTAGAAAACAAAGTGAACATTTAAAGACATAAAATATATGGTAAATTACACATACTAGCTTGTGATGAAAAATGGAATCTTTAATTTACCAATCCATGTATGCCGGATGAAAAATGCATTTTGATCTCTATTTGTAAGATGATTATATGCAGCACATAGGCTTACTCATAAAATTTGATTTCTCCAATAGGTCAATAAAAAAGTTAAGAAGCTCCCAGATTCTACAACAATTATGCTTTTGCACCTGGATTTTCTGCGTATAGTTTGTAGTCATGAGCACTACTTTGCCCTGAACCTACCATTTGGAACCCCTCTGACCCCATCCACCAACACCAGTAGTCCAACCCCGAGTATATCCAGCATCAGTTCCCAGGATTCCTCTTCCTCATACACTTCCACCAGTACTCTTGTACAAAAAGGAGTCTTCTACGAGCTGACACTGGAGTTCCAACAGCAGCACTACCTGGTAGGCCTTGTCCTGAAACACCTCTCTTTGGCTCTGGATACACAGTAAGTAATTCACAAATGTGAAGAGGATTTATTGTTTGAAATTCAGTTAATTGCAGCGACAATTTAGGTCATCTCTAGAAATATCAGTGACTAGATCAGTGTATCAACTTTGATTGTTTACATAGCTACATTTTGGGGCATTAATTTAGTCAAACAAGTCATTGCAGCAAATATGGTCCATTTTCATGATAATCTACTCCTTTGAATTAGGAGTAAAGTGGAAGCCTAGACGCATCTACAAAACAATCTTATTAATAATCAGAATTCAGGATAATACCAAGAGTACAACATTGTTACCAGCTGCAGTTCTGTTGTTGTTCGTGGACTGGTTCCCTAAACATAGTGATTGGGCCAATCTTTCATATAGCTAGTTAAATTCAGTGTAGGGAACCACCCCAGAACTGCCAATTCTTACGAATTTGCCTTAAGTCTTACGAAAATTACCCTTAAAATACGGACTTATGTATAAAAGCATAAACTATGAAAAAATGATCATTGTTGAAAAATCCAGAAAATTTGTTCATCCGTGTTTTAGATCCGGTTTCATGTTAGAATTAGTGAAATTTGTCCAGGAACCATACTAACTTTACAGCAGCATCCCAGATGCTTTAAACTGCCACTATTTGTTCATGTGAAGCGTCTGCATGATTCAACTGTTGATTACAGAATTTATTTAAAAATGGCATCCAGCAAGCAAGGTATGTTTAAGACAAAAGGGAAAAAAAAAATAAAAAGTGTTAATAATCAACACCCAAGAATAAAAAGGAATATTCAGATTCTTGTGAATAAAAGATGGAACAGACACAATTACGTTTTTTGGACATCACATGCCAATTTAGGTATGACTCGTGGCGGGAGCTATGATTTTGTCATGTGGAATGGAAAAAGATAAGAAGTACATCTCGTTGAGAGACAGCAACAAACCATCGAGCTGCATAGGTGTTGGAACTTTAGTTTGTGCAAATGTACTAGTGGTAAATAATGTCTACACATACTTTACAATCTCTTCTGTTGAACATAATGTATATTTTCACTGCATGTTTCAAATACTGAACTTTTAATTACATTTTCGAGCTTGACAGTAGCAGTTTATGATAAAAAAAATTTTGCACCTTACTGAAAATTAGTCAAACTTATGGAAAAAAATCAACTGCCTTACTGAGATGGACTCGTCAGGGTTGAAGAATATCACAATCAATGAATTTGAAATAAAATAGGATTGACACATATTTGGGCCAACATTATATACTCTTATGCTGAATGAGGTTTAATCTTTCGATAGCTTGTTAAATTCAGTACAGGGAACCAGCCTATGAAGAATAATAGAAAAATATTGCTGCCGAAAGAAACGCTAAAATAACATTCACACATACTCCTTCCATATTCCTACACTGAATGAGGTTTCTTTGCTGGTGACAGACTTGTATTACACTTCAGTTACAAATGTAACTTCTGATTGATAGGTTTTGTGATATCAAAGATGAATATTGAATTAGATGGCTTTTCAGTAGCAAAGCTTTGGAAATATTGAAGGCACTGATATATTAAGTCATGTCCCATAAGACCTTCAGGAAATTGCTGATTTTCTTTTTCAATGGTAAAGGTCATCCATTCGATAAAATACAAAGTGGAGTTTTATATGATAATTCAAAGCCCAGACAATGTGTTATTGTGATCATTATGCATTAGCAATGCATGCCTAATCTTTGTAGCCCTCTTAAATTTGACTTTTGTCTTGCTTGAGCAGCAAAGTGCTCAAGATTTGTCTGTCTCCTTGCCAAAAGAGAAGTCATGCAAGAGAGATCTCCTCTATGAGGAATTGGAGCTGAACCTCTAATTCAATATTAACTTCTGTACACTTTTTGCAAGAGGCCTCGCAGATACTGCTATCATAGGCACATTTGAAATGAATGGCCACAAATGGACCCTTCGCGACACCAACCAAAAGTAAATTTGATAAGAGCATACATAACACCAATCTATGAGAGTACTCTCCCCCACATGTGAAATGGACAGCTACTTACTCTTTAATATTCCATGCCTGTTTCTTCTGCTGAAAATATCATGATGAGGTCTTTTCATTTTCAGCAACCCCTCAGTCCATCACAAAGCTATCAATGTCGTCTGTAACCTTTTGTTCAACCATGATCTGGATGTACGTTACACTGACCCTGAGGTGAAGGCACGACTTGCAGCTCTGTACCTTCCTTTGTTGGGGATTGTAATCAAGGTAAGATTGCTTAACCTGTCTTTGTGGATAATGCCTAGGAATTACAGTCTGCTTGGGTTGATACAAATGACGTACAATACATTGTGTATTATAAGGTGGCATGTTTTTTATGATGCAAGTGTGGTCATGGGCCCAATTTTATTATTTAAAAGTAATATTATATATAAAATACCTCAGTACCAAGAGACTTTACCTAAGCTGGTTTATGTCTGTGTTTCCAAGAACATTGTTATCAAGCGTGGGTGCTGTACATTTTGGCAAATATAGTGTCATAGTGTATGGGTGATATAGGGTTTGGAAAGTGCAGTATTATAGTGTCTGGTTGCTGTGTGTTGGCAAAAGAATGAATGATTGTAAAAAGCAGCCAGTTTCTTCTTCTAATACATAACCCAAAGTAAAAGCTACCTGTGTACATGTGTGGCAGTTTGAGTGATCTTCCCATGAGAAATTATGATGCATGCTTTAGTTAAAACTTCCACTCATGCAGAGTAGCAGACTCTCATGACATGGCCTTAAAATCCATGTAGTAGAAGTTTTAAAAATTATTCAGCATTGAAGCCAGTTGGAGCAGTTTTCTTTTTAAAGGGAAGTATACCCCATCTACAATTTTTAAACTTTTTTTTCTTCCTCTTTTCTTTCAATTGGAACATTTTCTTCTTAGTCACAGCATCTGCTTTGAAGTTAATCAAAGTGATGCTTTGGTTACTTTATCTGTATAGGCTGCCTATTTGGCTTTTACTAGAGGTAAAATATGTTAGAATTTATGTTATAATGTCGACTTAATAAGTATTAACACTGTTACACGCATAGGTTCCCATATGGGGACTTCGTACAGGTTGTTGTTTTTGTTGTAGGGTTTGATTGCCATTTTTCAGCACAAGATAGGCTATACATAGAAGCCAGTATAACTGGTGGAGGAAGAACCCTGGAAAACCCAGGGAAGGACAAGGGCCAACAACCCACAAGAAGCTACTAGCAGGTTTTCTCACATACCCACATTAGCTAAGCCTGAGACTTGAACCCACACAGAGTTGAGATGGCAGTGATCCGGAACAGTGAGTGCTTTAGAACACTTGGCCACTTGTGCCCCTCCTACAGGTAGATATAATATAGTGTGTAGCTCTATATGTCCACTCTTTTGAGTACATAAAGGAGGATGAATGCAAAAAAAAAACAACCTGTGCATAGTGTCTGCTCTATTTTTGTCTTACACTAGGGGAAAGATGTTAGCTATGTAAACATTGGAATTGTGGGAATGACAGCCATTATACATGCCTAGCTTGCCACTTATGTCAGCTATGCACCTCTTAGAATGAATGTCAGTAGGCTTCGGTATTGAAGTCACAATAAGAAAAGGTGCCAGAGTGGTTGACAAGGATACCATCACTAAACATGTTGACATCATTTTGATGAATGATTTTTTTTGAGATGGTAGTGCATTCCAAAATGCTTTTCAACCACAAGGCAATCATTACTATCCTGGTCAGTAACAGTGACAGCTCTGGCTCCACCTGCCTCTATGTGACAAACATCTTTCGGTAGATCTGATGGTCTTGATGGCCAGTGTTTATTGGCAAAATAAAATAAAATCTTGCCAACTCTTTCACACATGGATCAAATATATCAAGAACTTGACAACATTGTGCAAGATAAGATGGTACTGCTCCATCATGACCGGACACTGCCAAATAGCTTAGATATCAACAGGCTATCACCACAGTCAGCCATACCTTGAGACAAAAGATAGGTCTTTGTCCAGCTTGCATACCCTGCACTACACAAGCACTCTCATGGATCAGCATTCCCTAAGTTGTGCCACATATCACTTAGTGCAACAGGTGCCCAGTTTAGCACTCCAGTAAACACAGGATGTGGATTTACTTCATTCTCAGGTGATGTGGAATGTCATGGTGGTGGGTTTTCATCTTGATAGCAATCTTTCTTCAAGCAGAGAAAAGATTATCATCTCCCACTTTGAATCCCAGTCAACATATGTGGGAGTCTGTTCATTAAATGTTCACTAAATGTTCATTAAATGGCATAAATCTAGAAAGATCTCAGAACACCCAGGTCAGTTTCTATTACAGCAGTGATAAACCTAGAAATGGGAGAAAGAGTTGCAGTGCCCCCACTTCCACCTTTCTCAAAAGATCACCACAGAGAAAAACTAAGATTATACTTCCTCTTCAATGGCCACAATAAGGAATATATGTAAACAAGCGACCAAAAAGACAAATTCCCCTGTATTTCATTTTCAAGAGATCAGAATTTAATGTTTGCATTTGCTCAGTTCAGATACTGTTGCTTGCAGTCATGAATCTTGGTATGTAAGCTTGTTCCATAGTTAATAAAATAATTAGTTACCAATGTTGGTATCTTGTCTGGTTTCATACCACATAAAATAATTAGTTACCAATGTCCATATATATTGGTATGTAGGCTGGTTCCGTAGGTCATAAAATAATTAGTTGCCAATAGCCATATATATATTGATATGTAGGCTGGTTCTATAGCTCATAAAATAATTAGTTGCACCAAACTTATAATAGTTACTTTTAATTTTCAAGGGCTATGAATAATTACTAGCACTGGGTCTTTTATTTCCTTTAAACACGTATCAACATGTATTGAATCATAGATTGTTTTGTGATACTTTTCAATATGTTGCACAGGTGTATCATTTCAACTCGTGTCTTTAGCATGTGCCAAAAAATATATTCAGCATGACCCTAGAACCAGCCTATTTAACATTTCACTGGTAAAGGTAGATACTTTTCTGCAGATAGAAAGAACAATAATTCTTGACTTCTCAGACTTGATGCATAAGCTCATTACAGTATAAGTTACTCTTGTGCAAAAACTTGCACCTATATTAGAATCTGAAGAGGTTGGAAGAAGTATCTGGATGACAAATTTATGGAAATATTTATAAACAAGGATATCTGAAACACCAACTTGTAAAGAATGCTTTTGTACAATAAAATGGTTACTGCTCTTTTTGTGTTTTAAAATTCATAATTTTTATTTCATTAGGGGAGCCAGTTTGAATGTTCACCTCATACAAGGGCAGTAATGTCATTGTGTTAATCAGAGACATTTTACATATCAGTGTTACTCAGTCAAAATGTATGTAGTTGTGTGACAAATATAATTGCAAACTAATTTTCCTAGGCTGTAGTATTGATGAAGATCAGTATGTATTTTTGGACTGGATAGCCACATATGCCCTTAATAAACTGGTCTTTTTAAGTATGCATTTTCATTCACCTTCCTGTAGATTTGCTAATCAAACACAGATGTTGCATGTGCTTCATTCAGCATTACCACTTTGGTTGAAAGAATGCACCTCCAAATAGGAGAGCTCCCAGCATTGTCACAGGAAGCTAACTCTTCTAATATATACATACATGTAATTGTGACATTATCTATGACATTGTTGGCACACACTTAATATGAACTGGTTTACCATCACAAAATTTTATCAAGTAATAATTAGTAATTGAAACTAATTTAATGAATTTTATTCCTAGTCAACCATCATATGGAATTCTTCATGTGTGTTTGACATTCTTAATTAGTAATTCCCTAATTGTTATGTTTAGCAATTGCCACAACTATATGATCCCCATGTAGAGAGTCGATACAAGAGCTCTGCAGATTTGGAGGAGGAGGCTGACAGGATTAATCAAAGGGTTGCTATGGCGATAGCAGGACAAATGTTTGGTAGAATTTCTGATCCATCCATTTATGCTGCAGAAGTTGAATCCAAGGTAAAAAGCCTTTGCTGTATTCAAATGCTGGGTAACATATTCATAAAATAAAAAGTATATGGTAGAGAAGTTAGTTTGTATATGCCTACCATAAGGTGAAGCACATTATCATATGATCTCCATTTGTCTATTATAAATTTGTTCACACCATAGCTCCCATTATTCACCTCCTACAGTTACCACAATTTTTAGATGAATTGCAGACAACTGAAAAAAAGGTTTCTGTTCACTAACTTCAGTTTTCCACCTTCACTAGTTAAAAATCTTTGTTGAGGGCTTGAACTGGAAGCAGAGATGAATACTTGTTATTGTAGTATCAATAGGTCAGTGATCAAGGTCACTGTGGAGGGCTTACACTTAAGGTTTGTAGTAGGTATGTTGAGTTGGGGGTCAAGAGTCAAAGGTCACTGTGAAGGGCTTACACTTAAGGTTTGTAGTAGGTATTTTGAGTTGGGGGTCAAGATATTAAGAGTCAAAGGTCATTGTGGCTCAGAGAACAGTTGGTTTTACATAATAACTTTTGTTTTAGAGTAAATTTTGTGCTTGACATGCTCTTGGCAAAATATACTTGTAGATTCTGAGGTCAGAGGTCATGATCATGGTAAGTCTAATATAAAAATAATGGTTTCTTTAAATGAAGTTTAGTCCAACATATCATACCTTGACCATTGTTAAGGTCATTGAGATCTAGTGGTCAGTAAATGCCATACCCTACTAGTGCATACAAATAGAACTATTAGACACACATTTTATGTGGTTTTTATGGTGCTCTTGTTAAAAATTATCATATTAATTTTACTTTAGTGCAGAAGTATATTATTCAATTATGTCATATTGATTTATTATCAGTTTAATTTGTGTGTTTGAAAAATATGAAATATGTTTGAAGAAAAATATGAAAAGCATGCTAAGTAACCTAACAAGAGAAGGCAACATTTAAAGAGTATTGATTTACTTCCAGAATATAATTAAATAACTCAACCCCAAAATCAACTTCCATCCAGAAATTTATAATTGCAGTTCACCAGAAATATGTATTTGGTACAGCCTGTTTTTTGTTTGAGTGAAACAAATTAATCTATATCAATGATATGGTCATGTTCATATGTGAAAATCTTTCTGATTGAAACATTAATTTTATTTATGGCTTAGATCATCTGGTGCCAAAAGAATGAGTAAAGCTTGTTTATCAGATGTAAAAAGACAATCCTCAGCAGTGGAAGAATTTAAGTGTAATCAGTTCTATTTTTCCTCAGAATGCCTGTTGCAGATATAATTTTATACCTTTGTCCATTTGCCATATCATAAAAGTTATGCATGTAACGTATCAATGATCAACATGAACATTGATTGATTTTAGTCTCGAAAGTCGCAGCTGTGTGCAGAGGATACCAGAAACCTCCTGATCTGCTTCATCTGGGTGCTTAAGAATGCTGACAAGGCAGTACTGCGACATTGGTGGTCAGACATGCAGATCAACCGACTTAGCTGTATTATGGAGATTATCTACTTCTGCATCTCCAATTTTGAGTACAGGGTAAGTCAAGGCCATACATGTTTTGTACTGTTGTCTTGGGATTATCAAGACGGAACTTTTTGATTTGTTTCTTTCCCAACACTGGACATTTGGTTAGAATCAGTATCCTCAAAATGTATATGAGCCAGTCTGATTGTCTTGGCTGTAAAGGCCAAGTGAACTTATGGTATTGTTCTTCATGTATTGTGTGCTGTGTGTCATGCATCCTTCAACATTTTGCTATTTTCAACTTCTTCTGAAAGTAATTACTGGACAGATTTCAAAGAAACTTGGCAGGGAGCATCCTTCTGTTAAGGACTTAAATGTTTACACATATAATGCTGAACTGCCATGAGATATTATTAAAATTAGAAGTCTTTAAAAAAAATGCTTGCCAACTTTTACCACATTTCACAATTAGCATATTCACACAGAGGTCTTTCAGGTAATACAGACGATGCTGATCTGGCATAAAATATGACCATTGTTATTAAAAATAGAAAGACCTTTAAATTTTTTCAAAATTGACCAAATTCAACAGAAAGCATCCTGGTATAGAAGTCATTCACATTTTTTTTAACAAATAAACAAATGCCTCTATCATAAATGGCAACCATTACCAAATAGCAGAACTTTTAAAAATCTTCTTTCTTAAAAATTGTTTGGCAGTATTTTAACAGAAATTACAATAATTATACTGTAGAAATGGCAACTCTTACGATTTTGCGTTAAGTAAAAAAACAACCACTAAAATGACGGACATACGGATTGATAGCAAAGATCATGGAAATGTGATCATCTTTTTTGTTCCGGATATTTTTTGTACTGGTTCATTCTGGATCCAGATTTTTGTATTAGAATCTATATTCAGATTTGGAGTTTTATCTTTGACTGAGTGGATTTTGGTAGGAAACCAGACGAACTATACATTGGTACCTCAGATGCTTTAAACCTGCCTATTTTGTTCACAAGGAACGCGCATCTGATCTAAATTTCATTTTTCGTTTTGTCATCTGGTCATCTAAAAATGTCATCCAAATGGAAACGCACCAAAGGTGTAGAGGACAATCAGCCTTTTAAAAAGCTGAAATAGTGGTTGCAAAAGTATAAAACAGATTACTCAGATATTTGGTCATGCTTAGAAAAAGTAGGAAAGGTAACCATTACATTTATTGCACATTATGTTGTGTTGACTTGAACATTTCCCATGGTGGGCAAGATGACTGTCGCTGTCACGTTAATTAAAAAACATACAGAATACATTGCAGTGAAATTAAGTTGTAAGTCGCTGAACATTATGGGATTTGGATCTTTTGTGCCAGAAACTCAATTGGAAGTCATTGAGGCCGAAGTATATTCTACAAACTTTTTGTTGAGCATAATGTTGCAATTGCTGGACCATGCTTCTAAACTGTTCCAGTGCATGTTTCCCAAATTGCCAGTAGCAAATAGTTATCAAATTGGCAGAACAAAAACTACTGCTAATGTATTACAACAGTGCAAGTCAATACAGGAAGGCATTGTTAACAATATTTCAACCCAACCTTTAAGTATAGCAACTGATGGTAGCAATCATTTTGAGAAGCAGTACCCAGTTGTTGTTAGATAGTTTGATAACACAGATGGGTTTGTAACTGAAGCACTTTAGTCAGTTCCAACATGTGATGAAGCCTTTACTGGGGAAAATATTTTCACATTATTGGATGAGGATTTCAAAAAGAGAAATGTATGTTGGAATAACTGTGTTGCCTTTGAATCAAATAATGCTTCAGTGATGAAAGGTTGCAATAAAGGTGTATTTGGACATATAACTATGGTGAATCTCTCCGTATATCTGAGTCGATGTTCATGCCATTTGATGCATTTAGCAGCTAAAAAGGGGGCTGATATGCTGCCTATTAGTTTTGATCACTAATTAGTGGACATATATTATTTGGATAAACATGTGAAAAGACAAATGAAACTGAAAGATCTTCAGACTCTTTGTGGGAAAGAGCAGAGAAAAATATTGAAGCATTGTGTGGCTAGATGGTTGTCCATTGGTGAAGGTATAAAGAGACTGTTGGAACAGTGGGAACCCTTACAAATATATTTTGGTAAAGAAACCAAGAAAAAAGACGTTAAGACAAAAGAGCTAAAGTCAAAAGCAGGATGTCAGAGAAAGTGTCTAGTTCAGAGAATAAAGTTCTACATGTATCTAGTAATAAAGAAGGAAATAATGACAGTGCAGATACATGTAGTGAAGCTTTAAGCTGTGATAAATCTAGAAGTCAGGCTTGTACTACCCTCAAGTCTGCCTTAGCAGGAAAGACAGAAAATAAAACCCAAGATAGGTTCCTAAGAAAAAGCTGTATCACAGGAATCAGATAAAAAGTCTCTGTCAAGATGTCAGAGACCATTGGTTAGAAATTACTGGAAAGACAGTAAAAAGGTCAGTTACAAAGAGGAAAAGGCTGTGAGTGTGTGTAAGGCTTTGCAGTTCCAGATGGCAAAGATTTATTGCTTATTTATAGACCACATAATTCCATTATTTAACAAGTACAACTTAATTATGCAACAGGATGAGCCTATGATCCACAGACTTAGAGAAAACATTCTTGAATTATGCTGATCAGATTTGGAAAGACTACAGAAATTCTACAAGCCAAGGATCTTACTGATATCGATTATCATGACTGTTAGAAACCAAAGTCAAATGATGCACATACAGTAGGTTCCGAAACAAGAAAATACTTGGCTGAAAGGAAGCTGTATGAAATAAGCCTTTGTCAATTGTATAATGATCTAATGGACTATTACACAACTGTTTGTGATTACATTGTTAACAGGTTTCCCTTGAATAATGAATTTCTGAAACACAGTGCAGTTGCTGATGTGTCAAATAGGATGATGAGTGATTTTAGCAGTGTGATGTATTTCCCATCAAGATTTATGAGTATGGAACCCAATAAAACCAACTGGTGAGACAACTTGGAAGCAGAGTTTTTGAATTACTGAGTAGATGAATTGAATCCTGAGATCAGAAACACTAAATGAGTTGACCAGCAATGGGATCTTATTAGGGAACTCAAGGATAAATACAAACTGTAGTGTTTGATATAATTATATTTGTTGCCAGTACTTAATAGTTTTTACACCTTACTGAAAATTGGTCCAACTTACTGAAAATTTTTGTCTGACTTACTGAGATGTCTATTTAGGGTTGGCAGGTCTGATACTGGCATTAATGACTTAAAATTTGATAGCAATGATGCCAATCTGCATTAAAGTGTGACTTGCAATACTACATATAAAATTACCTTCCAACTTGAATTTTACCAAATTTAACAGAGCATCCTGGCATAAAAGTGTTTTAATTATAGAAAAATTATGGGTGCTGTTACTACAAATAGAATATCCTTTGAAAAGTTCTGGAAAAAATGCTCAATGGAATTTGACTAACTTGGAAAGAAAGTTTTTCACTTTTATACAAATTTAATCAATCTTCCACCAGTACTAAAAGTAGAAAAAACATTTAAACAAATTTTATCAGCAAAACAAAATTGCTTATTAGAATCTGACCAAATCTTATGGAAAGCATACATGCTTCATGGCCTTCCAGTATTTGGACAAACAATGATGCAGATGTGCCTTCAAATATGGATGAAGATACAGAAAAATAGAGAAACAGTGGAACAAATGTTTTCATAACATTTTCAATCTACAGCTTTGGAAGAAATTTCTACAGAAAGCTTCCTGGTGATCCAGATTTCTTGGCTAACTACTCTTGCATTTGGCTATTAGGTAAGTTAGTTTGGACCACATTGGTTTCTTGTTTCCTAAGGTCCTGTGTCAAGATGTACAAAAGTTTCGATAATTACCCATGTCTCTTTGTTTGTTCATTGGTCAGTCTCTTCGCTTTTTGTATAACCAGCATAGCTCTGCAACTGTTACACATAAAAATGTATGTCAGGTAAAATGTTAATTGCCTTTTATAGATGGATATGCCCTGTCAAGGTTTTGTCTTTCCATTGGCCCAATTTTGACACAGCCATTGCACTTTTTCCATTAGTATTATACCTGCACTACAGCAGTTTCTTGTTGCTTAGGAACTATTCAACATATTCTAATGCAGTTTGGTGTGTACATCTCTCTCATAATCTAGATTTGCCTTTAATGACACTTGACCGCTAACTTAATATCTTAACATGGAATGCTGCTTGTAACTGACATAGCTCAAAAACCATTCAAAATATTCTGAAGAAAATGGGTATGAGCATTTTCCAGAGATGTATGTGTGATTTATATCGGTTCATTCTTGTTTTAAAAAGTTATAACTTTGTAATAATTTGTCCTCCTAGCTTTGGCTTCTGCAAGATGACGAGCAAAATTTGTTTTTATTTTAACCAGATTTGGCATATGTCTTCAGACTGATAAGACATCAAGAGAAGAGATTTAATTTTTAGTATTCCATGACATGATTATCTGGAGTTTTGACCACTGATTTCTGACTACAGTTACTGCAGCATTATTATACTTAGTTTTTTTTGGATTTCAACAAAATTTAGTGGGCAGTTTTATATGACAGAAATCTTGTATTAGCTGACCCCTGACTGTCCATTTCCAAATTTTAATTTTTGTCCAAAGAAATTGAAGACCTAGCAGAGCAGATTGTATAAAGTAGAATCCATTACTATGTGCCAATTGCATTAAGTTCAGCCTTTTTCAAAAATTAATTGCTTTATCTCTGTACTGTTATATATAAGTACTTATATTTTACTGTTTGTATAACTGCTTTTAACCTAGAGTTAAAGTTTATCAGATACCTTTTAGTACACTTGTGCATTAGGAAATGGTGGTTAGTGTTATATCACATGATTTGTATAGGTCAAGGTTATATATGTGGAGGAAAAAGCATGCTTGTAGAGCCCTGTATTTAAAGTTTTTGAGCACTAAACTTGGAGGTTGAGGACTTTGAGCTTGATATCAAGCTTTGTGCTCAAAATGTTTGGAGAATATGGGGCAAGAAATACAATGTGCATGTGTGTAAACTATGCATGAATAATTGCACACAATGTTATTGATTAATGTTTGATTAGTCTGCATGGTGTCATTTTTGACTAATTTTGAGGTGGATCATAAATCAAACTGAACTAGACATGTTGTTTAAATTAATTGCATTTGTTTAATTTTGTTTGTGTCAAGATTGATGTAAAACTGTTATTTGGTATCTTAACATACAGTAAGAAGTATGATGTTTTTTATTTAATTTAGCAAACTCGGATTTAAACTCTTCATTGAAATTAAATCAGGGCAATAACAGATCTACATGCATGTGTAAATGGAAAATATTTCTGCATGACTTGCTTTTCTTATTAATTTTTAATACTGTACTCCTACATTATAATGCTGTCCATTAGAGAACACCTTAAAATTTTGTACATGATATATTTGAATGAAATGGAATCCATGACCATACTTGACTTACAGCAGCAATTGTGTTATAACAAAATGGGATCCATGACCAGTTTCCTTATAACAGGAACTGTTATAATGAAAAGGAATACATAACTATACTTGCCTTACAACAGGAACTGTGTTATAATGAAATGGAATCCATATTCATATTAACTTTACAACAGGAACTGTGTTATAATGAAATGGAATCCATATTCAGATGCACTTTACAACAGGAACTGTGTTATAATGAAATGGAATCCATGACCATGCTGACTACACAAGAGGAACTATGTTATAATGAAATGGAATCCATGACCATACAGGCTTTGTAATAGGAACTGTTATAATGAAATAGAATCCACAACCATAGTTTCCTTATAACAGGAACTGTATTATAATGAAATGCAATGTATTACTATATTTGACTTACAGTAGGAACTGTGTTTTAATGAAATGCAATCTGTAACAATACTCAATTTGCATCAAGAACTGTGTTATAATGAAATGGAATCCATAACCATTCTCAATTTGCAACAAGAACTGTGTTATAATGAAATGGAATCCATGACCACACTGGCTTTTCAACAGAAACTGTTTTGAAATGAAATGGAATCCATGACCATACCGACTTTACAAAAGGAACTGTGTTATAATGAAAGGGACTCCTTGACTCTCATTTTACAACAGAAACTGTGTTATAATGAAAGGGAATCCTTGGCTACTCATTTTACAACAGAAATGTGTTATAATGAAAGGGAATCCTTGACTCTCATTTTACAACAGAAACTGTGTTATAATGAAAGGGAATCCTTGGCTACTCATTTTATAATAGAAACTGTGTTATAATGAAGGGTCTTATAGTAAGAGAGTACTGTATCCTGTGTTAATCCATATATATTTTTACACACTTTCATACATAGTTACCCAGTTGTGTATGAAAGGATGAGATAATTCTATTTAGTGATTGACAAAATTCTTTCTTATAAATTCCATCTTTATGAAGGATGCAAAGATTGGCATAAATCTAAATGCTTTACAGAGCTTTGGTTCAATTATTCAAATCAGATATGGTTGTTTGCAGAAATTTATTTAAATGGTCATTTTTAAGAAAAAAAATTTGCTGATTATGTACAATTTTACATTTTCTTCTGCTTGACAGATGTATGAATCACATTTAATGTATATCTTAATTATATAACACTAACCTAACCATTGTTTACCTAGCTTTTGCCTGTTCCTGGGTAGCTTCTATGCAGTGGAATGAGTATTATTTTATATATGAGAGTGATTTGGGCTGGACACCTGCTTTCTCTTTATACATGTTGTATATTTAGCCAAGGGGCTTCCCTATTTTTGTTTGAATTTTAAGAATAAGTTTTTTGTTTTCCTATTAACTTTTGAGGAAACAGAAGATGGCAGATCCTATCCACACGGTTTAATTTCAAGATTTGAGATGTAATTAAATTTGAATGACTAAGAACTAATACTAAATATTTTTGCATGGTAATGAATTGACATTATTTATATAAAATTCTTAAATGAAATAATATAGTTGTAATATGAAGTAAAATAAAACTGTATGAACTGTCAGCATGTAGAATAAAGCATGTTGTGTAAAATTTCCATCCATTGCTATTTTTCATCCAGAACAATTTAGAATACATGTTAAATATTAAACTAAATTAATAAAAGAATTAAAATAAACATGATTACAAGAAACCCTAAAAAATAACTTATGTTTGAAAAAAAATCATTTTTTCTGATATTTTCTTAAGTTACGGATAAAGTGTATGGTATAAATATTGATAGTAATATTCATTTTGGCATCAAAATAAGTGCATTCCTTTTAAACATTGGCAATTCCTACCCTTCAATATTAGTTTACAGATTGTCATATACCAAACTACATGTACATTCAGAGTAATTATATTCATATGAACGCAATACAGTTTTAGAAGTCAACCTTGCTCTTATTTGATGTTTATATATATTTCATTAACCCAAATAGATAATGGCTCTCATTTGGGAATTATACAGCTGTGTGATATACAAGATTTTATATCAGACTACCTCATCATCAGTGCTCCTGCTTTTCCCATTCTTAGAATACATTCCATCCCAACAACCCCTTTTATATTCAAATGGTTTCCAGCTCTTTTGAAAATTAAGGTGTATATTGTTATTATCCTTTTTCTGATTAATACATATTAAACATATTAAGAAGCTAAATTGAAAATTTCATAAATGCCAATTTGATTGGAGGGTTTACCATTTTTGCTTGAGGGTCAGGGCATACACTACAGAGGCATATGCATTGTAACTTCATAATATCCAACAGTATATGAAACGTTTAGCTAATACTTTATTTGGTTAAAGTGACCACTCAAGTGGCCGAAGTGGTTAGAGCATCTGCCTCAGATGTAGGAGGTTGCAGGCTCAAACCCAAGCTGTGTCATACCAGATACAAAATGGTACTAGCATCAACCTCACTTGGTACTCAGCATTAGGAGGTTAGTTTTGGGACTTGCTAACCTGGTGTCAGGATAATGTGACTTGGTGGGACATGATAGTACATGTATGCTGCATGATGCCCCTGTGCTAGACATCAATGTGAACTGCCACTGTAGTTATCATAGCAATATGACTAAAATTATTAAAGCTAGATTAAAATTAATTTAAAAATCCCTACAAATACATTTGGTTAAAAAGTTGCATTTTAGGTGGCACATAGATAGTATTGAATGATATTTACATTTCAGTCTGACATAAAGCAAAACTTTTTTTATAAATCATATAATCTATACAAAAATTAATTTACTTTGAAGCAAACTTTGTGCATAGAGCTGACCATTAGAGTTATTAATTAAGTGTTAGTTTCAAATTAAAATCATTGTACCCTTTCATTCCTATCTGCTTCTACTGGGTTGGTGGTTTTTTCCTGGGTTCTTCCTCCACCATTTATACTGTCTGCCATGTATATCTTGTCTTGTGCTGAAAAATGGCAGTAAACCCTGGAACATCAACAACAATATTTACATCTGTTTCCTGTCCACAATCCCATAGCTCACTCCAGGATATAAAAAACTCAAAATACAGGGTTGGTTTATACAACATAGATTAACTAACCTATGCATTTATTTTTTCCACTGTGTGGGCAGAGAAAGAACCAAACAGGCACCTGATTAATTAATGACTTTTCTGATTGTTTTGATTGCAATGTCTGGCTAACTACTGGTTTAGTTTAACCAAGCAGTGTGAATTCCCAGTCTTGAATTGTCATCTACTTATTCTCCTTAAAAATATCTTTCCAAGTTTGATTACTTGTTCTCATTAGGTGTAGATGGAGTTCAGGTTACAAAGAAAACCAATAGATTGATGGATTTCAGATAAGACATTATTTTTATATTCCTAAATCTGATGTTATTCAGGAAACATGTTTTCCACTTAAAAGCATTAGTTGTAAAACAGGTAAAAACTTCTGTAGTCTGGACAAAAAAAATTTGAAACAATTCATATTGCATAATATGACTAGCACATTAGCAGATTTGCTTGTGAAACCTATGTCTAATGTTTGATTACAGTTATTATTATAGACAATCAATGCTTTGATGTTTTTGACCTATTATAGTTTCTGTGGTTCTTCACTAGTGCCAGGATTACTGTAAAACAGTAAATGATATTCTCTCTACTTGGAACCAGTTTAGGTTAGTTTGTGTGTGTGTGTGTGTAGATTTTGTGTGTGTGTCATAACTACATTAGCAATTAGCAAATGGATGTAAATTATTTTGCTGCTGTAAATCAGTACATCTGTAAATCAGTACATCCATACAACCACACATAAATACCTCTTTCATGATTTTTAGTGCAGTTGCACTATTAAACTTAGAGCCATAAATTCAATGCACTTCATGATGGTCAAAAGAAGATGACCTAAGTAGTTTTGAGGTTACATGGGTATAAGGCATTTATTTTACATCACAGTTGGCATTTTAAACTTTTTCTCATAAACCACAGTACCAATTTAAATCAAACTTGGCAAAAAGCATCAAGGCATAAAGGTATTTCAAGTGTATATAAATAATGATGAGCCACCATTAAATTTAGCCTCCATTGCTAAAAATGGGAAAAAACACATTTTAACCACTTCTTCAAACAAATTTCTTTGGAAAGCAGTATGCTTGCCTGTATTTCATAGCTAACTTCATTTGCATTGGGAATCAATTTAAATCTCAGCCAGGTAGACAATCTTAAGTATATGTGGCCTCTTGTTTACACTTAACTTTTTAGGTGTTTGGGTGGGGGAAGGGGAAGTAAAAATAACAGGAATGAGCAAAACCCACCTAAGTAATCTAATGCAGAATACTTGATAAATTTATATCAGAACATTTTCAGCTATAAAGTAGTAGAATAAAGGTGCATGCATGTACAGCATGATATTGTTATTGTCAATCACTGGCGTGATGTAAATTTAACATTTCCCTGGATAGGGAGGGGCTAATTTTCGAACATAGTCTCATTAAAATGGTTTGTCAGCTTGGCTGAGGTTATTGACAAATTCTGGAGTCATTTTTACATGGTCATTTTATTTAATCTGTATTTACATAGAGTATTTTAGCATATTGCTATGTAGCAAGTCACACTTGAATCAGACTTCAGAATGACAAAATTTGCCAGCCTTGTCTTTCTAGTGCAAGTATGTCAGTTTAAGGCAGACATGTGATAGAACCAGGACATCAAAACCAGTAGGCATACAAATTTTTATCATTAAATTTGCTTTTAAACCAGTAGATTTTCTTATCAACATAAATTTTACATAATTTAAGGGGATTGAAAAGAAAATGAGTGGATTAGTTTACATAATATGTATTACTGGTATCTACATAAAGTAATAAAATCAGTTTTGAACATGACTTTTGGAAAATGTTACAATAATAATGAATGAATACCAGTCAGAATATTGTCAGTTATTTCAAACTGGAAGAGTTGTATATCTTATAGTTCACTGCAAAGATTTTTTTAATTTTCTTATAAAATCATTTTTAGTTTCCATAATAAGATCACTAAAAGGTGGCTGCTGATAATTATTGCAATTGTTATTTCACTTTTAACAATCTGTCAATAGTTTTCTGGTCTAGACCTCCCCTTGTTTCACATTGTATTTTGTGAAGAATGGAGAATGTACTCTCTGTATCTGCATTAGAAGTGGGAATGATAAGACAATAAAACTGTATAGAAGTTCAAACTTCACTTTTCCTGATGCTCGGTTTTAAGGCTTGTGACTATTCATCAGTACTAAACCATGCTAAATTAACACCATGGAGGAATTTTATTTTAGATGTACTTCCGGTTCTGATATTTTTCAGCCAGTTGTTTTTTAGCATTGTGAGAAAGCTCATATTTTTGCATTTATAAATATACTAAAAAATGCATGAGCTGCATATTCCTCTATTTTGATAAAAATTAAACAAATGCAAAGTCTTTAAATAGTAGTCTAGCATTTTTCTTCAGGTTCTCATTCTTATATCACTTATGCATAGGGATGTCCAGTTTTTGAATCCCTTTATTGATTATAACATCTCATAAAACATTCCACATTTGGCATTGAACACTCAAGATTAAAATAATTAGAAAATCACTTAACTTGTTTTATGCACATTAGTCTTCTCAGTCAATTACTTAATCATTGTACCAGTATAGTATTTCCAGTCCCCAGCAGTCAATTACTCAATCACACATCATTGTACCAGTATAGTATTTCCAGTCCCCAGCAGTCAATTACTCAATCACACATCATTGTACCAGTATAGTATTTCCAGTCCCCAGCAGTCAATTACTCAATCACACATCATTGTACCAGTATAGTATTTCCAGTCCCCAGCAGTCAATTACTCAATCACACATCATTGTACCAGTATAGTATTTCCAGTCCCCAGCAGTCAATTACTCAATCACACATCATTGTACCAGTATAGTATTTCCAGTCCCCAGCAGTCAATTACTCAATCACACATCATTGTACCAGTATAGTATTTCCAGTCCCCAGCAGTCAATTACTCAATCACACATCATTGTACCAGTATAGTATTTCCAGTCCCCAGCAGTCAATTACTCAATCACACATCATTGTACCAGTATAGTATTTCCAGTCCCCAGCAGTCAATTACTCAATCACACATCATTGTACCAGTATAGTATTTCCAGTCCCCAGCAGTCAATTACTCAATCACACATCATTGTACCAGTATAGTATTTCCAGTCCCCAGCAGTCAATTACTCAATCACACATCATTGTACCAGTATAGTATTTCCAGTCCCCAGCAGTCAATTACTCAATCACACATCATTGTACCAGTATAGTATTTCCAGTCCCCAGCAGTCAATTACTCAATCACACATCATTGTACCAGTATAGTATTTCCAGTCCCCAGCAGTCAATTACTCAATCACACATCATTGTACCAGTATAGTATTTCCAGTCCCCAGCAGTCAATTACTCAATCACACATCATTGTACCAGTATAGTATTTCCAGTCCCCAGCAGTCAATTACTCAATCACACATCATTGTACCAGTATAGTATTTCCAGTCCCCAGCAGTCAATTACTCAATCACACATCATTGTACCAGTATAGTATTTCCAGTCCCCAGCAGTCAATTACTCAATCACACATCATTGTACCAGTATAGTATTTCCAGTCCCCAGCAGTCAATTACTCAATCACACATCATTGTACCAGTATAGTATTTCCAGTCCCCAGCAGTCAATTACTCAATCACACATCATTGTACCAGTATAGTATTTCCAGTCCCCAGCAGTCAATTACTCAATCACACATCATTGTACCAGTATAGTATTTCCAGTCCCCAGCAGTCAATTACTCAATCACACATCATTGTACCAGTATAGTATTTCCAGTCCCCAGCAGTCAATTACTCAATCACACATCATTGTACCAGTATAGTATTTCCAGTCCCCAGCAGTCAATTACTCAATCACACATCATTGTACCAGTATAGTATTTCCAGTCCCCAGCAGTCAATTACTCAATCACACATCATTGTACCAGTATAGTATTTCCAGTCCCCAGCAGTCAATTACTCAATCACACATCATTGTACCAGTATAGTATTTCCAGTCCCCAGCAGTCAATTACTCAATCACACATCATTGTACCAGTATAGTATTTCCAGTCCCCAGCAGTCAATTACTCAATCACACATCATTGTACCAGTATAGTATTTCCAGTCCCCAGCAGTCAATTACTCAATCACACATCATTGTACCAGTATAGTATTTCCAGTCCCCAGCAGTCAATTACTCAATCACACATCATTGTACCAGTATAGTATTTCCAGTCCCCAGCAGTCAATTACTCAATCACACATCATTGTACCAGTATAGTATTTCCAGTCCCCAGCAGTCAATTACTCAATCACACATCATTGTACCAGTATAGTATTTCCAGTCCCCAGCAGTCAATTACTCAATCACACATCATTGTACCAGTATAGTATTTCCAGTCCCCAGCAGTCAATTACTCAATCACACATCATTGTACCAGTATAGTATTTCCAGTCCCCAGCAGTCAATTACTCAATCACACATCATTGTACCAGTATAGTATTTCCAGTCCCCAGCAGTCAATTACTCAATCACACATCATTGTACCAGTATAGTATTTCCAGTCCCCAGCAGTCAATTACTCAATCACACATCATTGTACCAGTATAGTATTTCCAGTCCCCAGCAGTCAATTACTCAATCACACATCATTGTACCAGTATAGTATTTCCAGTCCCCAGCAGTCAATTACTCAATCACACATCATTGTACCAGTATAGTATTTCCAGTCCCCAGCAGTCAATTACTCAATCACACATCATTGTACCAGTATAGTATTTCCAGTCCCCAGCAGTCAATTACTCAATCACACATCATTGTACCAGTATAGTATTTCCAGTCCCCAGCAGTCAATTACTCAATCACACATCATTGTACCAGTATAGTATTTCCAGTCCCCAGCAGTCAATTACTCAATCACACATCATTGTACCAGTATAGTATTTCCAGTCCCCAGCAGTCAATTACTCAATCACACATCATTGTACCAGTATAGTATTTCCAGTCCCCAGCAGTCAATTACTCAATCACACATCATTGTACCAGTATAGTATTTCCAGTCCCCAGCAGACTGGTTTCTGCTAGTTTCTGTATTGAGGGTATAGAAAGCATGAAAATTCCATTCTTAGAATACAAATTTTGTAAAGATCATATTATTTTGAAACTAGTAGATGTCAAGCATAAATTGGTATATGTGATAGATGGCCATTAAAACTGTACATTTGTCCTACTGCAGGTAGATTCACATGCATAATAGGTACATGGCATCATCCTTCATGTCTTTTTGTGTTCTTTGTCAATTTTCAACAAGTGCTATAAAAAAATCACTGAACCTGTTTCATCCAAACTCAGCAGAGAGCATCCTAACATTCATGTAACAGATACTGATTGTCAAATGCCATTTCTACAAACTGGAAATTTCTGAACAGAATTTGTCTAAATTTCAGACAGTGTCCTGGCAGGAAGACCTTTCTATTTTGCACATTGGCTGCCAATCCATTATTAAATTTGGTAGCCATTACTAAAAATAGAAAAAACTTAAATCAACTTCTTAAAAAAAAACATTAAAAAGAATTTGATTAAATATGACAGAATGAATCTTGGCATGAAACGCCTTTTGTTTTTGTACAAAATGCTGCTGATCTGGGCTGATCTAATGGCAAATAAGGATGAGGTAATAATGGAAAAGTTTGAAATGACTTCTGAAGAAAATATCTGAATAGAATCCAGGAAAGTTTGAAAGAAATATTCCATGC
The DNA here is from genome assembly GCA_016746295.1 of Potamilus streckersoni. Taxonomy (NCBI): domain Eukaryota; kingdom Metazoa; phylum Mollusca; class Bivalvia; order Unionida; family Unionidae; genus Potamilus; species Potamilus streckersoni. The sequence continues at coordinate 2,027,442 of JAEAOA010002158.1, forward strand.
ATGAAACCTTATCATATTTGTATAACTGATTCCTATTTGCCATCAAATATAGTTATCAATTAATTAAAAATAAAACAAAGTTGAAATGACTTCTAAAAACAAAATTTTAAAAATTTGACAAAAAACATACTTCTGTGAAGAAGACCTTTACAATGTGAACATAACTTTTTTTTTTAAAGATTTCTTTTTTTAAAAAAAAACAAAACAACAGAATTTAAGCCAGTTTGACAGCATTTTCACATGAAGGTATTTCAAGTTTGTATAAATGATACTTTTCTGACTTCATTTATTGCTTCCATTAATAAAAAGAAGAAAATTTTAATGACTTTTTCTCAAAAAAACATGGAACAAAATTTAACCAAATTTGACACAAACATCCTGTCACAGAGGCATTCCAAATTTTTTAAAATGATGTTGATTCTTCAGGTAAAGCATATGTTACTCAAATTGGAAAAATCTTTAAATATCAATAAGCTTCATACAGACCTCCATGTCTTGATGTCTCCATGTTTATGTAGGTAAGTGATCGCAGGTCCATCTGGGCATCATGTTTTAGATAGGCTTTGGAAAGAAAATAATGAAATTCTGCAATTTTATCATTTTTAGCACAAAAAAGGTTTAAGATTTAGTAACTAGATTATTTTCATTCCAATTTTTATTGAAAGGATGCCTAAGGACATAACATATACATGTATAACATGGCATTTGGTACAAGCAAAATTTTTGGCAATCTTCTGAGTACTGAAACTTTAGTCTTAAATGAATGAGAATCAACATGTATCTAGTGTCAACACATAGCAGATGAGATTCAGAATGAGACTTCTGAGCCATGCCCTTGTGGCATAAACGTGTTGCTCCTGGGACATAATTTTGAAACGGTTGCAGCAGTCAATATATCCAGATTTTTCCATTGGCTGTCCGGACTAGTTCACATGTGTATCAACTGTCCTTGCAGAAAACTAACTGGCCCTCCTAATCAAATAAAAAGTCATTTTAAGACAATTTAACTGGCTCTGCAGGCCTTCAGCTATCAGTATTAACTGGCCTACCACAAAACCCAATCATGGGACAGTGGGTCAGCTGCTAAATTGACCCCTCAGTTGAAATCCCTACCAAGATAAAGGCCTCCAGAATTAGTCTTATTTCTTGGACATGTCAAATAGTACTGATTTTGTGCTGTAACTTTTTGTAACAGAAACTTGTAAATAAGTACTGCTGTAATGTTTATACTTTAGGAAGCAGATTGCAACAGGTGCACAAATGCATTGGGACATCCATGCACTGTTCAGTGAGACTTCTGCCAGGGACAAAGCCATCATTCAGTTTTATGATTAAAGAAGAATATCAAGAAAGAGTTGAAGTTTTTTACCTGTGTGAAGTCAATGAGAGCTAATATGCTTCCCAACATTAGTGTCACTGTTGGTGTCCACACATATAAAAGCCTCAGTAAACTAACTGTGTATTGTTCATGTGAATGACTATAGGAATTAGATAAATGGACTTGTCATGTAGCCTTGACTGTAGTGGCTAATGAATGATGCATGAGCAACGCTTGTACTGGCTGTTACTCCAAGGGAGCTTAAAGTCAGTAACTTTTACCCTGTAAAATTTGTATTTTAGGGATGGAGAATGTTTATGGCTTCTGTAGCAGATATTTGTGAAAAATGTGTTATGTGGTTTTTATCAAGTATATAATACTACCTGTACTTTAAAAAGAATTTTTTTATATGTTTCCTATGCTTAGTAATTGTATGTATGCATGCATGTGTGCGTGCATGTATGTATGTATGTATGTATGTATGTATGTATGAGGTCTAACAGCATGCTTGGATAATATTGGTTATATAGTTCTGATTAAATTTTACTTTTAAATATGTAAGAAGAAAAAGTTATGCCCTTCCCCCAATTTGTTATTTTGTCAGAAGGAGCTGACATTTCATTGTACATATCACTTGAGTTTAAATTTATTTTCTGCATAGTATTTTATGCTTACATTGGTAACTGGAAACCACTTAAAGGTTCCTTGTGGTTAGCTACATAATAATTAATTGCAATCTGATTTTTCAAAAGATAGGAAAGTAAAGCAAAATAAATCAGTACAAATTATAAGGTATGCTGATTACTGTGTGTTGTACAGTTATAATGTGTTTGATCATGAAGTGACACCTGTAACTCAAGTGGTTCTGTTCCAAAGATATTGACAATTGCACTATATGTAGAGTACAATGTCAACAAAACGTATCTACCCTTAATGTGCACAAACATATATGCACTTCATGAAGCTGAAAAAGATGAATGCATATGTGATGGCTACTGGATCCTGGAGAGTCGAGACTTATAAACAGTTTTTATCAATCACAGACATTTTATTTAGAGAAAGATTTGTATCCTGTCTGTTTTGAGTAAAGATGTTCAAAATATTGTGAGCAACTCATGTATTAGTCTGTCATACTATCCATTCCTTGATAGGGTTGATACAGATATTCACTGGGGTTTTTCTCAGAACCAGTTTGAAGTCCCAGTGTTGTTTACATCACATAGTCCTGTTGAAAAAAAGTCCCATTCTAAATTTTAAATATTATGTAGAGTTAGGGACCTTTCCCCTGGGGTAAAACCACCCTAGTGATGTATTTCCCCCATGATATAAAGTGGCATGACACTTATTTTGTTTCTAGCAATCCCCCCCCCACTTCCCAATTAAAACCATGGAATGAACAAAAAAAATACAAATGCTCCCACAATATGTATTAATGAAATTTTGTATTGGGGAATTGATGGACCAGATTTTATTGATATGAAAGACTCATTAAGATATGAAGGTGACATTAGTGTCTGGATCTATCATTACTGCAAGGAGTAAAAACTTGAAAGCTACTCAGATCTCCATTGTATAACCATTATGTTTATATTGAACATAAAAAGAAAAATGTACAAATGCATCTTAAAACTGTACAGTGAATGGCAGTTTACTAAAACAACATCACAAGACTTGCCCTGTATTGATGCTGTTCCAGGACTTACAAATACTATAGTCTGTTTTAAATAGTACACATAACTAACTCCTGACATACAAAAGAGCACTTTTACTCACACTCCTGCAGAAATGACATAACAAAAATTAAAATCTTACTTCCATAATATGGTCAGATATAGAAATTAAAGTGAGGACATTTCAAGACTGCTACTCAGTTATTGGTGTAATTAGACTATAGTGGATCTGTTCTGATGGATTGTGGTCAACAGCAAACATCTATGTGGTATTTTGTAATAAATTGTTACATGCTTAAACCAATATATAAAGCATATATAGTCAGGTATCTAAGTATCAGACATGCAACTGATGTTAGGGCCATTGATATATCCTATATTCACCACCACCACCAACATTCCAACCTCCATTCATAACATCCCTAGGAATTAATTTCAGACATAAATTGAAAACTACTGAGATCTCCACCTTACAATGATATGAAGACATTATGTCACAGGAACAGTTATAATATATATACACTATCATACCTTGATGTTTTGTACAAAAAATATGCATGTGTATGCATGTATGCTGGCATATTGGGGTCTATGTTATTTTGTTCTATTGATTACCCCAGGCAAAGTGCATAGACTCAGATCGACTGGTGCATTATGCAATGGCAGATCTGGTTCCATGCAGTTTGCAGTTCGATCTGACTACAAGTGAATATATATGGCATTTTAAAAAAACAGATGGAACTTCTGAAGACAATGGCACACATTGTGGAGTCTAAATGTGCTGTATAAGCATGTGCATGTACATTACACCTGTAAATATACATACAGACAAAATACACATAAATGTGCAACCTACATTAGCCCCTAGGCCCATTCTTTTCCTTAGTGGCTCAATCAGAATTTTATATTTGCAGTTTAATTTTTTTTTCTGTGTATCTTAACAGAAATTTTAAAATCATGACTTTTATTGTTTATCCTGTTGTACTTTTTATTATTTGGAAGGGTTCATCTTTTGTAATTTTTTTTCTTCAGTTTTTTCTATTTATAATTTTTAGAAATCTGCATTTAATTAGCACCATATGAGCAGACTTACTTTACTAATGTGCTGTTGAACCCTAATGCATACATTTATATTTAACCTAGTGGTTTATATTGGGGTAGTGGTCAAAACAGATAAACATTTGAATATGTGTTTTGCAAACATATACTCTCATTTGACAGCTACATCATTATAATGAATGCTTTGATTTTTAACTTTGTTTTAAATTTAATATTTGATTTTAATTGTGCTGTGACTGTAAAAAAATCCATGTTAACTGAAACAACAGTGTAGGTAATGGTGTATTTCAGTCATATTTTGTAGTTTAAGAATTTATAAGGCTACCCTGCAACAGACCTGATTGAACAATCTGTGTTCAGATTGTTAATAAATTGCTTAACATCTGTGTTAAGAAAAAGACCCAGGTTATTCACAGCCAAAAATTGGTCAATCTGTACTAAATAAGAGCTGTTGATGGAATGTGATATGACCCACACATCAGACAAGTCATCCATTACACTTGTTTTGTGTCATCTGTTATCTATAAACATCTGCTATTTCAACTTCTTTAAAAGAACCTATTTCAAGCAAATTTGGAAAAGAACATCCTTGCATAAAATTTACAGTTTGTGCAATGAATGCTTTTCGTCTATCTAATATGGCTGCTTTTACTAGAAAGAGATAAACCTTGCAACAATTTCTCAAAAATCTCTCTGCAAAATTACCAGGTTTGACAGAAAGCATTTGGACGAAAAGCATTCCAATTTCTTTTAATGATGCCAAGTTTTTATCCAATGAGACTGTCACTACTTAAAATAGAAAACAGTAACTTTAAACAATTTTTAAAAAAAAATGATCAACAGAATTTGACTATGTTAGATAGAAGGTATTCTGGCAAAAAAGGCCTTTAAGTACTGTACAAATAATGCCTATCCACCATTTAATATGGCTGCTTTTTATAAAAGTTCAACATTTGCACATTTTCTTTACAAAAACTGACAAGTTTTACCAAATTGGACAAAAATCATCTTGGCATAAAAAATGCTGATTAGCTGTACAGCTTGGCTGCTGTTGTTAAAATCAGAAAATCCATGAAAAACCCAAACTTAACAGGATTTGAAAAAATGACAAGATTGTTTTCTATGTATGTAATGTTGATCTGACACAAGACATAGCTAAAGACACTGAAGAAAAGAGAGACAGTGAGCAATATTCTTTATAACTAATATGCAGCATTTGAAAACAAATTGACGTAAAAGATCATAATAATCCAGATTTTTTGCTCATGTGTTGGCAATGGCACAGTTGTCTCATCAATGATCTGAGGACTACCAAAGAAACTGGATTGTAAGCATGGAGATGGGATTTTAAATATGGAAATGGAATATTAAACTTAGGAACTGGAGTGGATTTAATCATACAAAGTGTAGATGAGACATGGGGATCAGTTTTTCAACAGCGTTGTAATTGTTGTTGATGATGTAGATCTCAGTGTTAAGTTTTTGCATTCTTGTCAGTTGTCTGATGCTGTTGTATGAAACTTGATGGGTGAGGTAGCTATAAACCATAGCCATATTAGGTCACTGTGACCTACCTGTCATTCTCCATGGATCATAGGATGTTTTGGCATTAGTCTATCCAATACTGTTGTATGTGTAGTCCATAGAGACCTACATTCTTACTTTAGAGAGTTTGTAAGACTTTTTGCATTATGACACATTGGATCAGACAAGTTCTGATGAATTCGTATCTCGATCAATAATTAAACCATTTACAAAATATAAAAGAAAATATTCAACATCTGTGACTAGAACATATTACCATACCAAAAGTTTTCATGTAACAACAAAACACATATAATCGTAATTTTACTCCAGATATCAGGTTTAATAGATGAGAACAGAAAAAGAATATAATTGTATTTTATATGGATATTTGACAGCTTTAAATAAACAGAAAACATAAGTGTACAAGAAAATCCAATCTTTGATAGTATGATAAATTAACATAATCACCAAAACAAATTTTCGGAATCAGTAAAAGGAAAAAAAAGCACAAGAATGCTATATCCAAAATTTTTGAAATTTATCCCCACCTTCACTCCTCAGTCCAAATGGGCACCAAGCCGCATGGCCCTGGTGTCCCAGCGTTCAGCCTCAGAAGAAACCCTAGAGGACTGGGCTGAGAGTCCCTCCAATACCATGACTCGTCAAAAGAGTGCCAGTCTGCCCAAATCACTCTCCCGCAGTGACCTTTGGGAGGGCATCCAACGCAAGTCCCAGGATTTTCTCAAGGGAACAGTCATGCTGTATCGAAGCAACAGCAAAGATGACAGCAATGGACAGGTATTGGGAAGAAATTCATCTTGACCAGTTGATTATGACCTAATTGCATCTTTATTTTCAGGATAATTAACTGTCACTTTTTTCATTCTGTCCACAGGAGCCCTTATATGAATGAGCTGTATGCCGGCTGAGTGTCACTTGTATTGCTTTTGGTTGTGCTTTCTTTTCAGATTACACCTAGGACTTTACATTGAGCCACCGCATTCAATTAATACATTTTTCAGGTGTTGCCATTGGTAAGAGTCACTGTGAGACATAGTGATCATAATGTTATGTCAGAAACTTAACTATCATATCATTTCATAAAATGATGCAAATTTTACTCTGTGATATAAGTGTTGAAAGACATTTTTTAAAAAATGCCACACCATCACAGTATTACATGTAGACTTGGCTCTCTGTCCATAACACCTTGGTTAAGGTCTGTATTTCAGGCACATCGGTGTGGCATCTATGTTCTTTTCTTTCTTTGTAAGTTATTTTGAGAAGTGAGGCTTATTATGTCATGGCAATCAATAGCAGTCTTTATGTCTGTACCATATTATGTCATGGCAATCACTAGCAGTCTTTATGTCTGTACCATATTATGTCATTGCAATCACTAGCAGTCTCTATGTCTGTATCATATTATGTCATGGCAATCATTAGCAGTCTTTATGTCTGTACCATATGTCATGGCAATCACTAGCAGTCCTTATGTCTGTACCATATTATGTCATTGCAATCACTAGCAGTCTTTATGTCTGTATCATATTATGTCATGGCAATCATTAGCAGTCTTTATGTCTGTACCATATGTCATGGCAATCACTAGCAGTCTTTATGTCTGTACCATATTATGTCATTGCAATCACTAGCAGTCTTTATGTCTGTATCATATTATGTCATGGCAATCATTAGCAGTCTTTATGTCTGTACCATATGTCATGGCAATCACTAGCAGTCTTTATGTCTACCATATTATGTCATGGTAATCACTAGCAGTCTTTATGTCTGTACCATATTATGTCATGGCAATCACTAGCTGTCTTTATGGCTGTACCATATTATGTCATGGCAATCACTAGCTGTCTTTATGTCTGTACCATATTATGTCATGGCAATCACTAGCTGTCTTTATGTCTGTACCATATTATGTCATGGCAATCACTAGCAGTCTTTATGTCTGTACCATATTATGTCATGGCAATCACTAGCAGTCTTTATGTCTGTACCATATTATGTCATGGCAATCATTAGCAGTCTTTATGTCTGTACCATATTATGTCATGGCAATCACTAGCAGTCTTTATGTCTGTACCATATTATGTCATGGCAATCACTAGCAGTCTTTATGTCTGTACCATATTATGTCATGGCAATCACTAGCAGTCTTTATGTCTGTACCATATTATGTCATGGCAATCACTAGCTGTCTTTATGTCTGTACCATATTATGTCATGGCAATCACTAGCTGTCTTTATGTCTGTACCATATTATGTCATGGCAATCACTAGCAGTCTTTATGTCTGTACCATATTATGTCATGGCAATCACTAGCAGTCTTTATGTCTGTGCCATATTATGTCATGGCAGTGACTTGTTATCTTCAAGTCTGTACCATATGTTATGGCAATCAATTGTGTCTTCATGTCTGTACCATATTATGACTTAGCAATCACTAGTGTCTTCATGTCTTTATCATATTATGTCATGGCAATTGTTAGCTGTTTTCATGTCTGTACCATATGTCATGGCAGTCACTAGCTCTCTTTATGTCTATATCATATTATGACATGACAGTGACTTGTTCTCTTCAAGTCTGTACCATATGTCATGGCAATCAATAGTGTCTTCATGTCTGTACCATATTATGTCATGGCAATTGTTAGCTGTTTTCATGTCTGTACCATATGTCATGGCAGTCACTAACTCTCTTTATGTCTTTCCAATATTATGACCTGCAGTGTCTTGCTGTCTTCAAATCTGTACAATAAATGAGATGGCCTTAGAATGTATGAGTGGTAGAAGAATTTCGGACCACAACTCTTCTTGAGATGCTGCATTAGAAATCAGATAACTGAATTTCCAGTTAACTCACTTTCTTCAAACAAACAGTTATGTTTGAAATTCTTCTTTAAAAAAAGCTTTTTCAGGATGTAGTCTTTGCCTAAAGGTCACCGGTCATACTCTAAAATTTTTCTTTTTAAATCAAATTTTCCGTGCATGATTATACTCACACAAAAAGAATTAAAAAATTATCAAGTGTAAAGAAGAAACAATTTAATTACTTGAAATAGAAGTATATAATACTATTACTTCTCCTTAGCTACAATTTTCACCTATAGAGGATGCCAACTGAAAATGATGTACATTTATCTCCACAAGATGAAGTACATGCTTCTTGTTGTCAAAATATAAAACACTATAAACTATAGATAGGGAACATTTAGAGGAAACTATTGAAAACTAATTACTCTTCAACCTTATATTGATGTGTGTGCACTATGCACTAGAATTGTGCTGCTTTCAAAACTATTCCATTGTTTTAATTTATTTTCAAAATTCCTGTTAATGCAGGTAAAAAAGGAATCAGTTCTGGCTTCTCTCTTTCGGCTAACTTTGTAAAAAAAAAAAAGAAAGGCACACTAAAAAGAAACCAAAGGAACCAAAGTTGGCTTTATTATGTTGACCGAAGGCCAAAGTCAGTTTCCAGGGTTGGCAATGCTTTGTAATAAAAAAACCTTTATATTTGATATCCTGTCAGTAATTTAAGTGGTGAGTTTATTGCTTGCTGCCAGTTGTGTTTGTCCATCAACTGGTTTTCTATTTCTCTACAATTCAAGGACAAATATCTTGATGAAAAAAGTTTCATCCTAAGGTCTGGGACAGGAAAACAAAATTATTTTATGTGTCCTGATATATACAGCAAATAAGGTGTGAGTGTGTGTGTGTGTGTGTGTATATATATATATATATATATATATATATATATATATATATATATATATATATATGCACACACACACCACTCAATAACTCGCGCATAAATCGTGAACCCACTTTTGTGGTGTCCGGCATGACTCCCGATTTTTTCAAAAGAAAATTTATTTTTAAATTTGTTGAACGTGAAAACGATTCTCGATAAGAATTTGTAAATTGAACATTGATACATACCATATTTTATGTAAATTTTAGTGCACGAAAAATAATAATTAATCATTAATTTTTGTAAAGACAAAATGAGAATACAGTATTTTCTATTTTTTTTTTTCGCAACCTAAATCATCTTAGTAAAACTTTTATGTCCAATATTTTAACCAATTTTTCAAAAAATACAAAGTGATATGTATGGAAAATTATGATGCATTTAAATAATTATCATTTTGATAACTGGATTGTGTATGGAAAATTAAAAGGTACAAAAAATTACATGAAATATGGTAGCTTATTATATCATCGAAAATGGTAATTATTGCCGTAAAGAATCCATATTGTGAAATTTGCAGGTTCTAATAAGATGTCTGATATTATGTTTGGGGATACTTTTTAGAGAAATAGTTGTCAATACTCTATAAATAATCAGTCTTGCAAAACAGGATCAATGAAAAATTCTGGTAAATCTTAACAGGTAGCAAGAGAGAATGAAATAAAAACCAATTAAATGTCTTGCTATGTGAAGTTTATGTTCTAATCCTTTAATTTCATTTCAGTGTAAACATTATAATCGTAACATACTCTCTTCTCTAAAAATATGAAGAGAGTCAATCGACCATTACTTGGAAACTTGTGAGTACTTCTGCTACAACTTAATTAAATGTTTTGATCAACAATTTGGGGAAGTGTTTGTTGCATTTAAAAAAATCAATTAAAAGATGCCTGTGTTGTTTTATCACATTGAATATGTCTTTTGTATCAAATCAAGCACAGGAAGTACAATAAAAAAAATCCAAGGGATGCTGATTGCAGCATGAGTTCTTGAGGTCATTATTGTTCTCAAAATTCATTTTATTTGACTAGTCGAAAATGGTTTCACATTTAACATCACTAAAGCATACATTATCAGTAATGTATCCTAATCATTTGTAAATGTGACCATGGAAAACAAAGAAGTTAGCAAAAGGTGTACTCATTGACTGAAAAACTGTACATCATAGAGTTCATAATGGTGAAGTGAAATCCAATGTTTGCAATGAATTAAACAGTTGCTAATTTGATATTTTGAGGTTGGCTTAAGGATGAGCAGAAACTTTGGTATTATTTACATGATGTTGATTCAGATATGGGATCAAATGAAAATGAGCATGGCTGCAAATGATGCTGAATTAGATGATGCTGTGTATGTATGGTCCACACTGCAACATGATCAAGGTGTTTCCATCTCTGGAACAATTCTTGAGGCCCAAGCAGAAAAAAAATGGCAAAAAGTATGGAGAATTAATCTTATTTTAAGGCAGGCCTTGGATGGCTTTGGAGATTTCAGCACTGACATAGAATTAAACAAAATTCATTATCGGGAGAAATACGCTCAGTGAAATCAGTAAGCTGCATGTAATAATCCATACCATCTCAGAGAGATAATCATCCATGTACAATACACAGAGGTGGCAGAGAAATCAAAGAGTAAAAAAAAAATGAACAAATGTTTTCAAAATGTGAAGTGATATTTGTCAAATGTGTCACAAACTGCAAGTGTCATGTTCTAATTTATGTTGTTATAAATTTGTAGACCCATTCAATTGATGTTGGTAATGGCTAACCCTTGTAATAATTTTCATTTTACTTCTACTGCCATCAATTCTACCTATCGTTTTTCGAAATGGGTTTTGATCTTTTGTATAAAAAATCTATATTGGATCAAACAATGAAACTAGAATTTATCCAATTCAATACAAACATTTGTGATGTAGCACACACCGTGTGAAGTCATACATGTGTTAAGTGAATGGAAACCATGTGGAATAATGTTTTGATGATCTCTTCAATATCCTGTAAGTTATCCTCTAATTAATTTTACTCTGTGAGGAAAAGTAAACAAAGTGCACCACTATGAAGAGATATTTAATCACAGTTAATCATAGCACGATTATTGAGTATTCAACACCAACATGCCAAACCAACCCACCCACCCCTTTTTGCCTGTACATCAATCCCTTTGTTTGTTATAGGTCCATCGATAACTAGCGCCCTCCTCGCTTATAACATGGTCAATGTTTTTGGACCACGTTGTGCAGGAGTTATAGAGGGATTGGTATATATGTGTGTGTGTGTGTATGTATATATATATATATATATATATATATATATATATATATATATATATATATATATATATATATATATATATATATAAATATATATATGTGTGTGTATATATATATATATATATATATATATATATATATATATATATATATATATATATATATATATATATGACTGATTCTACAGACTTGTAAATGATAAATGTCCCAGAATAATGTTTCATATTTCTTTTTTTAAATCCATTTGAATTCATATTGGTTATAATAATGCTAATAAAAGAGTTTGATCAAAGTCTACACCCTGCACATTCAAAAAGTATTATGATTATTTTCAACATTAATTACATCTGCAGTAACATTACTGTACTTTTGTCTTTATGTTTAATTTTACTCTGAGGAAAAAGTAAACAAAGTGTCTTTATATGATATATTTTACTTATGCTCTTTCTATCCCTCTTGTCCTATGCACCATAGAGCTTTCTGTGGGATTTAGAAGGTTGAAACTTCTTGGGTGATGGAAGGGATTTTCTCTTATATTTGACAATCTCTGGGAAAATTGTAGGCACTGGTGTTTTTGACAAATTTATTTGTATACCAATGGATTTCATCACCAAAGGAGTGTGTAAAATGCAACTGTCTTAAAAAATGCCATATTCACAAGTGGGATGTTGCTGTTGTTGTAAATGGTACAACTTTCCCATCCCTCAACTTATTCGACCTTAACGCTTTAATCCACTTTGTTTTCTTCTGGTAAACAGCTGTTTTCAGGAAAAGAAGGAACCCTTTGTCCCATCATCACTCTTTTAGCTACATCCATATCCAACACACTGCACCATATTTGCTGAACAGAAACAGGATTGTAAGATATATCACATAGACATTTACATGCAGAAATTAAATACTTGAATGGCTAGGTTGAATAGAAGGGATAAATGTACATCATATCCATTTTTGGCATGCAGAAACTACCCATTGTTTACAGAGATTGCTGAATATTTATATTTCATTTTAAAAAGCCGATTTTTCAGTCTTTTTATGGTGTGCATACTTAACAAATGCATTTTTTTATGACTAATAATATCACACATTTGTACAATATATGTGGCCAGTGACCTTGAAAGAATTTGCAGATATAAGTTTTTTAAAATATAGTTAAAGCTTCTTGCAGATTGTTGATATCATGTAGAGACACTTTGGTCCCTTTAGCAAGTGCTGGCATAATTGAGATTATGGCATAATGTGCATGGCATCAAAAATGATATTAGGAGAACATGCAAAGAAATTGACCTCAAACATTCTTCCTGACAGGTAAAATGTTTTGACTTTATTGAATTTCAATCCTTTCATGACTGGGATTGGATACATTCTCTTTTACCAACAAAGTTTGTAATATATATGATACACACACACACACACACACACACACACACACACACACACACACACACACACACACATACATACATACATAGTACAGCTCACATGTAATTTTGGAACCCTAAACATCATGGCTGTGGCAACTCATGGAGAATTGCTCTGCACACCATGCTTTCTCATGGAGTTGTTGAAGATGACCACCATGGAGTGGCCTCCATCAAATGGGCATGGCTTACTGTATATGAGCCATATATATATATATATATATATATATATATATATATATATATATATATAAAGAGAGAGAGAGAGAAGTAATTACTCAGCTGATGATTAAAATGATAAATTAATTCTCCTCTGTCATAGGGCGTGATCACATGGGGGTTCCCTACTTTGGTTGGCAGAAACACCATAGGCTTACTCTACATTCAATTGAGGAAACTTATTTACCAGAATGAATATATATATATATATATATATATATATATATATATATATATATATATATATATTGTTCACAATATCTTCAGACTGTTTATAATGATGATGATGATGATGATGATAATGATGATGTTACTACTACCAGAAAAGTGACATGCCTAAGTATGTGATAATGGTGGATCAGTCAGTTATTTGTATGTACCTTTGTCATGGTCATTTCTCAGCAAGTTTACTATTAAAATTTGTATGTTTACCAACCATACTAATAAGTAGCTGGACATATGTCAACATATACATCATTGATATTATTGACCCACCCCATATAACTTTCATATGACATAGAATAATACCTTAAAAGCAGTGGTGTTCAAACTTTTTGAAGCTGTGGACCCTGTAGCATGTCGTGGTCAGATGGCAGACCCCTATCAGCCTATCCAATAAATTTGGCCGATCAACATTATTATTATTTTATGTAATCCTGATACTGGTGTCATTCAACACAATTTAACCATGCAGCAGATAAGCAAAAGATAATTTCACTGAAGACATTTACTAAAAATAATGTCAACACATATACACCCCTGATATTATGGACTCACCCCATATAACTTTCATATGGCGTAGAATAATACCCTAAAGAGTTCCCTGATTGCTGTTATTGAATCCATATATGTTAAGTTTGCACAGTGTATTGACATGAATCACACTTGGTAATTTGTTGACTGACAAATAAATGAACATAGCCCGTCCATGCAATCATGTTGTAATTCAAATAATAAATTGTGTGTTCAAGATTTGTTGATGCCTCATCAATTAAAGCAAGAAAAAAGGGTCACTTTTCTTTTTTCTGTAACACTACCATCATCAACATTGTGTTGGAGTTTTGCTTTAAAGTTGTCTTTTGACAGGGCTTGACATGCAATTCCAGGCCTTCCTATTGCCAATGAATTTGGGTTGTGGTACCATGTTTTGCCCATTTGTTCATGTATTTGGCAGTTATGTGTTCATTATGCTCCCAGTTATCATAAATCCAATTTTAACAACTTATATTAAAATTGTATGTGGATTTATCTCAAAAACATCAGCTATGATGCACAAAAACTTGATCAGTATGGCTTAATTTTCACTTGTCACTATTGTATTTTTGCTATTCATTCATTATGCAATAAAATCATGAAGTTATGTGGATGCATGTCAGTAAGAGTGAATCAACCATACTGAAACTAGGTCTCTGTGACCACATTTTCATGCTTGAGTAACATTTGCATTTTCAGTTATTTGTTTGTTATACCCTTTATGGCTTCAATCCCATTTTATCTGGTCTTGTCAGAACTGATCTGTGGGTGTATCACAAGGAGAGCATAAATAAAACTTTTTCATTGGTGTGTATGATTGTTTGATATGGTATGTTACACATAGACTGAACCGACAGCTTGTTCTAAGTCACAATACTGATATGATGACATTTCAAAGATTCGACCATTGGAATTAATATAATTCCATGCTGAATAAAAATGTTATATTTTGTGGCTTATTTCTTGTAAAAGAAAACACGAGAAGGCTATAAATTTCTCTTTTTTATGCCATTATTTAATCTACTTTGGGACAACTATCCTGATACTCCATTGTTATATTTGAATCCATAATAACACTCTTATGTCTAAATTAGCATTATAATAAACTTTATCATAACATGTTCTACCTATTTATTTAATAATCCAACATCTTTTTTTTCAGCCCAGATGACCTGACATCAAACATTAAATGTTATTAAACAATAATTTGTAGCCTCATTTTCAGCTAATCGTTTGAGTTTATCTTGAATCAAGGCCAGATTTCACCAACATGATTTAAATTTTAAATCAAGAGTTAAGACATGATTGGTCACACTTCTGTCTCATATAATTTGTTTGGTAGATTCTAGGTATAAGTTTAAGTCCAGTTTTGCTGGTGAAATTCAGACGAGTAATGTAACTACATGCATGTCTTTGTGCAGGGCAAAAAGAATATGGCTCAGTTCTCCCAGCAGACAATGAAGAAGAGTGTAGACATGAAGTCCAA
The DNA here is from genome assembly GCA_016746295.1 of Potamilus streckersoni. Taxonomy (NCBI): domain Eukaryota; kingdom Metazoa; phylum Mollusca; class Bivalvia; order Unionida; family Unionidae; genus Potamilus; species Potamilus streckersoni. The sequence goes on from JAEAOA010002158.1 coordinate 2,042,937, forward strand.
ACTGGAGGAGGCTATCTTGGGTTCTGTCAGTGCTCGTTCAGAGATGATTAGACGGAGACAGAGTTCTCACATAAGCTTGCCAGGTAATGTTGTGTGAAAATCCATATTTTCTAGATTGAACTTTGTTCACCTAAAAACAAAAACTTTAACTGATGTCTGTGTCAAACCATTTCATAGATTTTTGTTGGGTATTACAATGAACTTAGTCTTGTCAAAATCAATGAAATTAGCTTACATCTGTGTCAAACCATTTAATAGAGTTATGATTAGTATTAATTAAGAAATGTAAGGTAAATGTGAGAGAAAATTTAAACTGTGTTAAAGCAGTCCATTAATTAATGTGGTAGGACACTAATACGTATTCTGCTATTTGCACAATATTTATTTTTATTATGCCAACACTGCATGCAATTAGATAATGTTGATTTTTGATCCTGACCATCCACCTTTCTGTTCATCCCAAGAAAATTTGTTTGCAAGATTTTGCAAAAATCTTTTAATGTTGACTAATGGAATGTGTTAGGCTTACTTTGTTGCCATTCAGTGATTCTTATATCCCCCCATCTTAAGTTTGACTTTATTTGTTATTGTCCATCTGTCCATTACTATTAATTTATCTGGCCTTTAAGTTTATGACAGTTTCCATGAAATTTTCTAGCAAAATACACCTTGACTAGCCCATTAACCCCTGGAGGTTATTGTCGTCTTCGCCTGAAATGTGAGGCTTTTGGGAGATATTTCTGAATACAACCTAATACATCAACTTACATTACATTTTCGGTTAACTTAATTCCTATTTTCAATGATGGCTCTTTTGCATGAGCAGGAGCAGAAGGGTAAAAATTGGAGTTTTTTTTTTTGCTTAACAGACCCATCATTTTCATGTTGAGATCACTCTTCATTCTAGATGCCCATTGTATCTTACTTTTTGCAAAGGTTCACATGTCTGTGTGCAATTCTGACTGGTCTGTCTTAGATCTGAGGCCAAAAAGTCTAAAATCCAGACACAAAACCAGATCATGACCTTGGGAAAATTTTGGCTGGAAAAAACTCTGGTCCAAAAAGTTATGATTTTCCCCTCTGTATTTTGTATATTTGGTATCATCATAAAGCTACATCTGTCTACTGTTCAATAATATCACCCACTTTATTGAGTTGCACATGACCTTAATGCTACAGAGCTCAGAAGTAGGCTACCACCTCCTGCCTCATATATGCAGTGCTAGGGATTAATGAGCTAAGCAATGTTGCATACCTCTGTTCTTTATAATAGCTATGCCACCTGCCAGAATGTCAAGGTTATGACAAGGAAGATTTTATTTCTTTGACTTGTATCCTTGTCCAGAGTATAACATTTCAACCATTGAAGATATATCAATAAAATATTATCCAGTTATATGGCAAAGTATAGATACTGTTCTGTGTCATGGCTATTCTGCCTACCACAAGGTCAAGGCCACAACAAGGAAAATTTAATTAACTTTTATATTTTATCCAGAGTATACATTTTGAGTCACTTAAGATATTTTAATGAAATATTGACCAAGTGTTTAAATATATCATGACATGGTGGTGTATCTCACACCATTGACATGCCTGTTAAGGTGATGGCAAGGGATATATAATTATGCATAACTTCTGAACCACGGAAGATACATTAATGAAATTTTAGACAAGTGTATATCATATATCAACAGTGTCACATAGCATAATCATGCCCACTGCCGCAAAGTCAAGGTCTTAGCAAAGGAACTTGTCCAGAGTACAAGTTTTGAAATACTGTTGATGTTTTAAAACCAGTTGTATATATTGACTAGATAGTATGTCACATACCATTGCCAGATCCCTAACAGCAGGACTATTGGAAAAATTAAATCAGTTATATATGCCCTTGTCCCTTTGTAACTTTTAAGTCAAAGAAGAGATTAAAATGGAACTTTAATACATTATATATCATGATTTAAGAGTGAATAAAATCCTGAACTCCAATGATGCTAAACTGGTGTATTATTTTATTGATCTAATCTTGTTACTTTCAAGGAGATAGAACACCTCCGCTGAGTGGCTCAGGTGGTGACAGAAATCAGCTGAGGTGGAGAAAAGACCAGTTTCTACGGAAGTCTGCTCATGAACAACTTGAAAGGTGGGTATCATGTCTTCTTTATGTTTTTGGGCCCTGTTTGCTTTCTGACACCAAAAGTTATTTGCCACAATAATATTTTAATCTCTAGTAAATTTTAGATGATGTTATACAGTAGTTTTCTTTTTGGACTTATTATTTTTAGACACAATTTAAGGAGACCTGATGTCTCGTTCTCAAGCAAACACTTTTTTGCTAGTAACCCCAGGAAACTGTATTGTTGTTTATTTACATGTAAAAATATAAATTTATCAATAAATGGTGCACATATTTCTTTTAGGTAAATTGCAAGCAATAGTATGAACTCCTGTGATGGTAATTAAAGAGACAGAGTTTGTATACCTACTTATATTAGAAAATACATGGTCTCATATAGCAAAAAATACTTTATGTGAGCATGACCTGGTTGTTTTGGTCATGTAGCTCATATGCCTGTGGAATTTAAATTTGTATAGCTCCATCTGATTGGTTACTTAAGTTCGATGGAACTTTTTATTTTTAGTAATGTAGTAGGGTAGGTAGGTAGGGTAAGATCAGGTAGAGTAGTGACATTCCATGTGGATTTGATATTGAAATATGTAGTACAGATCATCAAAAGGCCCTTTCAGCAAACCCAGAAGCTGTGAGAAATACAAGTGCCTAATATGTGAATGTGTAATGTGGACACATCTGTCAGCAACAGTTGCTTGATTTAATACATAGTTGATCTCAAACCTTCAAACTGACCATTAATACCAGTACAAGTTTAGGAGCTGATTTTTCAGACTCTTTCCTTGACATACAAGGGAATATACAAAAAAATGAATGAGACAAAATGATAAGAAGAATAACAAACTTATAGTTTATTTTAGAATTTCAGTCACTCTAAGAACAGAATCTTTATAACTAGTTTGTAGTAAGCATTTCTAAATTTGCATACAGCCCATGTCCCTAAGGAGCCTTTTACTTGTGTCACTTGATTTGCGTACAATCCATGTCCCTTAGGAGCCTTTTACTTGTGTCACTTGATTTGCATACAATCCATGTCCCTTAGGAGCCTTTTACTGGTATTCCTTGATTTGCATACATTCCATGTCTCTTAGGAGCCTTTTACTGGTGTTGCTTTTGACTGACCATCATACATATATTTTAACTCTTAATACCAAAACATGTACATTTTTCTATCTTAAATAATTTCAGAATCATAATTTATTGAGAAATCTTCATTCATTTCTTTTTTACACAGTAATGAAATTTGAATGTTTGTGGCATAGATTTTTGAAATTACTAATTATCTAGAGTTGGTAGTGTGAATTTGCTGACAAGGCAGTTCTTTCACAAGCACACACATTGTGGCTCTTATGCATTGGTGTATGGCTCTAATGCAGGGGTCTCAAACCACCCAGAGGGCCACATGAGTGCATTTTCAATGGCACAAGGGCCACACCACCTGTATAATCTCTCATGACACCTTGTGATGTCACTCATTTTGCAGGCCTGATAACCCTGCTCTAAAATGCATAGGTGTATGGCTCCAGTGCATTGGTGTATGGCTGCAAAGCATAGATGTATGGCTGTAATGCATAGGTATATGGCTGTAATGTGCTTAGGTGTAAAGTTGTAATGCATAGGTGTATGGCTGTAAAGCATAGGTGTATGGCTCCAGTGCATAGGTGTATGACTGTAACATATATGTGTATAGCTGTAATATGCATAGTTGTATGACTGTAATGAATAGGTGTGGTGTATGGTTGTATTACTTTGGTATATGGTGGTAATGCATAGTTATGTGGTGGTAATGCATAGGTGTATGGTTGTAATGCATAGGTGTGGTGTATGTTTGTAATGTTTAGGTTTATGGCTATAATGCATAGGTGTATGGTTGAATTGCATAGGTGTATGGTTGTAATGCATAGTTATATGGTTTTAATGCATGGGTGTATGGTTGTAATGCATAGTTATATGGCTGTAATGCATAGGTGTATGGCTGTAATGCATAGGTGTATGGCTGTAATGCATAGTTGTAGGGCTATAATGCATAGGTGTATGGATGAAATAGATATGTGGCTGTAATGCATAGGTGTATAATTATAATGCATAGCTGTATGGTTGTAATGCATAGATGTATGGTTGTGATGCATAGATGTATTGCTGTTATGCATACATGTATGGTTGTAATGCATAGATGTATAGTTATAATGCATAGTTGTATGGCTATAATGCATAGGTTATGGTTGTAATGCATAGATGTATGGCTGTAATGCATAGGTGTATGGTTGTAATACATATATGTATGGCAGTAATGCACATAGGAATGGCTGCAATGCTTAGGTGTATGGTAGCAATGCATAGTTTTATGGCATTATATGGTTGTAATGCATGGGTGTATGGTTGTAATGCATAGATGTATGTCTAATGCTTAGGTGTATGGCTGCAGTTACTGGTGGATGGATATATATATATATATATATATATATATATATATATATATATATATATATATATATATATATATATATATATATATATATATAAAATTTGTTGTTAGTTCATTACACAACACATAATAATGGAAGAATTTACTGGTTTTTTGGAGGGGATAGCACATCATGGATGATAATTCCATTACTTAGGCAAATTTTTTTTTTCTCTTTTGGGAACCCCAATGAAGTAATCTATCAGAGAGCAAATGTTTTATTTTTTAATGACTATAAAACTTGCAGAACAGTCTGAATAAGTTACTATTCCAAATAAAAATTGACACTGAAATTATGTTTTCAAGACTAGTTCAGCATCATAAGGATGGTTTGGATAAAATAAAAGGATTTTAAACATAGAGTATTTTATGTGTTTACAGATGGAATTTTGTTACACCTGTTCAAACACATTAAATTACTTCATTTGGTATCTAAAATAAATGTGAATAAAAATCAGCCTAGCAATACCTATGATCAAGTGCTTCCACAAAATAAAAAAGGAAATGTTTTATCTTTAGTTGTAGATTAATGAATGAAATAACAGTACTTGCCTGATTTTTGTACCTGGTGTGTCCATCAATGAGCACATGCAACTGTACATGTATTTCATGTTTTTGAAGAAAACAGTATTATCATAATTTCCCACAATGCAGTACTATAAATGTTTCATAAAACTCTAAACTGGAAAAAAAGGAAAGTTAATAATCATACAAAATTTCCATTAAGGTTTGGGTTAAGTTTTTTCATTTATCTATGTTTCTTAAATCCCATGATGAATTTTCTTTACACATGGGGTGATTACACTTGCTTGGTGTTTTGATTTGGGGATATTTCTTTCAAGGCTTTGGTTCTAAAATGTCATTTGCTTGTTTGTTCTGATCCCATGATTGGTTTTCATTGTACATTGGGTGAATCATTATGAAGCCAAGACAATTCTCTCTGATACATGCACTCATCATTTTGACCTTGAGGTAAAGGTAAAATTTTACATGTATGCTTTAATTGTGGGTCCAGCAGATCATGGTTGACTGATTCATCCAAAGATGCCATCATGGAATAGAAGAAGGTCCTTAAACATTTCGTTTCCAATCAAGTGAAAATCTGAATAAATACTATATTGGCTTTGCTGAAGTTCATTGTACCATTAGAGACAGCAATTCTATGATGCAAGACATATTGTAAGGACTTATTAAAAATATAATTTAATTTCAGTGTAAAGACCCGAGATGTAGAGGCCGATGCTCATGTGGAGGGTAATTTGGCAGCAGAGGTCAACATGGTAGCCCTGGATACATTGGAGCTTATCATTCAGGTATGTATTTTTGTCCTTCATTGTAAGACTCTGTAGAAGATGAACAGCATTGTAATAGTATGGATAACAGCATTGTAATAGTATGGATAACAGCATTGTAATAGTATGGATAACAGCATTGTAATAGTATGGATAACAGCATTGTAATAGTATGGATAACAGCACTTTAAACATCTAAAGGGAATTAACAATTTTCAATGCATTTTACTGTTTCATGCTTATTAAAGAACTTGTCCATAGATTGTAAATAGTATTATATGCAAGATTAGAAAATAGTAAATATCATAGTCCCTAGATTGTAAATAGTAATATATGCAAGATTAGAAAATAGTAAATTTCATAGTCCATAGATTGTAAATAGTAATATATGCAAGATTGGAAAATATCATAGTCCCTAGATTGTAAATAGTAATATATGCAAGATTAGAAAATAGTAAATATCATAGTCCCTAGATTGTAAATAGTAATATATGCAAGATTAGAAAATAGTAAATTTCATAGTCCATAGATTGTAAATAGTAATATATGCAAGATTGGAAAATATCATAGTCCCTAGATTGTAATTAGTAATATATGCATGATTAGAAAATAGTAAATTTCATAGTCCATAGATTGTAAATAGTAATATATGCAAGATTAGAAAATAGTAAATATCATAGTCCCTAGATTGTAAATAGTATTATATGCAAGACTGGAAAATATCATAGTCCATAGATTGTAAATAGTATTATATGCAAGATTAAAAAATAGTAAATATCATAGTCCATAGATTGTAAATAGTAATATATGCAAGATTAGAAAATAGTAAATTTCATAGTCCCTAGATTGTAAATAGTATTATATGCAAGATTGGAAAATATCATAGTCCATAGATTGTAAATAGTATTATATGCAAGATTAAAAAATAGTAAATATCATAGTCCATAGATTGTAAATAGTAATATATGCAAGATTAAAAAATAGTAAATATCATAGTCCATAGATTGTAAATAGTATTATATGCAAGATTAGTAAATTTCATAGTCCCTAGATTGTAAATAGTATTATATGCAAGATTAGTAAATTTCATAGTCCATAGATTGTAAATAGTAATATATGCAAGATTGGTAAATTTCATAGTCCATAGATTGTAAATATTATTTATATGCAAGATTAGTAAATTTCATAGTCCATAGATTGTAAATAGTATTATATGCAAGATTAGAAAATAGTAAATTTCATAGTCCCTAGATTGTAAATAGTATTATATGCAAGATTAGTAAATTTCATAGTCCATAGATTGTAAATATTATTTATATGCAAGATTAGTAAATTTCATAGTCCATAGATTGTAAATAGTAATATATGAATATTAGAAAATAGTAAATTTTATAGTCCCTAGATTGTAAATAGTAATATATGCAAGATTAGTAAATTTCATAGTCCATAGATTGTAAATAGTATTATATGCAAGATTAGTAAATTTCATAGTCCATAGATTGTAAATAGTATTATATGCAAGATTAGTAAATTTCATAGTCCATAGATTGTAAATAGTATTATATGCAAGATTAGTAAATTTCATAGTCCATAGATTGTAAATAGTAATATATGCAAGATTAGAAAATAGTAAATTTCATAGTCCATAGATTGTAAATAGTATTATATGCAAGATTAGTAAATTTCATAGTCCATAGATTGTAAATATTATTTATATGCAAGATTAGTAAATTTCATAGTCCATAGATTGTAAATAGTAATATATGCAAGATTAGAAAATAGTAAATTTCATAGTCCATAGATTGTAAATAGTATTATATGCAAGATTAGTAAATTTCATAGTCCATAGATTGTAAATAGTATTATATGCAAGATTAGAAAATAGTAAATTTCATAGTCCATAGATTGTAAATAGTATTATATGCAAGATTAGTAAATTTCATAGTCCATAGATTGTAAATAGTATTATATGCAAGATTAGAAAATAGTACTTATAAAATATTCCAAAAGTAACTGCCAAGTAGGTATTTGGAAATTCATCACAATCTTCTTTTGCTATTAACACCAAAAGAGTTCTCTTATGCTGATTGTCGGTTTTTTTCAACACTTTCTGAAGGAGACAGTCTGTGAAACTTATTTAATACAGGTCATACATGTTGGATAATTGTTTCAGATTTTGAATTAGATTTGTCTTTGCTATGTATGCATCATTAGAAAGGGGCATATCATTTTGTTGCTGTGTATTCATCCATCCATCAATCTGTACATCCATCTGTATGTCCATCCCAAATCCATAATGGCACAGTAGATCTAAGAAGCTGTTGGAGATATTGAAGATTTTTGTAAAAGATCAGTAATGGAGGCAACTTTTTTTCTGGAATGTATCCTGTGATGATGTTCCAGTTGAGGAGTGTTGCAACTCTGTGGTCTTAAATTGACTAACAGAAAAGAGTGAAAAACGTCAAGCTTCATAAACTTAAATAAATTATATCTCTTGAATATAAAGTGAAAATTTAAAAGGAACTTACAGTCAGTGTTTCACTTTACGCACAGTTGTGCGTCAGGGACGCACACTGGAGAAAATTTACGCACAGAATTGTTTGCTGTGAGTTTTTTTGACACACAGGATTTGCAAAATATAATCAAGATTCATTTAATATCCAATGCATTGCAGTAGAGATGGTATCATGTATACTTCGATTATGCATCATTAGGGATGGTATCATGTATACTTCGATTATGCATCATTAGGGATGGTATCATGTATACTTCGATTATGCATCATTAGGGATGGTATCGTGTATACTTCGATTATGCATCATTAGGGATGGTATCGTGTATACTTCGATTATGCATCATTAGGGATGGCATCATGTATACTTCGATTATGCATCATTAGGGATGGTATCGTGTATACTTCGATTATGCATCATTAGGGATGGTATCGTGTATACTTCGATTATGCATCATTAGAGATGGCATCATGTATACTTCGATTATGCATCATTAGGGATGGCATCATGTATACTTCGATTATGCATCATTAGGGATGGCATCATGAATACTTCTTCCGGTTTCCTATTTCGTATGCTCTCTCTGTTGCACACTGCCATTAGGCAATATTATGACAGAGTAGCTTCCCCTGATCTCGCGAGCTCTCACGCAATTCTATGAAGTTGAGCAGATGTTTAACATCAATTCTTGTTGAACTAAAATGTGATCTCGAGATGAAAACAATGTGCACTAAGAATCATTAGCGAAGAAAGTGAAAAATTCAAAACAAGAAAGAGTAAATGTGGATCTGACTGTAATAAAAAAAATGGATAAAATATTTTCTTGACTAGAATACGGCACATCCAAGGCACTGTTATTACCCGTGTGACTTTGTGATTGCGTGAATAATCCTTACGTGACATCATTTGAGAATTTTTAAAATCTGCCCTTGATCACCACAAAATATCTTTTGAACACATTATTATCTAAAACATTCTTTGAGAACAAAGAAATAAGTAAAATTGCAGAAACAAATCCATTATTTGGATTATAAATTCAGGAGGGTCATTGCAGATTTTTCTAACTGCTGCAATGAAAGAAAGATCTAAAAGTTCAAGTGTAACTTGTTAAAAAGAAGATGAATCATTAGCCTCTGATTTTTGGATAAATGTGTTTTTGGACGATGTACAATGAAACTGATGATAGTACACATTTTATGAAAGGCAGTAAATTAACTGTCATTTTATTAAAAAGATTTATATCGAGTTTTGTATTGGCTTATATGTAATGTGTTGGTCTATAATATTGCTACAAAAATTATAAAGAGACTTAAAAGTAAGACTTTAAACTAAAAGGAAAATTAAGTAATAAAAGTATCCATTGAATGGATAATGCATTTGTGTTAATTGTGCTTTTTGGATATATATATATATATATATATATATATATATATATATATATATATATATATATATATATATATATATATATATATATATATATCTCCCCTGTGGGATAAACTGCTTACAGTATTCTGATCAAAATAGTCCTGAAATGTATGTCACAAATTAAAAGTATAGAGTGTTTTAAATGAATTCAGTTATAGAATGTGCCAATAGCCTTGAACAGTTTGATGTGCTAACAATTTTGATATATCACAATGATAATATCCAGAATGTACTTAATTAATTCTTAATAATCCCATAATAGTGATTTAGTCCAAGAGCCTACAAGCACTTTGTGATTCCAGTTAATAATTTAAGTGAATATATCCTCTCAAACTGAACACAACTAAAATCTATTTCACAAAGGACTAAAGTTAAGATAGAATTAAAATAAATATGTTGATCACAACCTTTATATAAAAATTTAAGATACAATAAGATGACCAGGATGTGTCATTTTCCAATTAAATTTTCCACAAAGTCTGTTTACTTAAATTTTAACAAACTACCTGACACAGATCAGGTAGACCATGGTTTTCCATTGGAAGAACCAAAGTCATGAACTCAAAATCCAAACAAACCATTATAACTGTTTTCAAATGATCATTATCTTAAAAGTCTACAGTCATGGAAAAAATGTTAGCTGCCTAATATGTTGTTTTAAAAAAAATGACTTCAATCATCGGCAAAAGATCAATACACAACACAGATGCATATAATAGAAGGTCTTGGATTTTTTAAGAAGTGTAAGTGAGTTAAACATATATGAAGGATTTTACCATTTTTACCTTTGACTTTTATGTTTTTATGCCTTTTTGTGGGACACCTAAACTATATTGGCACTATATAGCCAGAATTGTGCTGTTGTATAATTAAAGCCTTTACAGACAGACTGTCAATACTCACTAATAAGTCATGTAATGCAGATCAGGGTCTATTTTGTTTATTATACTGATTACTCCTAACAAACTGCTCAGACTCAGACCTGCCAGCACATAATGTGACAGCAGATCTGGGTCTGTGATGTTTGCAGTTGGACTTTTCTTATAAATGAGTATTGCTATGTATATCTCTCTTTTTTATAATTCCTGGTACATGATTTTATTTAATTTTTATAATGTGTATTTATGGTTATAAATTCTACAGAGTTCAATTTTGTATACATGACCTGAGTATCTTGAGAGTTTAGTATTACATAGGATCTTTAAATAGATGCATCCATGTGTTAACATTTGATGAAAATAATCTTTCATAATAAAATAAATTGAACTTTCGCTTAAAATCTCATTGGGTGATGGGATTTTGACATTATTGGTAAAATTCATTATCTTCCCATTGGTTGGGTTAGGTCATATGCATAGGTAATTTTGATGCAAAATGAGTAGTGTATTCTGTCATGTGGGATCTGTTGTAAGAAAGAATTTCATTAGACAATGCATATAAAGAGAGAACTGAGCAATCTGATTCATTCCAATTTTGGAGTCATTCACATTTCTTGTGTTCCTGTTGGAAGTCTGCAGACCTGTTTTATGTGGTACTCAGATGTTATTCAAGAGGAAGAACATTTGTTTGGACTGTTCAGTGCAAATAGGAAGTCCTCATTATTTTAATTATCATATTATTCTGGAACTGTTGTAAATTATTCAAAGAATTTTGGACATCGCCATCTTGACAATATCATGGTTCTTGGAGGACCAGTATATTCTCAGTTTTGAAATTTATAAGGAAGTTTTCATTTATTCAGGACTTTCATAGACCTTTATAAGGATTAGTTTGGATTCACTTAATAATACTGTTAGTTCCTGTCACATTCTCATTGATATCTTTGATAATTAATTACAAAACTTGTTGGTTTTACTTTTATCTGTTACTTAATTTGTGACCATAGAGTTGTAACAGTATATGTACTGTACTATTGACAAAACCCTGTTAGTATTATTAAGCAAATATTACCAGCGGTAGAAAATGCAGATGTAATATAAAAATGTTTATGTGCATAATATTTAGATGTCTTCATTCAGTTTTCATGTCAATGTGGTATTTTCAAAATTTTCCCAATTTTTTAAAATATTTGATTCTTGGGATGTTTTTAATCTGCAGTACATTTCAGCGCATATTTTACATAACAAAAATCTATTTGAAGTAATTCTTTTCATTATTTTGCATTTTTAATTTATTTTATTTAATGGCTAAACAAAGTCTCAATAACATGTAATTGATATAAAATCCCTCCCAGAAGTCATCATGCTAACCTATCATGAAGTCAAAATTATACCTAATCTCCACCCCACCCAAACATAGCCTGAGGGTGAGAGACTTGTTGATTGGCTTTGTTCTTTCTGTCAGGCCATTGTCTTGTCACCTGTATGACTCATTTTCTTGAAGACAAGATAGCTCAAAAACTATTGAGCCAAACCAGATAAAAATTTCTATTTTTCAATTTTTTTTTTACATATTGTAAGCTCAGTTAGTGACAAATAATATGGGGTAGAGAGATAATATTTGATTTGCTTTTTTGTATTAATATACATATGACCAGATAGGATTTTGTATGCCTTTGTAACATTTCAGTTTTTTTAAAATACAGATTTTGTACCATTTTGAGTTGATTCATGCCTGTGAAATACAAAAACTTGCAAACACAATTAAGCAAAAAGGCAGATGTAATTAGCAAATCAAAATTTGATTGGGATGATTGAATTTACATGTAGATGACCATAATCTGATTTTTAACTTGTTAAGCAAATTTTAGCTTCTCTTCCATAATGCCAGTTGAGTTTATGATATCATGATTGTTTGTCCATCATGCATAGTGTGTTGGACAGAGTCCATTCATGATTATTATTTCTCCTTCTTTTCAAAAAGTACTGAACAGATTTGAAGAAAATTTGACAGAAAAGCACCCTGGCATGAAGCTCTTTCATATTTGTTAAGATGATTCCATTACTAAAATAAAATACAAACATTAAATTACTTTTCATAAATCACTAAATAAAATTTGACCACATTTAACAGAAAGCAGCCTCGTCTGAAACCTTTCAGTTATGTACAGTTGATGCTGAAATGCCATCAAATATGGCAACTATTACAAAAAGTTAAGGGGCCCCAAGTGGCCGAGTGGTCTAAAGCGCTGTCCGTCACAGATCACTGCCATCTCACCTCTGTCTGCTTGAGTTCGAGTCTAAGATTTGGTGAATGTGGATATGTGAGAAAGCTTGCCAGTAGCTTCTCATGGGTCGGTGGTTCTTTCTGCGGATTTCCCGATTTCCCGGTTTCTTCCTCCACCATTAATACTGGCCACCATGTATAGCCTATTGTGTGCTGAAAAATGGCATTAAGCCCCAAAACAACAACAAAAAAAGATGAAAAAAAGTTTTATCTCTTTTGTCAAAGATTGCTAGTTTTAGCTCTTTCTCAAAAACCTTAAGACAAATTTCAACCAATTTTGGCAGAGAACATGCTAACCTAGGGGCCTTTCAGTTTTATATAAATGCTGTTAATCCACAATCAGATAGGGACACCATTACTAAAGATAGGATATTTTTTAAATAAATTCTATTCCAATGCTGCTGAGCAGAATTAAATAAAAAATTTACATAAATCATCCCATAAAGAGCAACTTTCAAATTTAACAGAAATATATGGCAATCTGCCATCATAAATTTCCACTGTCATTAAATAACTGAATCAAATTTGACCATACATGACAGAAAGCATCCTGTTATAAAGACCAAACTTGACAGAAAGCATCCTGTTATAAAGACCAAACTTGACAGAAAGCACTGCTATATAAAGACAAACTTGACAGAATGCATCCTGATATAAAGACCAAACTTGACAGAAAGCATCCTGGTATAAATACAGACTTGATAGAAAGTATCCTGGTATAAAGACCAAACTGAACTGAATACATCCAGGTATAAAGACTAAACTTGACAGAAAGGATTTTGGTATAAAGACCAAACTTGACAGAATTCATCCTGGTATAAAGACCAAACTAAACTGAATACATCCAGGTATAAAGACCGAACTTGACACAGTTCATCCTGGTATAAAGACTAAACTTGATAGAAAGCATTCCAGTATAAAGATCAAACTTGACAGAAAGCATCCTGGTAAAAAAAAACAATCTTGACAGAAAAAATCATGGTATAAAGACAAACTTGACAGAAATCATCCTGGTATAAAGACCAAACTTGACAAAAAAATCACGATATAAAGACAAACTTGACAGAAAGCATCCTGATATAAAGACCAAACTTGACAGAAAGGATTTTGGTATAAAGACCAAACTTGACAGAAAGAATTTTGGTATAAAGACCAAACTTGGCAGAATGTATCCTGGTATAAAGGCCAAACTTGATAGAAAGCATCCTGATATAAAGACCAAACTTGATAGAAAGGATTTTGGTGTAGAGACCAAACTTGACAGAAATCATCCTGGTATAAAGACCAAACTTGATAGAAAGCATCCTGGCATGAAGATCAAACATAATTGAAAGCATCATGGCATAAAACCAAACTTAACAGAAATCAACCTGGTACAGCGTATAATCGCCTTTTAAGTTTGTGCAAGTAATAACATCAATGTTAATGTAACATTTTATTGAGAACATGATGATATGAAAATAAGAAAAAAATATTTGCACAAATTTTCATATATGCTTTAGGATGACACTCAGCAGTTTCATATTTTTTGCATAGAGATAGATTTTTAAATACAAAGAATTTCCCAGATTTCCCCACAGGTTATCCTTGCTATTTAAGAAAACAAAACAAACTAGTATTTCTCACATATTGTTAAAGGAATTTTTAATTCCACTTATTTTGGTGTATGATTAATTGGTATATTTTGGGTTATGGAGTATGCAGCTTGACCTTACTTAAGATGTGCACCTGTCAAAAGCTGCTAGCTCTGCTTGCTCATTTTCACTTCAGGATTTTAAAAGTAATTTGAAAAGCTCTAGCTTTTTAAAACCATTTTATGAATTCTTTTTTAAACATTAATTGAATTTTCAAAAGCTGCTGTTACATACTCTGGCAAAATTCAATGTACCTATTTCAATAGCTGCAAAAGTTACCGTACAGTGGACTAGTTCAGGCCAATCGGCCATCAAACATGGCTGTTAAGACTAAACATAGAAAACATGCAATAGCTTCAAACAATACTGCTTAAAAAGAATTTGGCCAGATTTGACCTAACATGACATAGCTTGAACCCCTCTCACAGGTTTGTCTAAAAGATGCCATCCTGACATTACTAAAATAGAAAAAAATATACACAAATATTTTTTTAAAAATTACTGAACAGAATGGAAGTAACTTTAACTGAAGGCATCCTGGCATTGGAGATTTCTAATATTGGAGAAATGAAGCTATGATTAAGTATAGATGAAGATACAAATTTTATTTTTAAAAAACTACAGTGCATAAATATTCAATATCTTTTATAAAACATTTACTTTTTACACTTGGTTTTTATATATGTATAATTGCAAGCAGAATGCTGTCTGATTTGCATCATTTTGTGAAGTAGATTTACATGTTTTACCAGAAAAGAGGATATTATTTTAAAAAATAATTTTTCTATCATTTAGGATGAATTAGGTTTCTTTCTGTTTGGTACTTAGAAGACGTTGAAAATAGTAAACTCTTCTTGTCTTGATTTCAGCAATGAATGCAAGATAATTTATTGAAGGAATGGTTATGTCTGAAAGTGGAGTAGAGTTAAGTTTTCCAATTTCAAAATAATAAGTTTTAAATAGACATGGAATTGAACCTTTTAATGGGAATAATAGACATGGAATTTTACCTTTTAATGAGAATAATAGACATGGAATTTAACCTTTTAATGGGAATAATGGACATGGAATTTTACCTTTTAATGGGAATAATATAATGGAATTTTACCTTTTAATGGGAATAATGGACATGGAATTTTACCTTTTAATGGGAATAATGGACATGGAATTTTACCTTTTAATGGGAATAATAGACATGGAATTATACCTTTTAATGGGATAACGAAAAACTAAGGGACAAGCACTTTTTAAAAATTTTATTCTTTGTTGCAAAAAAGATTAACTTGTACCTTGTGTAACCTATGAGAGTGTACATGTCTTCATGCAAGCATGCAAGTGTGCATGCATTCCATGTATGGAGAGAGAAAAGAGACTTGACCAATCTGTGGTGGAGATTCCTATATCAGTAATAGCTCTCTGTGATAGAGATTACCATAATTGGACCTTTCCTATTAATGACTCATCATCCAACTTTTTTTATGAGGGTGCGCTTGAAGAGGACAATCATGTCTAATGATGCATTATGTGCTGATGACCTTGAATTATACAAATTAATTTGGGTCTTGTTTGAATTAATACTTCATTGTTTTGTTCAGCATAAGTCCAACTTAAGTAATGTATGATTTTGTTTGTGTTACTATTTACTTCTCAATCTCTTTATATAATATTCTTCCATGTACAACTGGTTCTTGCAGAAGAATGTGTAATAATAGGTATTCTGGGTCTGTGGCCTATATATCTGGAATTAAAAATTTTGAATCTTGAGAAATTGAAAAAGAAAGCATCAATTCGCACCTATTTCTTGGCTGTTGCATTTGACCATTGAGCAGATGTTAGTTAAAGCATGCTTTCCTTGTACCATATTTATGTCTCAGGCAACATCAATATACCATATTTATGTCTCAGGCAACATCAATAATGTCAAAGTTTGGTCCCCTTGTACCATATTTATATCTCAGGCAACATCAATAATGTTAAAGTTTGGTCCCCTTGTACCATATTTATGTCTCAGGCAACATCAATAATGTTAAAGTTTGGTCCCCTTGTACCATATTTATGTCTCAGGCAACATCAATAATGTTAAAGTTTGGTCCCCTTGTACCATATTTATGTCTCAGGCAACATCAGTAATGTTAAAGTTTGGTCCCCTTGTACCATATTTATGTCTCAGACAACATCAATAATGTTAACATTTGGCCCCTTGTACCATATGTATGTCTCAGACAACATAAATGTTAACATTTGGCCCCTTGTACCATATGTATGTCTCAGACAACATAAATAATGTTAAAGTTTGGTCCCCTTATACCATATCTATGTCTCAGGCAACATCAATAATGTTAGTTTGGTCTCCTTGTACCATATTTATGTCTTGGGTAACATCAATAATGTTAATGTTTGGTCCCTTTGTACCATATTTATGTCTCAGGCAACATCAATAATGTTAGTTTGGTCCCCTTGAACCATATTTATGTCTCAGGCAACATCAATAATGTTAAAGTTGGGTCCCATTATACCATATTTATGTCTCAGGCAACATCAATAATGTTAAAGTTTGGTCCCCTTGTACCATATTTATGTCTCAGGCAACATCAATAATGTTAAAGTAAAGTTTGGTCCCCTTGTACCATATTTATGTCTCAGGCAACATCAATAATGTTAAAGTTTGGCCCCTTGTACCATATTTATGTCTCAGGCAACATCAGTAATGTTAAAGTTTGGTCCCCTTGTACCATATTTATGTCTCAGACAACATCAATAATGTTAACATTTGGCCCCTTGTACCATATTTATGTCTCAGACAACATAAATAATGTTAACATTTGGCCCCTTGTACCATATGTATGTCTCAGACAACATAAATAATGTTAACATTTGGCCCCTTGTACCATATGTATGTCTCAGACAACATAAATAATGTTAAAGTTTGGTCCCCTTGTACCATATCTATGTCTCAGGCAACATCAATAATGTTAGTTTGGTCTCCTTGTACCATATTTATGTCTTGGGTAACATCAATAATGTTAATGTTTGGTCCCTTTGTACCATATTTATGTCTCAGGCAACATCAATAATGTTAGTTTGGTCCCCTTGAACCATATTTATGTCTCAGGCAACATCAATAATGTTAAAGTTGGGTCCCATTATACCATATTTATGTCTCAGGCAACATCAATAATGTTAAAGTAAAGTTTGGTCCCCTTGTACCATATTTATGTCTCAGGCAACATCAATAATGTTAAAGTTTGGCCCCTTGTACCATATGTATGTCTCAGACAACATCAATAATGTTAAAGTTTGGTCCCCTTGTACCATATTTATGTCTCAGGCAACATCAATAATGTTAAAGTTTGGTCCCCTTATACCATATTTATGTCTCAGGCAGCATCAATAATGTTAAAGTTTGGTCCCCTTGTACCATATGTATGTCTCAGACAACATCAATAATGTTAAAGTTTGGTCCCCTTATACCATATCTATGTCTCAGGCAACATCAATAATGTTAAAGTTTGGTTTTAAGGGTTTTTTTAACTCGGTGAATGGGGTGAAAGAACATGGGTGCAGGTCAGACAAAAGGTTTTGCAGAACAATTGTTTCTTGAAGAAATTTGTTATGTCTTATTTCAGGTTGCACAGAATTCTGAGCAGATGCAGCCATTACTGAGCAGTGCCCTGCGAGTGTTACTCCACATGCTTGGTCTGAATCAGTCCACACTGGTCCTACAGAATCTTTTTGCCACACAGAGGTCTCTTGTCACAAAGGTACATTCTTACAAGACAGTTGCAGCTTGTCACAAAGGTACATTCTTACAAGACAGTTGCAGCTTGTCACAAAGGTACATTCTTACAAGACAGTTGCAGCTTGTCACAAAGGTACATTCTTACAAGACAGTTGCAGCTAGTTTGACTTGTACATTTTATGACATCTGACAGTCTTACATTCTTACAAGACAGTTGCAGCTAGTTTGAAATGTGCATTTTATGACATGACATTTTATTACATGATCAGGATGGTGGTTGCAGGTAGTTTGACTTGTGCAATTTATGATATTTGACTGAAATATTGGAATTGCTGGCATTGCTTAAACGAAGTCCTCAGGTGTTACAAATTCTTGTTGTTTTACATTTCATTTCTCAATTCTTTAATAGTGATAGTGTGAGACAAAATGCACTTTTCTAGTGTGTGTGCAGCATCAACAGTTTATTATGGCTTTGGTTAATATGTTTCAGCAATGGAGTTGATTTACAAGCAGTAATAAATGAAGCAATAAATCCTAGAAGTATATTGATCATACCCAGTATTCTGTATGCAAATGTTGACACACAGCAAACAGCTCATAAATCTTAAAATGATACTATAATTGATAGGTCAGGATTTAACATATGTGTTTTTGTAAAATCAAAATAAAAGTTTTGATTTAATTAGGTACAAGTGAGATGAGTACATTTTTGTATTTTTGTGGAAACTTGCCAGTCATATTGGCATAATTCCAAGTTAGTATTTCATAACAGAATATTAATATAAAGCATGCTACTAAAGCAATCTTGAGGGAAAATTTCTAATGTAATGAAAGTATTTGGACATTTTTTGCTGGAATACAAATGTTCTTTCTCACTTTTTTCTCAGCATGTATCATTATGACCCATACATAACATGTTTACTCCCATCTGTATTTCAATAGATTAAATCAATATAGAGTTGTCAAGTATGTATCAGTATGACCCATACATAACATGTTTACTCCCATCTGTATGTCAATAGATTAAATCAATTTAGAGTTGTCAAGCATGTATCAGTATGACCCATACATAACATGTTTACTCCCATCTGTATGTCAATAGATTAAATCAATTTAGAGTTGTCAAGCATGTATCAGTATGACCCATACATAACATGTTTACTCCCATCTGTATGTCAATAGATTAAATCAATTTAGAGTTGTCAAGCATGTATCAGTATGACCCATACATAACATGTTTACTCCCATCTGTATGTCAATAGATTAAATCAATTTAGAGTTGTCAAGCATGTATCAGTATGACCCATACATAACATGTTTACTCCCATCTGTATGTCAATAGATTAAATCAATTTAGAGTTGTCAAGTGGAAATTTTTTTTTCTTTTTCAAATGTAATTCTGTATAGGACACTGAAATTTTCATCAGGACTAGGGATGTAGAATCAGCCACATGCACTGTCCTGCATGTCGTAAAAGTAGACTAATATAGATAACCCTTTTGTTTTGGGATTCAACCCATAATGAATTTTGGACTTTCTAAAAGGACATAAGTTCAAGATTTGGCTTTATATTTGAAGGATTTTGCTTTTATTTACATTTTTCTTTATTTTGTATGCCTCTTTTTGGGGACACATAAACTTTAATTGGCACTCTGTACATACTGTACATGATCATTATTGCACCGCTTACATTACAGCATTAAACATTAACTTATATCAGATATAAATGTTCTAACACAACATGCATTAGTAATATACGTTGTTTGTAACATATGTTGTTTAAATTTAAATTTTAGTTAGAAGATGAATAACCATGACAAAGACACATTACATCACAATTTTCTTTCAGTACCTTATGGTAAAAGAAAACCTAAGGCCTATTATGAGAGAGAGAGAGACAGAAAGAGATGTATTGACATTGTACAGTAATCTGTATTGTTTTATTGTTCACTTACTTGATGACTGTGATCATACTCATGTACCTAAGTGCAGTATCATATTCCATTATCAATTATTACCATTAGGTAAGCAATTCCTTCTAGTTTTAGTTATCACTTCCATTGTTCATGAATCATTCGGCATTGTTGTGGTAGGTACATACTAATTAAATATGCAACATCTTAGTCAGGTTTTCCAAAGGTAACACCTGTTTGAGGTCAAGATTCCGCAGACCAGATCAGTTTAGTGAGGCTACCAATAGGGAAATGAGGCTGACCAAATGTATTATAAATATGGTGCCATATAATAAAAGGTAATGCCAGGTGGTTACTCCTGTAAATTTCTCAACCAGTGACAACTTTGAACTTGCCATAGGACTGACAGCAATTTAAAGTAACATCTTGCATAAGCAAAGATCAAAGATAATTGCTGCCTAAGTAAAGGAAGAGTAGATGCACTTTAAAAAAAAATAATCTTATTGGTTGGGAATGGAGAGGTCATTATACTTGCATCATGTGAAATGATCATTCTTTGGATTTAACCTAGTAAATGGAGTAACCTAGTAAATGGAGTCTATATGAATAAAACTATTGTGAATATTCAAACCCTGAAGGAGTATAGTATGCATTTTTATAGTTTACATTTAGGATAAAATTTGCAATGCTGTGAGGAACAAAGAAAAAAAGACGAAACCAATGTATTGATCTGGTCTCATCTTATACTCAGCATCGACTTATATATGGATGAAGGATGGAAAATTTGCCAAATTTGTTCATTTGGTTTATACTCCACATAGCTGGTATATATAGTAAATCTGCAGCATGTTGTTTAATGTCTTTACAATACCAGCTTGTCATTACATTGTGTCCGTATTATGTGTCTATTTTAGTTTGTGGACTTGTTGTTTGAGGAGGAGACGGAGCAGTGTGCAGACCTGTGCCTACGGTTATTACGTCATTGTAGTTCATGTATCAGTAGCATTCGGGCCCAAGCCAGTGCTTCCCTTTACATGCTTATGAGGCACAACTTTGAGCTTGGCAATGTAAGTAACATTTCAATTACAACTGCAAGAGAACAACTAACATTCTATCCTTCCGGTGTTGGTGCTGCAGTTGCTTAGTGGTTGTAAAGGGTGTGGGTTCAAATCCTAATATTGGATCAGCTTGAGTCAGATAGTGTGGTGTATCCTTGAGAAAGGCACTTCACTCTGATTGCCTCAGCACTAATAAAGATCATACAGTATTCCCTCATTATGACACTGGAACCATAATGTATATTGCCATACTGTGGAATGAAATACATCATATATGAAGCTGCAATGTTTACCAGAAGTTTAAAACGTGAGCATGATATATAATAACTGAAATATGTTGTTTAATGAATCAATTAAAATTTCAACCTTTCTGCCTGCCTGGACATTAGGCTTAAAGCTGACAGTAGTTTATAGGTGTCATAATGCATGAAATTGTCTTTTTATACACCGTCTATCCATAAAATTCATAAATAATTGCATCATCTTTTTTCCATACATAGAAGATAATTTTTTCCATCAGATCCTTAAAATTGTTTGTACAAAATGTTCTACTGAAAAGATTTGTTTGCAGCAAAGATAAAATATAATGGAGAATTTTTTACTAGAAGAATAAGAGATTAGAATCATTTACAGTTAAGGAATTGCTTTTGTATTTTTAACCTTATATTGTTTTATATTTGAATAAAATGAAAAGTTCACTTTTTAAGTGGCTTTAAAAACTAGTATGATTTATATTAGTCAAAAGACTAATGCTAAGTATATGTTAAATTAAATTTCATATGGGAACCAAAGACTTTTTAGCTTTGAGTAAGTATATAGAAGTATTAAATAATAAAACATCTACAGGAGATTAAGAATTAAAAGAAATAATCACCATTTTTAATCATGCAGAAGGGCCTTTTTACCAGGGTATATCTTGTGTTAACTGAGAATCTACCCTTATTCTTCAGTCCACTTTTTTGTTGTTATCCTTTTGGAAAGAACAAATAATGATTGATGTGTGTGGTGTCTTATTGTCATTGCAGGAATTACTGTTTGCTAACAGCTGGACATTGGCCTTTACAACACCTACAAAAATAGTTTTCTTTCCAGATTTAGTTTCTTTAGTTCTCAAGAAAAACAAATGTTTAATACTCATATAAGAGGAAGAAAATGACTTGCAAAGAAAAAGGTAAAAAACATTTTACTTTTTAATTGTCTTTTTCTCTGTTCCTTTAAGTTTAGTAGGGATAGAATTGTGAGGTAGTAGATGCACATATTTAATCAGGTCAGTGTTATTGAAGAATCATATTTTACTCAAAAAATTGGTATTTCAGAATTTTGCCAGGGTGAAAATGCAGGTGACCATGTCATTGAGCTCACTCGTTGGTCAGAATCAAAACTTTAATGAGGAATACCTGAGAAAATCCCTCAAAACCATTCTTACCTATGCTGAGGCAGACACAGAACTAATGGAAACCACATTTCCTGACCAGGTAAATATTTTTGAATAAATGATTTTGAAAGGCATATTGAAATGCACTGCAAGAAGGATTAAACTAATGCATGACACATTTGCAGTTACTGTGTCAAAAACATTGGCAGCACTTGTTACAGCTAATCAGAAGAATAAACAACACAGACTCAGATCTGCCATCACTTAATGTTACAGCAGATTGGAGTCTCTATTGTTTTACAGTTGCATCTGACTTGTACATGAGTGTATACAGTAAATCTGCAATATACTGTGTGAAGTAATTCATTTGCTAATCAACATATGTAACCAATGCTTTTCCTGGAGAAAAGTTACTTGACATTACTAATTGTTCTTAATAGATTTTTAAGTGTTCATTTCTTTTATTGCAGAATGTTTACATGTGGTAAATATGGGATTTTGGGTTCTAATTTCAAAGATTCATGGCAATTTTTGTTCATAACATCAAGAAACTTTGATCTGAACAGCAGTTGGAATTTAATTATACAATTTAAGTATGTTACAAAATAGAACTTACAAAGAGAAATGATTGCTGTAAGTTTGAGTGGCAATTTGTTTATCCCCTCCATCCCTTCCCACATTAACACACACAGATTTGGACTCATTTTGCTATATTATAGTTGGTACATAATGTTTGCAGAGACAAACCACAGCTACTGCCTTATGATGAGGTATAATTGTAGATGTAAACAACATCTACTTTTTTATAATGAGGTAGAGCAGTCAATATATATTACAACTCCTGCCTTGTAAAGAGGTAGAACTGTAGATATGAATCACAACTACTGCCTTATGATGAGGTAGAGTTGTAGATGTGAACCACAACCTCTGTCTTATAATGTGGTGAAGCTGTAGATATGACTTTACTACCTTATAATGAGGTAGATTTGTATACATTTATATATAGGAACACTCTTCACTACTGAAATTAATTAAATTACCTACTTTTGACGGTGGTGTTTACATTTATTTGCTCAGAATACTATTGCATATGCAGGCATTGAATTTTATAGTTCCAATTATCTTGAGATTTTCCATTTAGTGAAATATAAAATAGGTCATAGTGATCCATGTGATTTTTGCATCATGCATGCAAGGATTAGGCAAAATATAGAGTTCTGTAGAATTCTAGTAAGAAACATCCTTTTGTTTTGTACATAGGTGAAAGATTTGGTGTTCAACCTTCATATGATCCTTTCTGACACAGTGAAGATGAAGGAATTCCAGGAGGATCCAGAAATGCTGCTGGATTTGATGTACCGAATTGCCAAGGGTTACCAGACTTCCCCTGACCTCCGACTGACCTGGTTACAGAACATGGCCACAAAACACAGTGGAGTAAGGTCTTTTGATAATGTGCAGTCATGTTAATAGGGTCTCTATGACTTAACCAATGATGAAAATTCTATCAAGGAAGTAAACTATATCTCATTTCTGCCACAAATGAATTAGAAAAGTATACCTTTATGTTGTTCTGATCCTTTGTTGTACTTTTCTAACCAAATCAGAATTTTCCTAATGTATGGCCATTCTTGGATAAAATTTTAATATGCACTTAACCACCCATATTCCAGTAATTTTGTTCCCCACCAGTTCATGGAAGGATGATGACATTGTGTGCATATTTCCAATAGTCCATCCTTCAGGGGTCACACAGTCTTGAAAAGCATTAGAAATTTAGTGGATAATTTGAAAAGTACTTGAATTTGAATTCTTGTATAAACATTTCTGGATTAGTTCTTAAAAAGTGCTCAAATTTCAAAACATATTTCATTAAAAAGCACTAATTTTACTGACTTAGATATCAGGAAAGAAAATAAATGATTATCCTGAAATTTTATTTAAATATTGTGTCTCTTACATATTCACAAAGACTTCCACTTGGATTGCTTCCATATTAATTGAGACGTCCACTTGAATTGCTTGCATATTCAATGAGACTTCCACTTGTATTGCTTACATATTCACAAAGACTTCCATAAAAAGCTGTGCTTTCTTTTGTCAGGGCAAGCATTTTTATAGTCTCTGATATAGATCAAATTCTTGAGTTCTGGGAGCGAAGGCATCACACATAAATACCTTATACCGACTAAACACCAGTATAAACTTGCTAATAGTCATAATAGTCAAGTTCTTGGATAGCTGAAGACTTGTGTATTATTGAATTAACCAGGAAACTTTACCACCAATTTCATGCACCACTGTCCAAATTTAATGGATATTAGATCTTCAAGTTTATGTGACAGTAGAAGTTAACATAAATACAGTATTTACCTGCAATAATCTCCTTCCGCAATTGTGGGCTGATGGGTCAATAACTGGTAGGGTAAAGATAGGCACACCATTGTCAGACCTTGCACTGACCCACATAAAGGCTTTGACTGGGAATCAATTCTTTTTGTAAACATTATTTAATTACATTAAATACCTATTAGAAAACTCAACTGTATTGGTGCTTTAGGTTTTGGGCTTTTAACAACATTAATTCAAGCACTATATATGCTGTGGGCTTAGCAGTCAAAGAGCTGAATGTTGTATTTGTTGAAAGACATAAGATCAACAATAACTGTTGGTCACCTACTAATGGTGGGAACATTATCCTGGAGTCAATGGTTTTTGATTCTCTTAAACACTTACTTTCGCCAGTTGAAAAATATTCTTCATTCATTAGATACCTCTTATTTCTTTTGAAAAATTAGTTACTTTAGTAAAGAATCATATCAAATATCAATGATTATATTTTCTCATACTCTTATTGACATACTTACAATCTTATCAGAATGTTCATGTACTACATGTATCTTTTGAAACACTACAAATGACTCATTTCTGCTTGTTTTATATTGTTGTTCTTATGATCCACAACAAAAATATATTACAGAGCAATATCAATAGCATTTAGAAAATGCAACTTTGTAAAAAAAAAAATCAGATAAAGAAACTTAATTTGGCATTCTTAAAAGCTATTCTTATTTTGTTTTTTGGGTAGAGATTTCTTCTCGAGAGCCAAAGGAACCAAACTGAGAAAAAGTTCACTGTACAATATTTACCATATATTTTAGGACACAATAAAATAATTATTTATTTTCCTGTACACGAACTTGTGAAATTTTTGTTGACTTAGATCATATGTCCCAAGACTTGGGGAATGAAATAATTGTATTCAATTTGCAAAACCCCTATACACACTGAATGTCACAATAAAATTGATAAATATGATGCTTATTTGATAATAACATGAGAGAAACTGATATTGTACTTTTATGTTTATTCACTTCTTTGTGAACAGTTTATTTAAGGCAAAAGTATAAAAACGAAATCGTTATATGTAGCATGTGCATCCATAGTGTGTTGATCGCTTTTGTCAGGTAATGCGATGCTTTGGTTATTGACATAAATATAGAGTAATGAATTGTGTTTGATTGTTGTTAAAGGTTTAAATGTTATCAGACTGAAAAGTGGATCCAGCAAAATCACAAATGAGAGAGAGAGAGAGATAGAGGGAGGAAGGAAGGAGTGTTTATCAGGTCAACATTATTAAAAATCATTATTAGAAAATACATTCACTGTGAGTGAAAGTGACAGTCTCCTTGCTTCCATGGGTTACACAAAATATGTACTGTTATTTGCCATGAGATGGTGATGCTAATACAATACTTTATAGAAATGAGAGGATGTTGATTTAACTTTTAGATCAAAAGTTAATTTTCCTGCAAATTATGTTACCAAGGAGCCAACTATTAACATCATTGACAAAAACATCATTGGTGACACATGGTCCATACGGTGACAAAAGGTTCAGGGGGAGATATGGATATCAGGTACCACTTTTCTGTCAGTATTAGTGTTCATCACAGGTGTGTTTATCCTGGAGAGTACTGTTTATTACAGGCAACAGGTTACACTGACCAAATACTCATGCTCAAGTAACTTTGTTGAGTCATTTTGCAGAGTATTCTTTGTAATGCTTAAGTCTTTTCCAGTTGCACTTTAACTTTAGACCTAGTGTATGAGAATTAACAGATTTATTTTATAAAATTATGTCATGACTAGAAAATGTGATGTTTACCATAAAGGAGGCCTCAAGGTCATAAATCATTATTTTATTGTTTTGTTTTGTCTGCATTTTAACTTACAAGATGTTTTAAGTACAGGAATGCAGGATTATTTTTCTTCAATTTGATGGCATCTGATGTACAGGGATATGTCTGCAGGGCCAGGGTCACTTTTTTCCCTTTTCTGTAGTGATGACCAAAATGTTTTGTGTGCAGTTTAGATCAGCTACAGTAAACTGATGAATATCATTAGGTTAAGCATTTATCTGGCTTGATATAACTTTTTATAAAAAATTTGCTGTCTTATATAACTCAATTCAATTGCCTGCATGAAGTGATGTAAATATAGAGAGGTCATGCAAAGGTCACTATCTAAAAGTTCTTTCTGATAAATCAGTGCATACCTTCAGATGAGCATCAGAAAATCATTTTCATTGTAGAATTTTTTACAAGTATGAAAGAGTGTTCTGCACAACTTTTTTGCATACTTTATCACTGCCTTTCCTGATAATTTTGATGTCTACTAAGTTGCATAAAGCATGTTTTGGGGACTTTTTGTTTGGACACTGGCCTCTTTTTTGTACTTTCAGAGAAATAACCATGCAGAGGCAGCCCACTGCCTAATTCACTCAGCAGGTCTGATCGCTGAATATCTCAACATGTTGGAGGACAAGCCCTATCTGCCTATTGGCTGTGTGGACTTCCAGGTATTGAAAGGCTTCATTTTACATCTGCACACCTGACATGCTATTGGCTTGCACAATAAATATTTCAACCAGTAAAATTTAAGTTGATAAGGAATGTTGATACCATTGTTATGTTCCTTGTGAAGTAATGCCCCATGAAAAAATGTTTTTCACTATACCTTGACAAGATGTGAGTGAAAAACTAAACCATTTTCATTTGTGGCATTGCAAATCATGAAAATGCTGTTTTTCACTCACTGAGTTAAATGTATCCCTTAATCGTTTATTACAAGTAAATATCATCTTATTAATTTTAGATGTTATTTCTCAGCAATAGACTACATCAGTAGTTGACTGCATCAACAGAGGACTACATCAGTTGTAGACTGCATCAGCAGTATACTGCATCAATAGTAGACTACATCAGTAGTAGATTGTATCAATAGTAGACTGCATCAATAGTAGACTACAGCAGCAATAGCCTGCATGAATAGTGGACTACATCAGTAGTATACTGCATCAATAGTAGACTACATCAGCAGTAGACTGTATCAGTAGTGGACTACAACAATAGTAGACTGCATCAGTAGTAGACTACATCAATAGTAGACCACATCATTAGTAGACTGCATCAATGTAGACTACATCAGTAATTGACTACATCAGGAGTAGACTACATTAGTAGTAGACTGCATCAATAGAAGACTACATCAGTAGTAGACTGCATCAATAGTAGACTACATCAGTAGTAGACTGCATCAGGAGTAGACTACATTAGTAGTAGACTACATCAATCATGGACTACATCAGTAGTAGACAGCATCAATAGTAGACTACATCAGTAGTAGACTGCATCAATGGTAGATTACATCGGTAGTAGACTGTATCAATTGTAGAATATTTCATGCAGTTTCTTTATGGTAGCTAGCTTTCTATCTGTGCTAAAGTTTTCTCTTTGTGAAGTTAGGAATAACAGACTACTCACAAACTACTGCAAAAAGAAGACTTCATATTTTTTAGGGGTTTTATGTTGCATGACCTTTAACTTCTGTAATTATTCTCATCAGAAAAGAAAGTTACAAAATGCAGGGGATATTTAGAAAATTCCAAATATTAGTGTGCTGCACAACAAAGTTCTTTATTAGTGAATATTGCATAAGTGCATCTCCTCATTGTACTCCCTATGCACATCTACTCACTTTCTTGGTCTCATTATTCAATAGCCTTTAGCATTCATGCTTGGGTAAGCTATTCATACAATGGAAAACTACTTCCAACTGAATGGCAGCTTTCAAATTCATAACCCTCAGTGAATATTTGATAGCAGGATTTATCCAAAACTCACTTGGTGCAAAATAAAGGATGTATAGAAGATGTTGCAATGTTTGGTTGCTGTGCTCCTTCACAAAGTCCGTCACATCTGAGGATTTATGTGCTGGTGTGTTGTCATAGAATGGATGAATACCTTGCATACTGTTGCATGGGCAGGCAGTTTGGTCTCCACAACTTATGTCAACACTTTTGAGGCATGGAAATATCCAGTAACACTAGCAGAATTAGGTGCAGATACCTGGATGACCTGGCTTTTTGTTTTGAAAATAATGCTTATAATACTAGCTTGACAATCAAGCTATATTGAGTGATTTGTGGTCTCTGATCCTTTTCTTCAGTCCAAATTTTATAATTTTCTTTTGATTTAATAATATCAATAAAATACCCTTAGTCACTCTTTTCATATTTGGTTTGTAGTTGTTTTGACTATTTCAACCTGATTCTGTTCTTGATAAGCCTTCAGCCAATGTAAAACCCATTTTGCTCAAACCTTTTAGAGCTTCAGATGATTAAGGATATTAAAAACAATGAATTAATGCTGGTGATAAATGTCTTCCGGTGTGTATCAAGCATCTTTATCAATTGTCTCCTTTGAAGTAGCCACTCCATATTCACCAATTGTGACAATGGTCTTCCAGAACATGGGGCATCTTGCATCACTATATGACTATGTTTTAAACAATGAAACCACCTCAAGATTTGACAGAACTGGATCCATGAACTTTATCCAAGATACTTTTGGTATCAGTGGGAGAGTAAGAGCATCCAGATTTTACATTATGCAGTTTGTTCACTAGCAGAATTTGTCGCCAACAACATTTTTAGGTCACTGTTATTTACCTTTTTTACATCACATGTGTATATCTATTGGTGTTCTCTGTGCCTATCATTTTAAACAAAGCTATTTTGTCTAATAATTAGACTGAAATTGAATGACAGGTTAAAAGAAACAAAATGCTATAGCAAAATATTTAGAACTTTTCAGATATCACTCAAATATACATCTTTGATGATTTTTTTGTTAACATTTAAATAGATTCTTGTGTAGCCTGTCAAAAGCAAGTAAGATGTAGAGAAAACATTTTTCTGTGCCATTAAAAACATGATAAATGTTCACATTTTATATTGACCTATTCTGACATTTATTTTGTCAGCTTCTCTGGAGCAGATGATACACGGAATTTGACATAGTAATGGTTAAAATCAATTCCTGCATAATTATAGTGATAGTGTTAATAGTTACACATCCCCTTGTGCATCTTTACACTTTGAGAACAACAGTTAGATCATACATTTGTGGGTGAACAGAATAAAGAAACGTTGACAATAAGGCCAGAACAGAAAGCTCATTTGTCACAGGTACTACAGTACAGCATTGATTATCCCAATTGTTTATCAAATTTTTTTTAAAATTTGATGTAGTATAATGTTGGGAACTTTAGTGTCCCCTTATTTCATTCCTTCTTAGTTGTATCAGTTCCCAATTATCTACACCCTGATGAAATAAAATAGTCAGCTTTATATTACATCTCCATTCCTTGTTATGAGAATTTTAATGAGTGAAAGTAATTGTTGATTTCTCTTTAAGAAAATCACTTCCAATGTCTTGGAGGAGAGTGCAGTATCAGATGATGTGGTGTCACCAGATGAGGAGGGAATCTGTACTGGGATGTATTTCACCGAGGCAGGACTTGTAGGGCTGCTAGAACAGGCAGCTAGCTGCTTTAATATGGTAAATAACAAATATACCAGACCATCTTGTCATCACAGCAGGAAGGTGATCAATGGACTAGAAAATTTGTTCCATACAAGGGTTGATGATTTCTAATTTTTTATCTGTAAAAGTTTTTTCTCTTCATCAATGTGTTTAAAATAAGGGTAATAAGGTCAAGCTAAGATCCATTCCCAATGACCATAATAAACTAACACTGGATTCTTTGAAGATATCTTGCAAATAGCAAGACCACAACCATTTGCTCAAAGTTGGCTGATTCCTAACATTCCGCTACCTAAGCTTGAATATAATTAAAAACTTTTATTATGTCTTTGTAAGAAGCATTTAGATTGATATGCTGAAAACTATAAGGTATTACTTCTTAAAACCAGAAACAAAATCCTTTTGTATTCTTTATATTAAGGAAGGCTTTATCCTGTAAACTATCATGCCTAATTCTTAGTGTGTTGGAATGTAGTTTTATTATATTGTATTTTTGGTCTTAAATTGCTTTGATATATTTAGCACTGTACCTTTGTGTCATCTTATCACATGCAGTCTTTTGTTCAAATATTTAAAGAACTGAACCTCATCTTGTCAGGTCTAGTCTTTTGTTTCATTGTAGAAAGATCTGAAATTCATCTTGTCTGTCCTAGTCTTTTGTGTTTAAGTATGGAAAGAACTGAACCTCAGCTTGTATGGTCCAATATTTTGTTTTAAGGTAGAAAAATCTGGACCTTAGCTTGTCAGGTCCACTCTTTTCTTGTAAGAAAGAAAAATCAGAACTTTAGCTTTTTGGGTCCAGTCTTTTTGTTTAAAAGAATAGTCTGATAGCAATTTCATATGTTAGTTTGTATGGTATAGTCTATTATTTAAAGATAGAAATCTGAATGCAACTTTCATGCCAGCTTGTTGATTTTCTTAGTGTTGTGAGTTAATATTTTATAGCACATGATAGGCTGTACATGGTGACCAGTATATATGGTGAAAGAAGAACCCAGGAAAAGCCCAAGGAAGAACCATTGAACTACAGGAAGCTACCAGCA
Organism: Potamilus streckersoni; assembly: GCA_016746295.1. NCBI lineage: Eukaryota > Metazoa > Mollusca > Bivalvia > Unionida > Unionidae > Potamilus > Potamilus streckersoni. The sequence continues at coordinate 2,074,581 of JAEAOA010002158.1, forward strand.
AGCTTTCTCATAAACCCACATTGACCCAGCCTGAGACTTAATTCCATACAGAGAGGTGAAATGTCAGAGATCTGTAAACACTTTTCACCACTCAGCCACCCAGGCCCTGCATAGTACAACACATTGATGGGCATTGTTTTAGTAACTTATTAACAATCTGCAAATAAGGCAACGTTTGTATTATTGTGTCTTTTCAGTGAAGCTTGATAACAAAGTGCCATAAAGGAAAGAAATTCATGGCCAGTGAAGACATATATGAGTGGTGTCTGGTGTGTAGAAAATGTAATTTATTATTACCTCGCAGTGTGTGTGCAATATCATCCAAGAATGTATGGGTTGCTGGATTTCAGACAAAGAAATAGAAATGAAAGGAAAATCTCATAAACATCTCAGAGGCATTAAATATTTATCTGAAAACAGAATCTGATGCAGGATGTTGCTTCTGTGGAAATCAGATGGCAAAGTAATGATGCTTTGCTGTCAAAGTTAATAACTTCTGGGCAGATTTTGCAGTTATCCCTCTCCTTTTCTTCCACAGGTTCTGACACAGTGGGGTAGTGTCCCCCAGTTTCTAACAGCACAGTGGGCACCTGTCCCCCTGCATGTTTGGGCCTGTAAGTCCATATTGCAGAAGTTAGCCAAATAAAAAAGACAGGGAGTAATTCTTGCAAGGAAAACTCAGATGTATTAAGCATTATCTGAAAACAGAACATGGTTCATAATATTTTCATTCTTCAGAATGCTTGCAATGAACATATTTCTTGGAAATTTGTGCTAAACTCTTAAATATCGAATTTTAAAAATATATATATTTAATCATTATTTGCATTAAATGAAGCAAGCATTACACCATGGATTTTTTTTAACAGCTTTTATCTATCCTATGCTACAGTATTACTGTCTGGAGCTGTCCCAACTCTCCAGCCAGTGCAGTGTCTCAATTCGAAGATCATATTGAAAAATCCATTTATCTAATCTCTCAACAGCCATGGGGATCTTACTGATCAGTCTAGCCATCTCGCATGGCACATGGCTCTACATATATGCCATGATAGAGATTTTAGTGATAATCCAGCCAGCCAGCCATGTTTGTGGCATGACCATTAACACTGACTGGACAGCATCCTGCATGACTGGAAACTGTGCCAACCATGCTCCATGTGAACCAGCTGTCTGTCCTGGCTAGACAAATCTGTCTGGCAGAGCCTGTATTCCATATGATCATTGCTTACCCACTGAAAAGTTGCAATGACTTATAAAGAGAAGATGGCATTGTGTCATAAGTGTCACCATTGATGTTTTATCAAGATATTGAGGCAGCACTGGAACATTACATGCAATGAGTTTGATTATGCTTGTAAAGCACAGCCTTACTCAGATCCCACCATGGAATAGACTGAGTCAAACTTTAAGACAGTCATCAAAGAGGAAGGTGTTGTCAGTTTCAGAATTCCTTCTACACCCTACTGCCACACATGACTATTAGGTCAAAGCATCAGTAGATACTGACAATGATGAAGAGACTTCATCCTTCCTACTGCTTCCTCAGTGATGATCAGGGAAATTAATGATGTCTATGTGGAAGAGTCAGTGATCTGGGGAATACTAAGGACTTTTTTATATATACAAAAGCCATTATGTTGGTACAAAACCCACTCGAATGCCTTTCATACTTAATGCTCGAGTCTGGATAAGAAAATAGTAACACTCTGCCCTGCTCTTTTATAAAGTGGATAAGAATGTTTTTCAATCCACATTGAAGTAGGTTCAGATTGTTGATCCCACATCTTTGATGTTAGACATGGCCTCTTTAGCAATTTTCCAACTGGCCAAAATATCAGGCAAGGAGTGTGCCTGGGAGGCAACAGCCAGAAATGTTCAGGTCAGTAACAGGGCAGCTCATCATTCTATGGTGATTTGGTGATTGCGCAGACTGCTTCTGTACATCTCAATCTGATGTGGCACATATTTACATTCTATGTCACTTAAGCCAAATCATGACCTGGCATTAAGGATGAGGCTGTTTGACCTACCATTACACTTTGCAGGCAAAATAGGCGAAGTTCAGAGATAGGCATCCCCTCGAACTTACCATCCACACTGTACAGTCTTTTAAGACCAATTTGTCCATTCCACAGCAGAATGACAGTAGGCAAACAACAAAAGTGGATTTTTTCCCTCCCAGGTTCATATCTCAATCTAATACCAAGAGGCAGCAATCAGTTTAGGAGGCAGTCTGATGAGGGAAGGGCAAGAAATTACACTTTCTCCTCCTCCAAACATCATGACCTATGAACCTCATTGCCTGAAAACATTGCAGTTTCAATCTTGGATCAGCCTATTTCCGCAAGTTGAATAGGTGATTCAAGTCATTTCAAAGCGGCTTCAGATTTCATTTTCTCTAAACCCTCATCTTTCATTCCCTTCCCTTCTGACAGACATACTGTCAGATCAGTAGAATGGTTGGATATGATAAAAGTGCAGTGGAGATTGTGATTGTGATTAAAACACAATGTCAGGGGTTTTATTCAAGACTTTTCCTTATATGATCAGTTGATGGCAAGCTGTAGCTAAACTGAATTCTTCTGTTGAAGCTCAAGAGGAATGACATCCTCCCAAAATCAGCAGTAAGTTTTATTATTCTTAGAGGTAAAAAAAATTCCTATCCCATTTGAATCATCTCGGGTTTTCTCATGAACTTTTATGAATCTGACACAAAGAGGCAAGTCATGGCACACATAAACAACTTTTTCTTCCAGTTATGGCCGGGAAGCAGGATATCACCCCTCAAATCAAATCTTTATGGCTGAAATGCTTGTCATACTCTGAAGTCTCATACGATCAAAGTAACCTCTTGCTTTCAAATATAACATTTCAATCCAAAACGCGATCAAAGCTATTGAGCTTTGCAGAGACAAATTCCGAATCCAATGGATCCTGTGGTGGTAGCCCAATGGCTGCCAGATCCAGTTAAAACCAGTGCAGCCTCTTTGCTTCAGTGGATTCACCAGTAAAATTTTGCTCATAAAAATTCAGCAGTCAACTTCATAACTGGTTATAGAGGTTACATATGCCAAGACCATGGGCTGTGTTGCTTTCACATTAGCTTCTCATTTGCCATTTTATTCCCTTGAAAATTAACCGAGGTATTAATAGGATGATCATCATTTCATCCGACTTATTCTTCTAACATTAATGTGATCAGGGAACATATTCGAAGGAGAAAGCAAACTTTTCCAGTATGTTGTTTCTCCAAGAATACTTACCTAATCATATTGTTTACAAACTTTTCCAGCCACATCACTATGCAAACATCACTCAGCTTAAACACTAGCAACATTGGTGGTAACAAGGGAAAGTAATAGACAAGAGTTATTGCCCTTTTTCTTATGATGTGGACCAAAAAACAAAAATTTGCACCTTTTTGTTGGGCAGGATCTGGGAGTTAGCAGGATTATATATTGTAAAGTGAAACTGATTGGGTAAGTATTCTTGAAGAAACATAATATAAAAATTTGCTTTATTTTTGTGCTGGCACAGAAAAAAACTTTTAATCTTGAGAAGAATAAACGTGGTATACAAACTTTCAGTGATTACCTTGATATATTTGCATGACCGGTCATTATTTTTGCACAGCTATTCATATTGATACAGTAATTAACATGTATAACTCATGTTGATATTTTCCCAAGGCTATATGTATGAAAAATGTTGGCCAATTTACTTTTCTTTTTTCCTTAGTGGCTTTGTCAACATATTGTTAAAGCTTTTCAGCATGAAACACATTTCATAATTCACATATTATTTTTTTTCTATTCAGGCTGGAATGTACGAGTCAGTCAACCATGTGTACAAGATCTTGAATAGCATTCATGAGGCCAACAGGGACTATAAGAAACTGGCTCACATTCATGGCAAACTGCAGGAAGCCTTCAACCAGATCATCAGACAGGTGAGATCCTAAGAGATGTGTGTGTGTGTGTTTTCGTGTGTGTATGCATGCATGTGTCACAGCATGAAATCTTGTGTCAGTTGGAATATGATGCCACATTCAGTAATGATATCATGAAGGAGGTGAACAGGTATTGTTACCAAGATATCCATTGCATCATAAGTAGCTTTCTATTTGTCATTGTTGTTTGCCAAAAAATAGACATAAGTAATACTTAGAACACTAAAATAAAAAATGATGGTACTTGTAATTATTGTTCAGCCTACAGAAGCTCTACATAGCAAGTATTTTGGCATAATTGTAGATACATCAGTACATTCACACATCGATACAGCCATATATCCATATATCTGTCCAAATAGGTAGTGCCAAGTTGTTTGGATTAAACCTTATTTTATAGTATGACTTTTTAACTAAATAAAAAGGTGGGAATGACAATCTCTTGTTAATCTGTTCAACAGATTTGCTTGTTTTTATAGCATGTTACTTGCTCATATATTAGTTGGATTCATTACTAAACATAGATATACTGATGCATTATGTGCAAGGAGATCAAGGTAGATGCATTTTGTTTGGAGTAATCAGTAGAACACAATATAGACATGCAGTGATTTGTAGTAGTATCTGTTCTACATCATGCTCATTGATGAATTGGATTGTTTTGCTTTGTGTACCTTACCTATACAAGATAGTTAAATGGACTCTCTCACAGCAGAATTTGACATGACACATCACCCTGGTTATTGTGAACCAAATGAATGATCTCTGAAAGGTGGTTGTTTTTATCTCAGACTTCCTTTCCTTTCAATTGTCTCTATATCAGACATTTCCCAAAGGATAGGTTTAACTGAGCTGTGAGCAGGACCTGTTTACTGGTCATACATAGTATAGATTAGAGGCATTAGTTATGGTGGTCAAGAAATAAAGGGGTTTTTTATGTTGAAAAAAGTTGGTGCTAAAATTCTGGAAAATCATGTTTTTCAAAACAACCATGTTGGGGGATTTGGGATTACAGAATAGATTGTGTTTTTATTGTGATATAGTATGTTATGGCAGGTATGTTTATGATCAGTCTAGAATTGATGGACACATTTCCATGTCGCAATTCAATTCAGCCAGTGTGGTGCAAGTTCCTTTGGTTTGCCTAGCAAGGAAAAAACATACGTCTCACCCAATTTAGTGTCAGCATCAGTTTATTGCCATTCAAATAAATGATCAACTACATCATTACTAGTTGAGTTCCTTAATAATGATGGCAGCACATTTGGAAGACATCCACCAAAAGTTGGGTGAGTTCTATTCTGGACAATGGCAGGAACAATCTTCTTCCCCGTTTTGGTTACCTAGGCTTTTTAGTGAACTGGAAAAAGCTGGATCTTGACCCATTGCATCATTTTGCCCACCTTAACTTGGAGTTTATCACCAGTCTCAACATCTTCTGTCTCTCTCACATGTGGTATGGATTATTGAATTTGTTGAGTTAGTTTCCAAAAGTAAGTAGATTACAGTAAGAGTTTCTGCAGCTTATTTCTGCAGTAGATCTGACTGATTCTGCCTTTTCATGTGCCCTTTGATAATGGCCAGTGGCACAACCTTTCTGGTCAACTTGTTCTGAAAGTTAGATTCATGGCCAGAACAGTATTATTGTTACACCAGTGTTGGCTCATGACAGGAATTCCTCTGGAAAAAGCCTTCAGAAATTGCAGTATTTATCCAATATCTACAACTGTCCACTGTGGTAGCACAAGGAGATCATCTAGGTCAGTCATAAAAGCCCTAATCATGCATGTGGTATATGACATGTTGTGTGTTTTACTGTTGTGACTAGATTTACGCTGTTTACTATGCAGATAGTGATTTGTTTTGTTTCTTTCCTTTATGGCATGGAAAAGAAATGAGGGGGAAAAGAAAAAAAAATCAGAAAAGCCTGGCTTCCATCAAAAAATGTTATTTTATTTATTTATTTATTTTATTTCAGGAAGGGAAGCGTATGTTTGGCACCTACTTCCGTGTTGGTTTCTATGGCAACAAGTTTGGAGATCTTGATGGAGAGGAATTTGTTTACAAGGAACCTTCCATAACCAAGCTTCCAGAAATCTCCCATCGTTTGGAGGTCTGAATCCCAAATGAGTATTTAAGTGTAATTAGGTTGGAGTTGGGTTAAAATAGATCAATTAAAAATTTTGTGAAACAAATGAAATTATCAGTTGTCCTATTTTGGACTGTTGTAGATAGAGACTTAAGCCTTAAACTATGATTGGGGTGTCAGTGTAGTCTGTCATTTCCATGTGGCATATTTAAAGAATGGAGAGAAATAAAAAATGGACCTTTTTATATACAGGATTATGCTGACATACCAATAAATTTCATCCATTATTCCAACCAACCAGCCAAACAACCAATCAAACATATACATACACAGACACACACATGCATACATACATACATACATTTATACATACATAGACACACACATAACACACACACACATAACACACACATACACACACTAACAGACAGATACATACTGGTACATACAGGGGCACCAAGTGGTCTAAAGTACTCACCATTACGGTTCATTGCAATCTCACCTCTGTCTGCATGGGTTCAAGTCTAGGTCTTGGCCAGTGTGGTTATGTGAGAAAGCTTACCAGTAACTTCTCGTGAGTTGTGGGTTCTTTCCGGGGTTTTCCCGGGTTCTTCCTCCACCATGGCTTTAAAATCCTATAAACACACACACACATGCAAGCATATTATATCAATGGATACCACAAGTAGTTGCATTTTCTTAATCATTACTACCATAATGCATATGTTGAAAGAATGCTATTGCTATACCAAGCTAAACAATACCAGCTCTGATATTTCTGTAGTTATATGGTTGTTCTTCATTTATATGTTCCATTTTGTGAATGTATAACTTGACAATGCATTTCTCTTTTATTTTGTAATTTATTTCTTGTGTTTCAAGATCATGTATTCAAAAATTTGATAAATCTGACATAGTTTATGTTGAAGAGGAAATAAAATAGTTAGTTATAAACACACACACACATGCATGCACACACACACACACATGCATGCACACAGTATGCAGTGTTTGGGGTGGGTGTTGGGAATAGGGAATAATGTATAATAGGAAGCTTCTCAATTTTGTTGTGGATTGCCATTGAAATTACTGCTGTTTATTTTATGGTTTTTTATTATAAATACCAAAGTGTTTTTCAGTTTTAAGATCCTTTATTGTTTTCCATGTTCTAGAGTTTCTATGGAGAAAGATTTGGTTATGATAGTGTGCAGATGATTAAGGACTCCAACACTGTGGAGAGAGAGAAACTAGATCCCAACAAGGTAACAGTATACCATATAATGATAACTATATTCATGTTTATATGTACCTGTTGATTATAATCCTGGCATCCTGTTAAAACCTGGTTTTTTTCTAACCCCATAATTCCAGTTTCTGAATGGATAGATAACCCATTGGCTCCAGAATGAAAGCCAGCACTGAAATATTGTCCCATACTTCTTTGAGTAATAAGAACAAATCCCTTTTTTGATCATCTCAGTATACTTTAGAGAAAGATGAACATGAGAGAAGAATCCAAAAACTGAGGTTCCTAGACAGAAGGCTGTTTCCCATGAATGCGAGGCTGTTCTTATTACTTAAACCAGGGATTGTTATAAGTAAAAATATACTATTGTTGCAAAAAAAATAAATTGCAGATAGTTTTGGGTCGGCTGATAAGGCATAAATCCTGTTTATTTTGCCTGTTAAGATTAGAATGACTTGGAAACAGGTCTCATAAGAAAGCTGAGTCAGCAAGGCTATAAAACATTGATTTAAAGGGTGCATTATTCAACTATATCAAAACCAATGGTATGTTGAATTTAAGATAAAGTGCAAATGTCTTCAGTTGACACAAGTTTAAATAAAGCTTAAAGGTAAAAGAGGTCTTTTATGAAAGCAAAGAAAGGTGGCCCTGTTATGATTTGTGATACTCAGGCTTTTAAGGGACAGATCTGTTTGCATTACTTGAGGAAGATCTCTATTTTCCTTCACTTTTAAAGTGGTTGGTCTTCTATCAGTTCTTTACACCACTTGTTTGCAGAAATAATTCTAACAGTATGTTTGACATGAGACAGAGATGCAGTTTCAGTATTTAATCGTTTGGATAAAAATAAACCCTGCTTATCAAGTTATTTCAGCATGCTTATCAAGTTATGTCAGCAGGCAAGGAAGGGGCAGGATTTTTCATGCCAGAACCTCATGAGAATTTGCAGACTTTCTGCATCAACTGGTACATGAAAATGTTGGCACCTGTGGTACCATTGGCAGCAGTATTGATGACATTGGCATCCATATAGAAGTGTTTCTTGGTCCTCTTATTAGCCAATGCAGCTGTGTATGATAGGGGTGATTATCTTGAACGTATTTTAGACTCCATCTGCCCATGATTACCTATAATTAAATAGCAAAACAATAGCATATGTGGAATAAATCAATAAAGTGTTGTACTAAGCTTATTATTAAGTTAACATTCAGCCTTAAGATCAATGATGTTCATTTACTGATATAGCTTGCAAAATGGTTGAGTACTGAGATGTATATAGTATTGACTAGTAAGGCAGTGCAGTCAGGATTGGGCTGAATAGCTTATTGTCCAACAAAGTAAACAATTAAAGTGCAAAATATTCAGCTGTGATGAAACATTAGTGAGACACAATAGGAAAATGACAGAGCATAATTCTCTGATGATAAAACTCCTTAGGAGTGTTCAAAATAGTTGAAAGGCAGAATATGGAAGATATTTTTGAGGCCTTTTGTGAAGATGAGTGGAAGTAGTAAATGATGATTGATGGTGCCTGGCTGTAATCTTATCTGTCCAAAATGAGACCAATCTTGTATGGTTTACATGTTACATGTTGTTTTTAACACTTTAATTGCTAAGCAATCCAAAATATGTGCTTATTGTCTTTTTTAACTTGGGATGGAAGGATTTGTAAGCTTGTAACTGTTCAAATATGTATTATGATTGAGAGATGTATTTGATGAAATGATTAATAAATGTACTGAAAGAAAAGATAAACTATCAGGTATGCAAAATAATTATTATTGTCACCAGAATTTGCAGAAATGTTGACAGTGTCATCTTTCCAGGAGTGATTGCAGCAGCATGGGTGGCAGAGGAAATTATTTATGGATTTATCAAGTTAAATTTTTTCATGCAATAGCTTTTGAAAGTATATACAAGAAATGGAAAGGACTATAGCTTGTGCAGAACCCTTGTTGTCAGTGCAGTATATTTTCTGTTTTGCAGGCTTGTATTCAGATTACCTATGTTGAACCATATTTTGACTCTTATGAGCTTCGAGATCGAGTCACCTACTTTGAGAAGAACTGCAACATCAGTAAGTTTTACTTTACATGATGAGAGATTAGGAAAACTTTAGTGGATTCTTTATGATTTTACTCATTCTTCAGATGCCTTTCTATAATCTTTGCAGTCAATATTTTCTCCCAGTTATTTTAGACATTGAACATAGCACCATAGTAACCATATTTGCCATTTAGATATTATTATAATATTTGTATTATAACACACTATTTAAGGACAATTGTTTTATCGAGTTGCAACCCTTGTTTGACTCGCAACTTTGCCCCACCATTTAATTTCCACTTGTTACCTTTTGAAAGACTTCATGCATTGAAATCAATTTTGGTATGAAGCTTTACATTGGAAATCTAATTTGGTTATACATTACAAATATCAAGCTTGATTTAGCATGTCACTGTTTTCTTGCAAAACTTTATAAAGTTGTGGCCCTTGTCTTAGAACTTTGCCATTTGGTTCCAGCTAAATAAGTTTGGAAGGAATGCATGAATTTAGGCCAGATTTTTCATGAAGCTTGATATCAAAAATGCTCTAATCATGTTTGATTTTTAGTTCTACTGGTCACAGACCAGAAGAGTTTATGGAACAGCTTGTGTCATGTATTGTTCATCATCTGACATCCATCCATCTGTCAACACCCAGGTTTGTTATTCATTCTCTTTGTAAACTAATTGGAGGATTTCCATGAAACATCTAATTGACCTAAAATAAAAATGCTCAGACATTCATTATACATGTAGCACTGCAGCAACTTTGTTATTTGACTGCTCCTGAAGGGATATTATCGTGGAGTGTTCACTAAAAGACTTTCCATGATGTCTGTTTGGCCCTAAGTAAGTGAAAATGGTGCTTAACTCTGATATGGCTACCACTGCAGCCATCTTGAAAATCTTATCACTTCTCCTCCTGAACTGAAAGTTATATCAACATGGGCATTCACAAAACCACTTCTTATAATGCCTTGTAGTTCTACTTGGACACCCAGTAAAGTGCCACAGTGGCTGTCTTGAAAAACATCTTGTTATCACTACTTGTTCTGGATGGATGGTCATGTCAACATGAGGTTTTCAGTTAAAGACATTTTATTATGTTTAGCTAAATGAAAATGGTGCAAATCTGAGATCCAATATGATGGCCATAGTAGCCATCTTAAAAGTCATTATTTCTTACTTACCCTCCTAAATAGAAAGTCATCTCAAATGGGGCTTTCACCATAAGACTAATTATGATGTATAATTTTTCCAGAAGAAAATTGGTGCTGATCTGATTTCATATATGGCCACCATGGCAGTCATCTTTCTGTCACTAAATGGAAAGTCATATCAACATTGGGTTTTCATCAGAAGGCTTCATATAGTATCTAGTTGGTGCGAAATGAAAATTATGCCAATCTTACATTTACATTGGTAGCCTAATTGGATATCAGATTGGCATACCTACCATATTGCTAGATAGTGGCAGGTGTAGAGACTCAGAAAGTGTTTTCAGCTCCTAAAGTAGGTGGGGGTTGGGCAGTACAGGGGTTAGTTTGCATGACTGAAAAACATGTTTTGTCCAATAGAGAATACACTATCTTTTCATATTAAGTCAATGGAAAAAAATGTGGTTGAAAATTGAAACCTGAATAAAATGTATGTTTTCTTCAAAGCATTTAATACACAGGCAAAAAAGGAAATAGTTGGTAGATGTAACATTGCAAAAATATCATTACCATACATAAACACATATGACATTAAATAAGAAGATATAAATAAAATTTATGTTTTTTAAAATCCTTTGAATGGCAAAATATGTTTAATTAGATGCAGTCTTTGCTGCTGTCAACAGTTAAATATGGGTTTTTGAAGGTAATGCAAGTATTATTATTGTTCATCTTCACACTCAGTTGAGACTGGATGGTACTGTTGTTCAAACTTACCAGCGGGATTCTCTGAGTGGACGCTGATTTGTTCTTGATTACCATAACATTAGCCATTATTAGAACTTTCACCACAAGGTTTCTATAGGTAAATGAATATACATCACATTATTGACTGACCATTTCATTGGGGAAAATAGGGTGGGGGGGTGGAGACATTTTTATTCAACCCCTGTCCGATTGTATGGACTCTAACAATTACTTATTATTGTCTTCCAATCAATTATATTCATGGCGAAAATCATCCTGAAAAGCATGAGCAAATTAATAGTCATTATTTTACCAAGATTAAAATAACAAATAATAATTAAAATTACAAATCTGAATGTTCAGTTCAGCATTTCACCTTAATTATATATGTATGATGCTACATTTTCAACGGATAATATACACTTTAGCATTGCACCTGCAGGATTATTTGCAGGGGGTGGGTCAGGATTTTTGCAGGTACGGGTCAGTCATTCATGACTGGGAGAGTTAGTATAAGAAGCAGTCAGAAACCAAAGCATATTAAGCAGAAACCATCCATATTAAGCATTTTGAGCAGAATTTTTAGCTTCATTTGCATGATTAAACTTGTTGGAATTTATATGAGTATATTTGCAGTATGATTTTTGGGAGGTTGGGTCATGTGACCTCCCCCTTGACCCATCCTGCAGACACACATGGACTCTAGGATGATTTATATCAATATAGTGTTTGCAGAATTTGCAAAGATTCTAATTCCCTGCCCCTTTTGCTTCACAAGTAAAACTCCATCAGTCTAGAGTTCTGAAATTTATTTTGCTGGGCTTTGCTTGCTATTTGCTAATTACTGCTTTCTTAATCTCCATCAAAAATGAATCATCCTTAAATATTATTCTATTATATTATTAAAAACATCCTGCTTATCATTTTGTATTTGGAGTAAAATTTATCTTCAGAGAAACATTGTTACTATTCACAAACTTCCCAATAAACTTTAATACAAATGGCTTTAACATTCTGATTCAAGGCAATGATGTATACTGATTTTTGTTCTTGAAAATTCATCAAGCTCCAGATTCTGGTTGATTTTTTTTTTTAAATTTTTGTTTGGAACTTTTCTAAATAGCTCTTACAGTGTCGATGTTTGACATATTATTATTTATTATTGTACAGGTTCTTCTATCCTATTTCTTGTATCTAGACCCAATTCCAAAAGTTTTATTATACCTTATCAAACTGTAAATATCTTCCTAAATAAAGAAGAAATTCTAATTAATGGCCTTCAGCAGTTGAGTAGTTTTACCATAGACCAAAATGCCAATATGCATATTTCAGTATTTAGCATTGGAAAGGGATGATAATTTTTTTTTAAAAAATCCATTAGGATGTCCACTTTTGTAAAATTAATACTTTCTTCGCAGCTCAAAATGATGCAGTCATTACCTTATAACATCATCATTATCATGCCATTTGTTGCCATAGTGATAAGAACTCTGGGAGGGACTGGACTGACATCATAGATGCAACTTCAGTCTCCTATTAAACAATGAAAAAGAAAAATGCATATAGTTTTAATAATCCCAGTTGTAGTCTTGTTAAAAAAAAAGATAAAGTCAGTAAAAAGAGTACAAGACCTTAGAAAACTTTATCATTTATAATCTGCTGTAAACTACTCATGCAGACTTTGCTTTGTTGAAAACAGATGCAGCCTGTAATTTGTATTATAAAAATATCTGATCTTGAACTTGGATAAATTTTAGGAATTTTAAAATACTCAGTCAACTATTGTTTTGTGAACAAATGGGGGCAGGGTACTTTTTTTACCATTCTTCTCTATATAATAACCCATGGGGGCAGGGCACTTTTTACCACACTTCTCTATCTAATAACCCATGGGGACAGGGCACTTTGTACCATACTCCTCTATATAATAACCCATAGGGACAAGGTTTTTCTTTTGATACTTCTCTATATAATTACCCTGAGGAGCTGGATACTTTTCCCCCTATACTTATCTATCTAATAGCCCTTGGGGACAGGGTTCTTTTTCTCATACTTCTCTATATACTAACCCTTGGGGACAGTTTACTTTTGGGGACACATATTGAACTAAAAGCAGCACAAGAAAATGCACAGCAATCTATATAAATGTTTTAATGATTATGGATTGCATTTTCCCTTAGATATGTAAAAGTATAAATATTTTAATAGTTAAATACTCCAACATTTCACATCTTTTGTCCCCAAAATACTAGTCATGATGCAGAAATTTAATTTTATTTTTAATTACTTTGATGAATGCAAATCCAATCCTTTTATAACACATTACTTTCTTGGAAGCTAACTGTATATTTAAGAATGCAAATGAAACAATCCGCTGTTTAAATAGTTTATCTACAGTTTTGACTTGCAATGTCCTATAAGACAAAGAAAATAAATTTGAGTGTAAATGTTAATTGGTTGACAGTTAAGTCCCTTTTTTGGTTCCTTACAGAGAGGTTTATGTACGCCACTCCATTCACACTAGATGGTCGTGCCCACGGTGAGCTACATGAACAGTACAAGAGGAAGACTATTCTCACCACCAACCATTTCTTCCCCTACATCAAAACAAGGCTCTCAGTCATCAACCGGGAGCAGGTATGCTGAGGGAAAAATTTGTTGCAATTAGAAATTCCAGACTTCTGTATTAAATTATGTTATTTCAAACATAAGATGTCTTGATCAGACATGATTGCAGTTGTTTTATCCTTTATTTAGGCTCACCATTAAACTAACAGTACTGTATTTTCTGAATGTGTGGATGACTAAAATATCATTATTTTTGCTGCCCAGAGATGTATATTATTTATTTTCTGTCCCAAAGATAATAGGGGAAGAAAATAATTGCCCTTCTCCCCACAGTACTAAAATTAGCATCTGAGATTGTGTACTACAGTGAAGAAGAACAGACTTTTCTGTCTTAACATGTAAAAAAAGGAATAAAAAATTGACATTGCTTGCCTAATTTTTGTATTTGATGCATGTCCATGAACCATAATATCCAGCAATACATGTGTTAGAGCCAGATTTTCTGTGTCTTGTTATGGGATAATTCTGACCAATGACTTCTTGCTTAAGCTCTTAAAAACTCACTATACTCTTTGCTGCTAATAAAGCTTCCTAAGAATAAAGGCACAGATAAACTATAATTTCAAGAGTTCTCAATGATTTGCTGGTATAATAATAATAATAATAATAATAATAATAATAATAATAATAATAATAATAATAATAATACTTTATTTATGATTTGTGTCTAAGTTAGTGAATTTCCCCCTTGAGGCCCTCTTAAGATAAGTATAATAATGTGCATTATATGAAGGATAACAGTAATTACTGTCTATTTTAATGTGTTCAATATTAAAATACTAAATTCCATTATCTGTTAGAAACATATAGCAGAAGCTTGTTCTACAGAACTATACCAGAGTATTGGAAGCTTTTTTAAATTGCTGTTCTTGGTTTTGGTACTCGAAGGTTCGCATGTGACATCGATCTCAACTTGTATTTGTTTGTTGAAAAAGGTTTGAATAAATCCTGAAGATCTACTGGTGCAGTTCTATGTAGATATTTGTATACAAGAACTGCCTTGAAAAAAACCACAATGAGACCACAATGTATTATTCTGCTGGTTACAGTACAAGCCCATAATTTGACATTGTGCTGCTTGCACTACAACCCCACATTGTATCATTGTGCTATTTTTCTACAACCCCACAATGTATCATTGTGCTGCTTGCACTACAACCCCACATTGTATCATTGTGCTGCTTGCACTACAACCCCACATTGTATCATTGTGCTGCTTGCACTACAACCCCACATTGTATCATTGTGCTGCTTGCACTACAACCCCACATTGTATCATTGTGCTGCTTGCACTACAACCCCACATTGTATCATTGTGCTGCTTGCACTACAAGCCCATTTTGTGTCATTGTGCAGGTTACACTACAAACCCATAATGTGTCATTTTGTTGGTTACAACAGACTCTGCTGTACTTTTAGGTGATTTTGTCTCCTATTGAGGTAGCCATTGAAGATATTATGAAGAAGACCAAAGAGCTTGCTGTTGCTAATGCAACAGAACCACCAGACACCAAAATGTTACAGATGGTCCTACAAGGATGTTTGGGCACAACTGTCAATCAGGTTAGCCATTTTTCCTTTAGGGGGCTCTAGGCCATGAATATACAGATAGTTGATTCTTTTTAATTTCAACAGAATAAAATTAAGTTTTCAAGAGATATGATGCTCACGGAATGTGACCATGAAAGAACACAGTCCAAGATGTCATATCCATGTAACATCACAGATGCCATACATATTTAGATTAATGCTTCACATATGAATGAAAGAAAAAAATGATAACAATTCCAGCTACATAAGAGTTGTACATCGTCAATGTTAATATTTTGTGTTAAAGTTTTAAAACTTGTATGTTTTATACAGCAGTTGCACCATTGAACTTGAACTTTACATCAGTAATGCCAAATTCCACATAACACAAATTCTGATAATCCCTGGAACCATTGTAGTTCATTTGGTAGAGCTCCAGACATGTAGTACAAAGGGTCATGAGTTTGATACCCACCCCAGTCAGCCTAGATCAGCTGCTTCAATGAGTCCTTTGGAAAGGCACATTGTACCAATTTCCATGCCATTAAATAACCAGTGATGTGTTGAAAATGTCTTGTATAGTGGAAAATATGATTTGACTGATTACTTTTACTAAACACACACTGGATAATGGCTGTATCTCAGACCAGAATGCCAAGTATGTTCTTTTTTCATCATCAGTCTGATTAAAATTATGATCTTGTGATAATTTGTTGATCTGATGAATGCTTATATAAGGTCATGTACTTTTGACCTTTTGATTCACCAATCAAATTACAGCTTTCACACAGCAAATTTCAATTTGAGCAAGTCTGTCTTAAGCAACCTCCTGTCATTTGCAACTGAAATTATTATTCATGGATTAATTTTTTGATTTATAAATACACTGTCATGCATGATGACATGCTGAAAATGATCTGTGACCACAATTTTTAGAAAATAATTGTTTTAACACTGCTATAAATAACCACAGAATCATATATAACACTAAGGAGGGTCTGCAGGTTAGTACAGATTATGAACCCATATGAAAAAATAATCCTTGAAAGGAGAGATCACTACAGTCTGAAAAGAAGTTACAGAAATTAAAACCAATTCTTTTTAACTGTTTTGTGTTAAAGCTATCTCTGCCACCACTTCCATGCTCAACTCACTATTGTGTGTGAATTTTATTATTAGACCTTATTATTTATTAACCTGTCCTTTGATAACTTGCACACAATAGGATCCAAGAACATAGACCACACTATGAGCAAGGGCATGAGTTTACAAAGGGACCTGAAAAATATTAAGGGAAATCAATCCGTGCAGGAAATCAAAAATAAGGGTTGGGTGGGCAATGCTGCCATTTAATGGTTTAATACTCATTTTATAATTGAGTTGGGAATAATTGTAAGTAAAGAGCTTTTTCTCAAGAATTTGTTTGCTTTCTATATAAAACACCTTTTATTTCAAGATACCCAATCTCGGAATGTGGCTTCAGCAACTTATGAATACAAGTGAAGTCCATTTCAGAAACTTTATTCTTGAGGTGACTTTAGCTTGGATGAATATTGGAAAATGGAAATCTAGCCACAGGACATTTGAACTTACTTACAGGCCCTGTATGGTTGTTTGGTCTTTGCCACTGTTAATGCTGTTACAGATAGTATATCCCCATTCTTTGCAAAATAATAAGTGATTCAAAAGAAATCTTGACCAGAAAACTATCGACAGCCTCTTAAGTTGGAAACTTAAAATTAAAGTGAATGTCATTAGTGGTTACCAGTAAGTATTTTGAGGAAGAAGTTAAAAATGCTTTTGGATTTCATTTTTAAAACAAAAACTTTGGATTGAACTATGAGATGTACAACTCTTCCATTGTCCTTTAATTGACAACACACTGGCTGTTATTCTTTTTATTATTATTGTAACATTTTTCATTAGAATCTAATTCATGTTCAAAAGTTGCTGCTTTATTAGGAATGAAGGATCATATGTAATATATTCCATCTTTTCTTTTCAATCCACTTTAAACATAATATTTATATTAATAAAAAAATCTACTGGTTTGGAAACCAAATTAATGATCCAAAACTTTTTAATCTGCTGGTTCTGTCACATGTCTGTTTGTCAGAATTTTAACAACCCTTTTGTAAACAAATTCTATTTATGCAATATGAAGTTAAGCAAGGAAAGTTAAATCTTTATATTGTAAATTTATTGAAGTTATGGAAATTCACATGAGAGACTTTTAAAAGTTACTGTTTAATAAGGGATTGTTCTACAACAAATTTTGACTTCTGGCAGATTTTCTTAATACTGGTGATCAAAAGTTCTTTTTTCAATTTTAAGTCTTCTGAATTGTTCCTTTATTTATTGCAAATAATGGCCAGTCTAGGTAGCATTAGTCTTTCATTTTTTTATTCTGATTTGTTTTTTTGTTTATTGTAAAAAGGGACCAGTTGAGGTGGCTTTAGTCTTTCTAAGAGGTGTATCAGAGGGCAAGGAGCTGCCATCAAAGCATCACAATAAGCTTAGACTGTGTTTCAAGGACTTCTTGAAAAAGTTTGTAATATTTTCCTTGTATGACGAGATTATATTATTCCTTATTGTTTTTCTTGTTTTATAGATTATGAATTGTTATATTTGTAGAATCATCAATTTACTGTAAATTGTATCAATTTAGCAATGTTAAAACATTGTTCATTTTATATTCAGTACATGGTAGACTTTTATGTTATAATGTTGTTAGGTATTAAACAACTCCAGCATGTGATCTGTTTATTAATTACAAAATATCAGTACAGTTGTGAAGAGGAGACAAGTCTGCCTTGAGAGCATTTTTCTCATAGAACTTGTAACAACATAATGTTTTCTCATCACTCATGAAATATTTCTGTATATCTTCCGAAAAAAATCCTCAATATACTTAAGTACATGATACATATAATTTTACTACAGAATCATGAAATGGGATCCATGATACATACCTTATAACAGGAACCATGTTAAAATGACAGGCCTTACAGTAGATAGAACTATATGTACATAGCTGGTGACCAGATAAATAATCCACAAATAATGTCGAAATTCTGAATTATGGTATATTTCTGCTATGAAACAATTTTTATTTCAATGGACAGAAGAGAAAAAGAATGTAGTAAAGTGTTCATTTGTTGTTTTCTTTAATAAACCATGAAAGGACAACAAAAGTTATCTATACAGCTTATATATCTACGCTAGAGAAAGAAAAAAGATGTTGATGCCAAATATTTATACAAGACTTTCCAGTCTGGCATGTTCTGTTGCATGGGTAATTTCAATTTAACACACAAAAAACTATAAGCAGGTGTTATGGTGCATTATATGGGCCTGTAGAGTACATTGTGTACAGTTACATAAATCATTTTAAATCTCTCATAATGCCATCAGCTTTATGTGAACTTAAAATTAAATTATTAACTTATTTAGCCAGCATTTTTATTGTGCAACATCCTTTGTATAATCTATCCATCAACTTTTGCTTTCTCAACTTCTCCAAAAATATCAGTTGGTTGATTTCAACAAAGCATGGCAGAGCACATTCTGGCATGAATGGCTTTCAGATTTTACAAATGGCACCCATGCACCATCATTATTAAACTGTAAGACCTTTAAATATAATCTTCTCAAATAACTGCTGGACAGAATATGATCAGATTTGGATTTGATTGATATAATTACTAAAATTAGAAACATCTTTAATTGATCTTTTCTAAAGCAAAAAATGCTTCATGGAGTTTGACCATATTTTACAAAAAGTACCTTGCATAGAGGTCTTTACATTTAGTGCAAAGTACCTTGCATAGAGGTCTTTACATTTTGTGCAAAGTACCTTGCATAAAGGTCTTTACATTTTGTGCAAAGTACCTTGCATAGAGGTCTTTACATTTTGTGCAAAGTACCTTGCATAGAGGTCTTTACATTTTGTGCAAAGTACCTTGCATAGAGGTCTTTACATTTTGTGCAAAGTACCTTGCATAGAGGTCTTTACATTTTGTGCAAAGTACCTTGCATAGAGGTCTTTATATTTTGTGCAAAGTACCTTGCATAGAGGTCTTTACATTTTGTGCAAAGTACCTTGCATAGAGGTCTTTACATTTTGTGCAAAGTACCTTGCATAGAGGTCTTTACATTTTGTGCAGAGTACCTTGCATAAAGATCTTTACATTTAGTGCAAAGTACCTTGCATAGAGGTCTTTACATTTTGTGCTGAATTATCATCAGATATTGCCACCAATACTAAAAAAAATAAATGACTTTTTCAGACACTGCTGTCCAGAATTTGACAGATGACATATGCATATAGAGGTCTGTCATTTTTATGTGGCTGTGTAATCTGCCAAATTGACACAGTGGCATTAAGGGCTGTCATTGTCATACAATTGATGCAAATATATGCCATCCAGCATGACTGCTGCTACTTAAAATCCTTAAAACAATTTTTTATTACAAGCCATGCAACAGATTTGGACCAAATTCACAGAAAGTATCCTGGCACGATAGTTTTTTTTTAATACAAATTATAATATACCAAGTAAGGCTACTGACAGTAAAAGGAATATAAACATTTAAACAGCTTTAAACATTTAAACAGCTTTAAACATTTAAACAGCTTTTTTTCAAGAATGACTTAGCATAATTTTACAGCAATCAACCTGGCATAAATGGCATTTAGATTTATACGGATATCGCCAGTCAACCATCAAATCTAACTTTTGTTGCTAGCAATTAATCTTCAGATTATTTTTCAAATACCACTCTGCAGAATTTAACCAAATTTGGCAGAAGGTATCCCAACATAAAGGACTTATGGTGTTGTTTATGGTGTTGTATAAATGATGCTGATGTGCCATCAAATATGGCTTACTCTTATTAAAGACAGAATAACCTTTAAAAGAGAGTATTTTTAAAATTGTTTGACAGTTCAGCTAAATTTGACAGAAAACATCCTTGCTTAAAGGCTATTAAGATTTTTTTTATAGGTTTTGCAGATTTGCCGGTAAATATGGCAGCTGTTACTAGAAATAGATTGACCTTGAAACAACTATGTCAAAAATAAAAGCTCAAAAGGCTTTGACCAAATTTGACTAAAAGCATCCTGGAACGCTTGCCTTTCGGTATGGGACAAATGATTTTTGGATAAATGGTGATGATGTACAATCAGATATTGGTCAGATGAACTAGAGAACTTTTAAACAGTTGCTTTCGTAACTTATGTGATCAACTTCATCAAAATAAATCTGTAAAGAAAGTAATCCTTTTGACCCAGATTTCTAAGCCAGTTGCAGTTGCATTTTTCTGGAAGTAGATGGCAACCAGGTGAGCAATACCCACTAAGGACTGCTGTCAGAATTAATGCCTGGAGTCCCATTTAAACAGATTTTGATCCTTACTGGCTGTAGAGTATGTAATTGGTGAATCCAATAAAGTTCTTTATCTTTCCAATAGACGTTGCTTTGAAAGCTCTGGATCAGATTGGATAATTTCTTATATCTAATACTTAACATAGTTTATGCAGTGTTGAGATTGGTTAAAGTGTATAGATATGAGGGTATTTGTTTTATTATGGATATTCCAGTGTAATTTTACTCTCTCTTATAATTCAATTTTTGGTCTCACCTACATATTGTTTGCCACAGAGATGGAGGTGAGTAAGTAAATATTACATATAATACAAATACCTCTTTACTCTTATATTTGTGGCTTGTGCTTCAATATATTTTAAGTTTTTTACTTTTTGGCAACACTCTTGAAGATAGTTCACCACGTTTTGTCATTTTGCAAACTTTTATCGTGGTTTCCTAGTGTCCTTATATGAGGATCTATTGGTTGGGTAACAGCAAATGCTTGCTTGTTGCATTCCGAAACTGGATTGTCCAGTTTTTTTCTCTTTGTTAGTGTTCACATCTCTTCTTATCAATAGGGGTGTGAAGGAACTGGATAGAAGTGCTAATGCACTATTGTAGAGACTCATGGAGCTATTGGTGGATTTGGAATCTATAGTTAGGCTTTCTGTAGAGGGTCATCTTCACTTCCGATTAAGTTTAACCTGAAAGTAGTTAATGCCTTATAGGATGTGAATTGGTGTAGTCCTATCAGACATCACTTCCTCTTGTTAGAACTTGCTTTATGATTAGCATGAAATACATCAAATCGAATTTTTTAACAGATGCTATGATGCTTTACACAAGAACAAACTGCTGATCACAGTTGAACAGAAGGACTACCAGAGAGAGCTGGAAAGAAACTATCACTCCATCAAGGAGAAACTGAGACCAATGATCTCATCAAATGCTAGCACTCTCAAGCGGTCTAGACACCATAAAAGGTAGAGAGGTTTTATTTGACAAATCCAGTGATTAACGAAGATTGCCTGAGACATTATAAATATCAGAGAGAAAATAAATAGGCACAGGATGTTTTAGAGCAAGCATAAAATGCAAACACTCTTTCCTGTACAATGTAAGTATCAGCATTCATACCAAATCATGATGCTTCTCATAACAAATGCTATTTTGAAGTAACAACAGTAGCAAAAGTGCTAACAGTCCTAACATCGTTATGTTTGGAGAAAATGGGATGCAATAAAACATTTTAATATTCTTTGTAACCTGTATATTGCATACCAGGTAGGTAGTTAAAATCCATTTGTCACTGACTTTTACATGGCTATCTGTATCAGTTTTGTCTGAGTATTGACAAATAAATTAGCAAGTAAACATAAATGCACTCACAAACTCTCCAATCACCTGTTATGATGAATCTAGATATCGTACTCTTGGAGGACAGAATTTTCCTTTGCTTATTTACCTGGATCTAAAACAGTTACTGGTGTTCAATTTAAAGGTAAGCTGTATCACTCACCTTTATCTTATTAATGATGGATAACTTGATATAAATGGATACATTTTGCCTTAATTAAAACTTTAAATTTGAAAAGTCATATATAATGCAGACATATTTTTTCAGGCTTTCTAATACACATGCTATTATTTCTTTCTCATGGTAATAATAGAGCATCTTATCATAATGTGAACATATTTGTAACTTGTTTCCATTAATTTCCATATCATTCTGAGGTACCATCTTTCGTCTATTTCAAAAATGCTGCAAATCATCAAATTTATTATTCATTCAACAATGATCCTTCCTCAGTTGACAGATTTAAAGACCAATTCAATGACCCTTCCCTAATCAACAGATTTAAAGACCAAATCAACAATGACCCTACCCTAATCAACAGATTTAATGACCAAATCAACACTGACCCTTCCCTAATCCGCAGATTTAAAGACCAATTCAACAATGACCTTTCCCTAATTCAGATATCAATCAAATTGTTAGTTTTTGCAACACCAAAATAATTGATTCTGATGAAAACTAATGTATTGAGTTCAGTTTAGTTTGATATGAAATGCAATACATAGATTCTGATTATTCCATTTGGCTCACCACTGTGAAGAAATTAATACTGTTGTACAACCTCAAAGTTGATGTCAGCATTCCACAAGTATATAAGCACATATTTACAACCACACTGCATCTCAACCATTCAGTCTTTCTAAGTCAGTTGTGAGCAATTTCAATGTACCTAATCCCTGTAAAAGGTTCTGTTTTTGTTCATGCAGGTACAATTAGTTGTACATTCATGATTATGTTTTGCATTTGCCTCAGGCTTTTTGCACACTGCATTGTTTGTTTCTCAACTACTGTTCATGTTAGAATCTTCAAACTAGATGACTGTATGCATCTCTGTTAGTACCACACTCTTCAAACAGGAGGAGGTCACTCTGACCCACATTTTCCTTTTTCTGACTTAGGTTAATATTTTGCATTAAGCTTTGGCTAAATATGTTGTTTTTGGTACCCAATTATACCTTGAATCATGAAACACTGCAAAGTTAAATTGTTAAACTGGAAGATTGCATTCATCTCTGTCAGTATGAAAGTACATTAGGTTGCATTTTTGCATCTGATTCATAAGTATTTTGTATGCTGCTTAATGTCCTATCTTGAATCACGAAAATTGATAGGGGGATGCATCTAACTTGATTTTCATTTCTTAGGCACTGTTCTTGCTAGAATCGTAACATTACTAATGATGTGCATTTTTATTAGTATCACAAATTATTGCATACTTCATCTTTTACTGGTTAAGTGCTTGCAATTTGCATATTAAGCTTTTTTTTAAAATGTTTTATGGATTCCATGATACCTAGAATTGTGACCAATATTTCATCTTACATAGAACCATGAAAGTTGTTGAGGAAATGAATCTTGATATACCCTCATTGTAAAAAGAGGTCTATGTGCCATGTTTCAGGCGTCATTGATTGTTGAAATTGCATTTTTAAGGTTCTTTTATTGGATGCTGTTTATGGGTCTGTCATTAAACATAATAATTTGATGGGGTGCCATTAGTACTAAATGCTTACAAAGGTCACATTGACCCACATTTATGTTTTTGTATTTGCTTTGCTTATTACCATGTATGTTCTTCCATGTTAAATGCATCCAAAGTCCATTCTGACTAATGCAGTTCAAAGCAGGAATATCTAAATATGTTTATTCGCAGATAAACTTTCTGTATTAAAGACTATACATTGCATGCTATAGGCTACCATCTAAAGGTTAATTTTGTATTTGAACCTGTGATTTAGTATAGAATTAAATGAATGGACTGCAGACAATCCATGTGAGACCTCACCTGTAGTGGTTAATCGGGATAATTACTGATGCCTGGTTGTGCTGCTAAATATGGGCTGTCACTCCACAGCTACCGCAAGTCCTGATATTCACTAAGTAAACTCTGTTTAATACATGCTGTCACTCCACAGTTACTTCAAGTCCTGACATTCGCTAGGTAAAATCTGTCTCCTAGGGGTGGACATTGATGATAGCTTCTTAAGTATATTTTAAGAACAGCAATTGTAAGAAAATAGTCTCATTACTCCTTTGATATCGTAGACAAGAATAAGCTTTCTATTGCTTTATGCTTTGTCACAGTATGCAAGTGTGTATATCATTAAATGGCATGTCAGCAGAATAATAGATATGAAACCATTTGAATTATAAATTGGACCAACATAAAGATAACTTTAGTCCGAATTTATTTCCTGCATAATAATTAAAGCCTACAGTAGCTACTGGAAGGATCGAGCTATGTAAACATGGATTACTTTGGGTTTGGGGTTTTTTTTAGAGCTTCATTGGCCATAGACTAGAAGAGTTTATAGGATGGAATGCTGTTCATCATTCATCCATCCGTTATCATGTTTGTTATCACTATTCTCCACAGCTACCTATAGGATTGCCATGAAACATTCCACACATTCCTTCCCTGGTCTAATTCATCCTAAATAAAAATGGTGCTTCTCAGACATCCAATATGGCCATCACAAGCTTTAAATATTGTTATTGGTATTCACGCTAAATAGATGGTCACATCAACATGTAGTTTTCTAGGAAAGACCCCCTATGATGTCTGGTTGGTCTTAGATAAAAATGATGCCAATGTCAATGTGATTGTCACCATGGCAGCCAGCTTGAAAATTGTTATTGCTATGCCTCCTGAATGGATGATCACATGAACATGTTTTCACTAAAATACTTCTTATCATGTCTAGTTAGTCCTAAATATACATGGTGCCAGTGTGAGGTCAAACATGGCCACCATGGGAGCCATCTTGAGAATCTTGTTATTTCTACTATTACTGCATGGTATGTCATATCAACATTTGGTTTTCACAGAAAGATTTCTTATGATGTCTAGTTAATCTTAAATTATATGGTGCCATTCTGATATCGAATATGGCCTCTGTGGTGACCATAATGAAATGTTATTATTGTGCTTCTCCTTAACATATGGTCATATCAAAATAAGATTTTTTAAAAAAATATTCTAGTGTCTATTTGTTCATAAATGAAAATGATGCCAATCTGATGTCCAAACTGTAACATCCATATTAGATGCCTGAATGGCACCATTTTTATCTAAGACCAAATGGACATCTTTGAACATTTATTATTGCTGTTCCTTCTACATGGTGCCCATCTGACATTCATTATGGTTGCCATAGCCACCATCTTAAAAGTCTGGTTATCATAACTCCACCTGAACAGAAAATAATATTGACATGGGCTTTTCACCAGAAGATTTTGTATTATGTTCAGTAAGTCTTGTATTAAAATGGTGCCAATCTGACATACAATATGGCCATTATGGATGTTATTTTGAAAATCTTGTTATTCCTACACTTCCTGAATTGAAAGTCATATCTTGAAAAAGTTGTTTCTACTCCTCCTGAATGGATGGTTATATCAACATGGGGTTTTCACCAATAGACTTCTCATGATACCTAGAGAAAATAGTACCAGTCATAATTCCAGTATGGCTGCCATGATGACCATCTTAAAATTCATGTTGACTGGAAGATCATCATAAGATGAGGTTTTCACCAAAACGCTTCTCATGGTGTCTGCTTTTTCTAAATAAATGGTCCCAAGCCGACATTCAATATGTGCACCACAGCAGCAAATTTGAAAATCTTGTCACTGAAAAAATGCTCATATTTTACATTCCTTTTGTGCTGTAGGGTGTAAGTCCCTTCTTTAAAAAAAAATGAATAGTTACTATGTTTACTACCTTACTGTGTGTTTTTTTTTTCAGAGATAAGGAAGGGAAGGAGTCCAGAAAACATCAGTCTCTAGTCGATGCAACTGTATCTATGGTGTGAACTGCAAGTCCTTGAGTCAGGACACATATAAAAGTGCAAGTTTAAAGTGTGCAATATAGCTTTCCTAAAAAAATTGTCTCATCAAGCGTTGTTAATCTTTCATTACTTTGAAAATGTGCAATAATGACTGAGTATAACTCGAAGAGGACTTATACTGTTTTCAGTTGGCAGTGTTCTTTTAGTCGGACATGTCTCAGTATATCAAGGTTATGGATACGGTATTGACATATGGAAAAGAAATGCAGAACTGGGGATAATATGGAATTTAAAAGAAAGGTGTGAGTGATATCTTAACAGCAAACACATTTGCATTGATTTCAGTTATATCTATACAAAGTTTTTCTCCCTTTGTCTCTTCTTAAAAGAAAATCTGCCTTGGCTATTAATTTCAGTAGGTATTTAGATGGTAATTGTTTTCTTACTGCTTTGATTGGCTTTTGTTTCCAGAATTACATGAAGTAATATTCCAAACCACACCTAGTCCATCAATATAATGTCTCTGTTAACAAGGAGCTTCTATATGCAGGTGACTGTATTTGCACTTCATTCACTAATTTCAATTCTTGTGCATGGAATAGAAATGGCATTGTGTAACACAATGCATGGCCCTGCTTTATTGAAAATGTATGATCTTTGATCATGAATCTCATCAAAACTGATAAATGATGCTAAGTTGTTATCTGTGGTAACATAAATAATTAAACAATAATTATAGTTTTGTACAAATTAGTAGTTCACCAACTGACAAATCTAATTTAATCTAATTAAGTTTGAGGTCAAAACAATTTTGCAAATATTAGGAGTACTAAAAATGATATTTATACATGAATGTAAATTTCTATCCAATAAACGTTCTTTACTTCACTTCATTGGAAAGGATTCTGATCCTGTCATAAAACTCTTTTCATCATTTGAAAGTTTAATTGGTTAATCCAGGTGTCCAAAATAACTTGATGTACAATGTATCATGTTTATCCAGGCATGCAAAGGTAACTATGTACAATGTATGATGTCAGGCATACAAAACTAACTCAGTGTACATATGCAGCCTTTTATCTTCTATCTTTTCAGAATATTTTCAAGTAAAATTTGGAGTTTGTGAGTTGAGTTTAATGATGGAGGAGTCAGGTTTTGAACTTGTTCCACTATTTTAATTGTTCTTAGAGTATTGCTCTGTGTGACATGTTTTTGGTTTTTATAATGCAAATGGTATATTAATTGTACAATAAACATGGAGTCTGCTTATATTTTATGATTTGTGTTCTGTTTTCACAAAGCTCACACTTTACCTCCTTAGGTTTCAAAATATGAACTTCATTAATAACTTCTGGAAAGCAACAATTTGACAATATGTTATTTTGTACAATATTTATTCAAGAAATGCATTGCATTCACATTTACCATACCTCTAGAAACTGCACAAACTGGGTATAAATTGGTGAATTCTTTTTCAATAGGATTGACTTTCTGATCCAACAAGGCTTGTTATTTACAAGTGATTAACTGCAACCGTATCTCCATCTAGATCATATCCTAGTAATAAATGAGCCCTCAATGGGTAAAGAAAACACTGTTCTGACTGTCACAGGTCCTGAGACTAAGTCTTATGACAAATTTACACAATGGAGAGGAACATTAACAAAGCTGCTCTCTACTCCCTGAATAAGAACACACTCATTAAAGAAGACTTTTCAGAAAAAAGGCAAAGTACCTGATACTAAAAGACTGAGAAGTGCATGTGTCCCATAAAATTGTTATAGGGATAAGAGTGGCCAAATCACCCAAGAGTGATGTAGAACTCTTTGACATGAATGGTTCATAATTCTCCATAATAAAATCAAATTGGGTTTATTAGATCTAACACATGTATTGCTTTCGATCTATGACCTTGACCTCTTAGAAATAAGAGCATTTGGAATAGGTCTGTCTTGATTCTGTTGCAAATTTTTCAATTTGTAGCAATCAGAAATAATGTGTCATTTCTTCATGTAATAGGTACATGTAGGAAGAGATAAAGACTTCTGATCAATCTTACCAGAAAAATGATTTCTAAAGAATTTTGGAAGGGCTTGTATTAGGCTGAAATACTTTTTTAACAGAAAAATGAGTGGAAGGCTTACTTAAAAAGAAACTTTTTTAGCTAAAGAATACTTGTCAGCATATGAGAAGCATTTTTAAAGTTTTGACCTATTGTTCATCAAGATAAGTCTCAATGTCACTGGATGCAAATCTTGAACTCTTCAAGTAATACTTTTTATGAGTTGTCTTAGATTTTTGTAATCTTGATCAACTTTCTTGGCAAAGCACCATCTATCAGGTAACTGCTCTTTTTCTCTTGCAAATTTGACAAGAATTTATCCAGCTTCTTTTTTATAGTTCCAGAACTTTTGTTGATAAGCCTCAGGGACTAACTCAAGATGCCCTTTAAGATGCATTCCTTAACCAAATCAAAGTCAGTACTTTGCTGTACTGACATGAAAGCACAGATTTCTTGGGCTTTGCCAAACGTACACTCTGTATTAATAGAGTCCTATGCTCTCTTGGCCATTTCCTCTTTATCTAACTGCATCTGTCTTTCTTTAAGCTCAACCTTTCTTAACTCTAATTCCATCTTGTATTTTAATTTTAATTCCTTTACTTTTATGTTAGGGTCTGATACAGACTTACTAATCAAATCCAAAACACTTTTATCCAAAACATTATTTTCCACCAAATACTGAACCAAAATATTTTTTATTTCTTGTTTTGTTAAAAAAGCTTTTGCCTCAGAAAGATCATATTTTCTGGCAAGCTAAATCAGTTCATCTTTTTTTCAAAGAATCTAACTTTTCCTGGGTAGGATTTGAAATAATGATCTCCACTTTAGATGACATTGTAAAAAGCTTGTTGATTTCACTTAAGATTTCTCAAATGTGAAATAATACTTACAATTTTAAAAATTCTAAAACTTGGGGAAATTAAATTTCAAAAACAGAGTTTTCTGAAATATTTTTGCAAAATTTGTATCCCAAGGATGAGTGCCCAATTTTCCGTTATGAGTCTATGCTCTTAAAATAAGTAACAAAAAAAGAGTGAAAGACAACAAGCTTTGTAAAATTTAACAAATAATTTATTTCCCTATAATACAAAGTGAAAAAAAAACAACTTATGGTATTGCAAATTAAATCCCAAAATAATCCAAGAATTACAGACACAAGTCCTAAAAATAAAAAAAGTCCTGAATAAAGCTCAGTTCCAGTCCCTAAGAAATCCAAAACTGATGGTGATGACATATCTATTATAACTAATGGAGTGCTGATGTGTTAAATCTTTTGTTAAATCACAGTAATATAATTCCAGGTTTAAATATTTTATAAATTCCAGTGAATGTCTTTATCCAAGAATTTTATCTGAGCACTTTTGTATTTCTAGAGAAAATAATCACTTGATTCAGTAATTTGAAGAAAATAAAATTCAGACCAAACTGGTTATAACTTAATACAACCTAAAGTGCTAGATGTTAAAGCATGAACTGACTAGATCCTCACAATCACAAGATTATATAGTTCTCTACTTGAACTCGGGTCACAATTAGCATTTTCTATTTAAAAAGAACATTACCTAATGTAAAATATTCTTGTAGAATGATCTAATGAGCCTTGTTTACTTACATCACAATAACCTGTAAAATTCACTTAGGAATTTCCAAAACCTTGATCCAAATCAACATATTTACTTCCTGCTCACCAGAATAATAATCTTGATATTAAGCTCATACACATAGAGAATAATATAGCTATGTATTCGTTGTTGACATAAATAATTTTGAAAAAAAAAAAAATCACGTCAAGCAGAAATGAACTAAATTCTGGACAAGGTCAAGTCCAGCATATAATGTTACATTGCAATAACATGTAATGACATTTTCAAAAAATTAAGCAAACAAGGACACAAGTATTTACAACATATCTTTTTCTTTTCTTTCACAAATTGTTACAAAAAAGCCATCCTAGATACATGTAGGTTCACACATAATCTTTGAAGTGTAAACTATTAACCCAGCACAACAGAAGCCAACAACATATTTCCTTTGCCACATAAGCATTAATTTCTTGTGTGAACTGATGACCAACAAGCACAAGAGAAGCTCTTCTGCATGTTTGTTCTCTTTGCCATTATGTTGAAAATAAACAACATACTCGGGGTTAAGTGAACAGCGTTTTTCTAAATAAATAAGCATTTGGTTGAATCATACTGTAAACATCAGTCCTATCACCTAAGTGAAGATTATTGTGAAGGAGGTGAGTTAGAGAACTTGTTTAAATTGGACAGTGGTCTTGTACCAATCTACTTACAAAGATGTAATTTGACCATTTGTTATTGACAATGAGACCTAATGCATTCAAGCAATCATATGGTTCCTTTACTGTTGATCTATCTTACATCAAAATTTATTTTTGCTTTTTACAATTTAACAGTAAAAAGAAATCTAAAAATGTATTCCTGCCATGATTCTGATTATGTTTGGATGAAACTTGCACCAAATTTAAAGTATACAGTTTCCTATTGTGACTGTTGAAGCATTTGACATAATCAATGCAGGATGCCCTAATCTATGAAATAATTTGACCAATTATAAATCTGCATGTATGTCATAAGGAAATTAATACCATACCAGACATAGAATCATGGAGGAAAAAGATGGCGATTCCCTACAATGGGCATGAAGTCAAGACTTCATGTTCCAAAATAAGTGTGTGTGTGTGTGCATGTGTCAGATGCTTTATCCACTCAATCACAGTAACTACCTGCAATGCAATATACCACATAAAGAAACACACCAAACAGTATTTGAAGAAATTAGTTTGCATGTTTTTTTTGTCTCACTTTAATATCTGCAATCAAATTAATTATAAGAATTAAAGAATTATATATATATATATATATATATATATATATATATATATATATATATATATATATATATATATATATATATATATATATATATATATATAATGTTATGATTAGGTTATTGACACATCTTTGCATTAAATTATTTTTTCTATAATGTTATAAAATTTTATTTTTATATTTTACCCATGAGCAATAGGAGTTGTATGGGAACATCCATGCAGAATGCCCTAATCTTTGAACATCTAAGACTTGACAATTTTCCAAATTATTATTCATTTCAAACAAGTTAGTTTAAATTACTTAGGAACAATTATCAGACTTCCATTGCAGGAACTTTATTGGAACTATGAAGATGGTTTTGTGTGATAGCACTTTTTGAAGCTGTAATTGACATCATCTTTTGATGATGGTGTTGACAGAAGTCACTTGAGTTTTGCAGCATATTTTGCTGAAGTCAAGACATTATTAAGGATAGACCATTTAATTTTATAAAGAGAGGGGAGTAAATGCTTTAAAACACTTGTCTTACTCAGATTTGTTGTATATAAAAGGACAAGATGTCATTTCTTTTTTTTATACCTGCAACAAATTTATCTTCTGATGAATGACTAAATAAAAAATATCTCTTGCAGAAAGAACAATCTACCTCATAAATTAAATGGGCAGTCCTGTACATTACACATGTAGTCCAAACTGAACTAGTTCATAGTTGTGTACATGTCTGGTTAAGGACTAAACAAATAGTTCACATTTAAGTGTTAATTCAGCATTTTCTCTTATTGTTTTTTTTCAAAACTGGTCATCTGCAATTGAATTGTTCATGCATCAGGGGATTGCTTTTTATTTTAAACAGTAGGAGAAATGTACACTGCAAGAGATGCTCAACAAAGCATTGCATCTTGTTAAGTCGGTGTGTAATATTGTTCAAATTTCTTTGATTAAAGCAAAAAAGCATAAATTTATTGCAAAAGAAGTCAGTCAGCCTTTCTAATGAACTGAATATGCAAGACTTTTGAAATTATTATTTTTTTGTCCAAATATTTGATTGCCAAAAAGATTACTAATTGTAAATAACTCTTTAACATCTCAGTGTTTACATGAGTGGTCTTCTTTAATTGACTGTTTAAATGTCAGTCACTAATATCAACCAGGCCCTCCACAGCAGAGCTGCCACAGGCATGTTCACTGAGGCACAGTGGTGATTTGTAGGCATTTACCCCACCAAATTTCTCTGCTGACTTGTAGAGGATCAATCACAAACATATAAATATCTTCATATTCAATTCTGATGTATGTAAATAATGGCAGAGAGCTATATGATAAGAAAAGATCATTATGGTCTATATACAGTTAAAAATGCATTTTAATACTTTTTAATGAATTTATGGATTTAAGCAGAAAGCACCAGGCAAGGCAGAGGTGAACAACATTAATTAAAAAACTCAATATAGGACATCCAACAGATTCTTCATTTGAAGGTCAGCCACCTCTGAGGATTTTCCTTGACTATTTTATCAATGGCCTCTTGAGTTATTCCCCGTTTCAGCATCCTTGGTATAATATTCAACAAGATATGAGAGAAACCATGGCCGCCATATTTCATCTGGAATTAAATATCAAACCATATAATAAGTGCTAGATTTGTGTTGAAAAATAGTGCTACAGATGCATTAACGAATAAAATTTTAATTTATATATTCTGTTCAAATTGTCTTTCTGTCTTATTCAAATGTGTCTCTGCTTCATGGGATAATTTTTTTATTGTGATTCCATGCTTATTCTACATAGCCCTGGGTCTCCTCCTTTCCTGTTACATTACATTAAGATGCCCTTATTCAAATTTGATTTCACCATTTCCCTTCATAATTTATGGTTTTATGGCCCCTGTTTCACTTAGATCTATGCTTTTAGCTAAATTATATTGACAAGGGCATCTGTGTTATATGGACACAGATTGTGTTGGAATAAACTTAAATATGATATCTGGAATACAGATTTGTTCTATTTACAAAAATGGAACTCAAAGATTTATTTCCATCAATGTCCAAGAGCCTTATGAGAAAAACACCTATGCAAATGCAATTAGTGCATGCTGACTGGATGAATGCTAGCAATGGCATTATGTGAAACGTATGACTAATCAAACTCACAAGCCTATGTTTGGTGTGGACATCATGAGATATCAGGACTTTATCACCGAAGCCAGCTTCCAGCAGGCCCTTGATCCTGCGAATTCTCTCCATGTCACTGGGCATGTCGTAGCTCTCATTCATCTGGTAGAAGGACAGCTCAATCCCAAATAAGTCAAACTCACAGTAGCCCCCTAGTTCTGCAAACTCTAGCAACTCGGGTATTGTGGGTATTGTTCCTAAACAGATGAGTCACATATTTGAAGAAAATTAATACACACATGCTTATAATTCAGTCAAACTGAAAAGTTACAACACATTGACTGAATGCAATCAATTTTTATAAAGTTTATAAAGCCAAAAAAAATCTAGAAAGAATAAGTTTGAGAAGCAAAGTCACAAATGATTTAAATAAGTGTTAAACTTCAAATCTATAATTAGCTTAAAGAATTCATGATATTTTGTTAGATTTTCTGACATTTACTTCTCTTATTAGTGGATAAAAAATTGTAAGTGATGGGATGTTGATATTAAGATACAATTCTGGAATGTATTTGCATAAAAATGTTTTTTGTCATTTCATTGGCATGAATGTATGATACATACTATCTAGATGTGACATAACTAATTTGTCAACATCTCCGCCAGCCTCCTGGTACAGCCTCGTTATCTCCCCCGGAGAATTAGGATTACGACCTGGATGAAATATTACTGGACATCCCAATTCTTTTTGCACATGCCCAGCAGCCTGCACAGCTTTCCGCTCACTGTCTGGAAAAATGAGCTTTATATTATACCTCTGTCCGCTAAAGACAGGGGATGATAAAAAAGTGGATCCTTGCATCCATCAATAATCTACACTTTTGTGTCCTGGGCAAAACTCCAAAATTGTTTCAGTATTCTGTAAAATTTGGTCAGGATTTACAAATCAACTTGCCTGTGAATATGTGAATGTAAATGTTTACTAACTTAAGCTAGTTTTGATAAATCAAAAATAAATATTGATATGCCAACTTGTCAGTTACATTTTAATTGTAATATCTGTAAATATCTGGGACTGGCCAACATTCAGGTCCCTAACCTATCCTTGTGCATTTTTTTCACTGGCCAAGTCTAAAGATTGTTTTGATGCAAGAGAGCAAGGTGTTAACTGTTAATCATAAAACTTTCACTGACAGGTGTGTTTGCAAATAAGAGCATTTCATAACTAACAATGAAACACCAGGATTTCATTGAAAGCATGACCAATAAATTGAAAATTTAACACCCACACATGGTGCTGATGATCTGTTGTTCATGTGGTAATCACTATGGAAACACTGCCAGGCAAATAATTAAATAGATAAAAATAAGTGTTATCAATCTCAATGTCAGCTTGTCAAATGTCAGTGGACATAACACTTTAGAAGAACATGAGAAAGTAAAATCATCGACAATTTTGTAACTATTTCAGTGATGGACTCTTTACCTTTCTTTCCTAATGGATGCTTAATTATTTATGATCATTTTAATTTTAACTGGAAAGAAAAGGAATAATGTTCCTCGCTCTTAAAAATCTAGCTACAGTATTTTGAAATCATTTTTGACAGGACCAATTTGGAGCAAGCTCAATTTTCAAGTCTGCCTTTAAGAAAATTTTAAATCCCTAGTATGGTACATACATTAAACCAGTGGTGTGGGTGTTTCTTTTGTCATTGACAATTCTCAAGTTTCAATATTTGCAATGTTTTCATCCATTTGTCAATTCATCCATCCAATCATTCATACTTTCATTGTAACAGCATAATTCCAAAACTACTAAGGACATTTCTGTTGGTACACATTAGATCAACATGTGTCTTTTGTTATTCACAAATTTTCATTTTCATTATTTTTTCTGTCCATTTGTTTGTCCTGGCAGAAATAATCTACACTTTGGTTTTCTGAGTAAAACTAAAATGGTTCACGAGATATCTATAAAATTTTGTACATATATTAGACTACTGATTTAGATGTGCCTGTTGCTATTCTCAATTCTTTAGTTAAATATTTTCATAATTTCATCTATTTGTTTGTTTATTAATAACCAATAATGAATTCAACACAAACAAGTGTACACATGATACTGATGGCTTTGATGTGAACATTGTAAATACCAACATCCTGTACAAGATCTTTGATAAATCTGTCTCCTAACATTTTTTACAGGAAATCTTTGATAACTCTGTCTCCTAACATCCTTTACAGGATCTTTGACAAATCTGTTGTTTAACATCCTATACAGAAAATCTTTGACAAATTTGTCTTATAATATTTAAGGATCTTAGACAAATTTCTCGCAACATTATGTACAGGAAATCTTGGACAAATCTGTCTCCAAACATTCTGTACAAGAAATCTTTGACAGATTTGTCTCCAAATATTCTGTACAGGAAATCTTGAACAAATTTGTCTCCTAACATTTTGGCAAAGCCTGGGATATAGATGACAAAACTTCTTTTTGTCCATGTAATAAAGGAGTGAAAATAATGGAATTCCTACTCATTCAAACTAATTGTCTCACCTGTGACTGGAGAAAGAGGTATAATTTTTCAGAGTTGGCAGCATAAACACAGATATTTTTTTTTACATTTCTTTCCAGTTATATATTTTATACATCAGTTGTTGTATTCAACTGAAACTTAGGAATAATGTCACTACATGTCTGAAATGCAAGAGTAGGATATACTTAACAAACTGCATAGATCTTGATCTGCTGGTGCATTATGATATGGCATATCTGGTTCTATGCAGTTTTCACTTAGACCAGACTTCTAATACAGTACATCCAATACCCTGTGCTATGTATATCTATATTATGTATATTATTTTCAAAATAATTAGTTTTAGTAAGGGTCATTTAGTTAATGACAATTTTAATGCTAATATTCTAATATTGTAGCCTGCACATTAAAGACGAGACATATCATGTACAGTGTGTATTTCTTGTTCATTCATAAATATCCAAGGTCGATGTACTCAATCAGTTCAAAATAACATCATGTGATCCAACAAAGACATTGGTACTGATAGAAAGGTCAGCCTGTCCTAGTTCCTGACTGACTAGATTGGAATAGCTGGTCTTTTTACTGAATTTGACTATTTTGAAATAATATGTGATTCATTTTGAAGCTTCATTTTCTATCGTATTGCTTCTGCATGTAATTTTTCTATGTAAAATTTTTCATTGTTGACATTTATTACTGGACTTGGTAAAGATTCAAGGTGGTTTGATTTATTTCATTTAATATCATTTACTAGAACTACATGCTGTACCATTTATTCAAAGACATTCAGATTTAATAGCCGTATAGATTTATCATGCAACATTCAAGGACATTTGGATTTATATTTCTATTGATATACTGTGAAACATTCTAGGACTTTGGATTTATATTTCTATTGATTTACAGTGAAACATTCAAGGACATTTGGATTTATATTTCCATTGATTTACTATGAAACATTCAAAGACATTTGGATTTATATTTCTACTGATTTACTGTGAAACTTTCAAGAACATTTGGATTTATATTTCCACTGATTTACTGTGAAATATTCAAGGACATTTGGATTTACATTTCTATTAATTTACTTTGAAACATTTAAGGAAATTTGGATTAAAACAGTTCAATTCTTCTGTGGTGTTGGTAGATAAGAACATCACAGCTTTCATTTGAAATACCCATGGAACATATCTAGATTAACTAAATCTATTGAAATTGATACAACTTTTAGGACTTTTAGAAATTCATTAATCATTGTAAGTTATTTTTAATTCTTTCACTTGTGTAATTTTGGGAAAGAAATGTTTATATTTTATACAGGACTTGTTGGTTTTCACTCTTTCTTGTTACATAGTTTACGCCCCAGGGTCATAATGCCTCTCTTGCCTGCTTTAGCAGAAAGTTGCATCATCTTAATTCTATTGATAGGTGACACAATGCACTTAGTAGAAATCTTATTTTATGTAGCTGTATAATTAAAAAATATTTCCTTCATTCCTATATGATGAATATTAATGTGTAGTGAGGCTATATTTGTTCTTGTTGAAGAGAAGAGACAGACCAACATGAAATCTAAATTTGCTTACCAATTTAAAAGACTTCTTAATTACCAAGATTAATATTTCCTTCACATGTAAGAGTTTACATCAAGAAAAGGGAGATCATTCAATTTTAATCTGTTGAATTCAAACAGATACATTCAGAAAACTAGGTAAAGGATATAATTTATACTAGGAATCATAGCTAAAGTACAAATTACAATTCAATTTGTAAGTGGCAAAAATTCACCAATTAATTTGCTGGGTTGTACTAAATTTAAACGTAAATATTAACTCAAAAACATGTCTTTCAAGTCTCATTTTACCTGCCAGGGGAAAGTTGCAGCCAATTTCCCCAATAATTCCACTCTTAATATCTGGTGTTTCTTGGCAGCCATGCAAGATATCCCTCATCATTACATCTGCCATCATCTCAGCTGTCATGTCGACAGTATCCTTGCGAAAAGGCTCAACATAGAAACCTACTCAGTAAACAAAAATCATCTCATCAGTAAGATTTAGAATATCAGTTTTGTATCATTTTTGTCTTATTTTGAACTTCCCTGCTGAGTCATACCAAAGACTTGTAAAAGTGGTACTAGCAGCTGCCCCACATGGAGCTCAGCATTAAATGTTGGTGTTAGGACAGGTCAGTCTGGTGTCAGTATAATGTGACTATGTGGGACATGATGCTAAACATCTGCGGCATGATGCCCAAGTGCTAGACATCACTATAAACTGCCACAATGCAGAAATTGTAGCAATATGACTGAAAAATTGCTAAAGCTACACTAAAAATCTAAATCACACACACACACTTATTTTGAACCTCAAAGTTTACACACATGAAAAATTTTGTATCATATTTGTTTATTCATTCCTTCTAATGGAACCTCAATTTATTCTTGCTTGTGACTAAGCCAAGACAGTCACAGTAAATAAACATTACTGAAATGTAGCAATTTTTGTTATAAAGCCTGACTTTTAAAGATAGACATGACTTTTAAAGACGGGTATGAAGACTGACTTTTAAAAACGGTTATGAAGATTGACTTTTAAAGACGGGTATGAAGACTGACTTTTAAAGATGGGAATGAAGTCTGACTTTTAAAGATAGGAATGAAGACTGACTTTTAAAGACAGTTACTAAGACTGAATTTTAAAGATGGGAATGAAGATTGACTTTTAAAGATTAAAGATGAGAATGAAGACTGACTTTTAAAGACGGGTACTAAGACTAACTTTTAAAGATGGGAATGAAGACTGACTTTTAAAGACGGGTACTAAGACTGACTTTTAAAGATGGGAATGAAGACTGACTTTTAAAGGCGGGTACTAAGACTGAATTTTAAAGATGGGAATGAAGACTGACTTTTAAAGATGGGAATGAAGACTGACTTTTAAAGACGGGTATGAAGACTGACTTTTAAAGATGGGAATGAAGAATGACTTTTAAAGACAGGTACTAAGACTGACTTTTAAAGATGGGAATGAAGACTGACTTTTAAAGATAGGAATGAAGACTGAATTTTAAAGATGGGAATGAAGACTGAATTTTAAAGATGGGAATGAAGACTGACTTTTAAAGATGGGTATGAAGACCGATTTTTAAAGATGGGCATGAAGACTGACTTTTAAAGATGGGCATGCTGTTGACATAAAGATTGACTTTTAAAAATAGGTAAGCTGCTGATGGGAATGAAGACTGACTTTTAAAGACGGGTATGAAGACTGACTTTTAAAGATGGGAATGAAGACTGACTTTTAAAGACAGGTACTAAGACTGACTTTTAAAGATGGGAATGAAGACTGACTTTTAAAGATAGGAATGAAGACTGAATTTTAAAGATGAGAATGAAGACTGAATTTTAAAGATTGGAATGAAGACGGTCTTTTAAAGATGGGTATGAAGACCGATTTTTAAAGATGGGCATGAAGACTGACTTCTAAAGATGGGCATGCTGTTGACATAAAGATTGACTTTTAAAAATAGGTAAGCTGCTGATGGGAATGAATACTGACTTTTAAAGATGGGCATGCTGTAGCAATCATACATAAGATCAGAAGAGAAGAAAAAAAGACAATTGAAGATTTTGGTACTACATTTAACATTATCACAAACAAAGAAATGGAGAGTATTCATGGAATTAGGTTGGGGTTGGGGGGGTGTAGTTAACATCAAAATTCCAAAGAAATTTTACTCCTCTCAAACGACAGTTACAAAAACATAATGAAAAGCATATTTTGTTCTATACATTTACTACACATCATAAACCAATATTACTAACTTCTGTAAAACCTTGATCATGTTGCTTTTATAGTTTTCACTCTAGTCCAAACAACATTCCTTTGAAAAACAAAGGCATTACATGCACAGGTCAAGATCACAATCAAACACATTCAAGATCTTGATGATTCAGGTTACCAAACTGAATCCTAATTGTTCCAGAAATATTCACCAGAAAAGCCATTCAGTTACAATATTATGAGTAAATTCCACTTGTTACAGGATCTTCTGAAGACCATGAGAATATAAAAGTATTTACCAAGTCTGACAAACATCCAGTATAACTTCAGTCTCCAAGATGGTAAAATACTCAACCAATTAGATACAATATTATCTCAGAACTATGTGTAGATCTTGCTCATAAATCAAAATCATCTGGATAATACAAATCTGATCACAAACAGTCATGACAGTGTTGACTATGTGATCCAAACAGATGCACCTCATAATAGGCGTGGATCTTGGTCATTATCAATTTTGCTAGAGATGATGATGATGCTAATTCATATACTAGTTTGATCAAACATGGATCTTTAATATGGTCTCCAAAGTGGTAACAAGCTCAGCCAAATAAGACTACATCATTAAAATGAGAGGATCTCTCTCATAAACAAATTATGAGATCATAATGACGAAAGCTTACATTCCAAGTTTAATCAAAATTGAAAGAGAAATCTGATTTCCAATCTGTAAAAGCTAAGCCAATAAGATGCAATATCACCACAAGAATGTGATGATGTCACCAATTTTTAAACTTTTTTGATATTCCTAACATATATACTTATATTCCAGAATGTAATAAGATCATGCACAAAAATTACTTCCTGAGTGGTAGCAGGTTAAGAAATCAGAAATATGGCCTTCAAAGAAGCAATTGCTGATAGCTGCATGATGGACACAGAGCTATGGAACAAGCTCACCTTATGGACATACAAGCTTAACAAACAGGAAAACATTTTAAAAAATTTTCATCACAGCAGATGTGCTAGAGATCATTGCAAGAAAAAAAATTTTTTATATGGTTTGGTCAATATGTTACCTGTCCCAGAAACAATGTTGACTCCAGTCCTTTGTGCAATTTCCTTGTAGAACCGACGGTCTGGTTTGATTCCAACTGTTGTATTCTCAACAACTGTACCCCCTCCATTGCTCTGAAGTAGATGAAAATTTAAATTCATTTCTTGGAAACCAGAATAAATTTACATTAAAAAAAGACATGTCAATATGTCAAAAATAGAATTTGCAAATTTTCATGTTAACCCTTGATACAGTGTGCTTTATAAACTTGCAAACTTTTCTATAATGTATGTGTACTTACATTTTCATGTGTTCCAAGAGAAACCAATATACCAAGAAAAACCAATATACCAAGCTGGAGTTTGACCCAAAGTTAAATAAAATACATATCAATTTCAGTTATATTTCAAAAATTGGAATGCAGCAAAAATAGTTACTTGTTTCCATTCATTTTAGGTACAGGATAAATCAGATCCAGAATATTTTATCAATTGATTCAAACATAATGAAACATTATCAAGTTTCAAAATATGATAGTTTTCAATATTTCTCTGGTACATTGTGCTGTTAAAATCTACATTTAAGGAACTGAAGCCCCAGTTTTGTGTGAAATAATGACATACGTCTTTAAATAAATCATATGAAAATATGTAGATTTAATCTTGCACAGCCCAGTCACCCTTATACAGAAAAATAAAGTTCACTGATATTCTAATACCTGTAGAATTTGTCCTATACCATGTATTGTATTATAATACCTGTAGAATCCATCCTATACCAGGTAATGTATTCTAATACCTGTAGAATTTGTCCTGTACCATGTAATGTATTCAATACATGTAGTTGTGACATGTGGTTGTCTACCACATATTGACTAGAGGGCTTTCTTCTTATGGCTTCTGAATGAGTAAGTTCAGTAGCATAATAATTAAATACTAATCATTTTGCAAACTACTGTTTATATCTAAAATACATCTACTATCTCTTATCTATCCCTGTCTATTTTTGTCTCAAGTCCCATCTTATATCTCT
Source organism: Potamilus streckersoni (assembly GCA_016746295.1). Taxonomy (NCBI): domain Eukaryota; kingdom Metazoa; phylum Mollusca; class Bivalvia; order Unionida; family Unionidae; genus Potamilus; species Potamilus streckersoni. The sequence continues at coordinate 2,116,159 of JAEAOA010002158.1, forward strand.
TTGTCTATTTCTTTTTCTTTTAAGTGTCTTAACTCTATGTGTCTAAATCATATACCAACACCTATTTTATTTAACACATATGATGGATAACCCTTACTAAGTGAAGGACAGTCTTCTTTCCCTACAATACATACACTAAATAAATCTGCTCAAACAGCATTACATATGACCTAGTTACCCAGATTTGTCATGATGTTGACAGAACAATATGACCCAGTAACCTAAATTTGTCATGATATTGACCTAACAATGACCTGGTTACCCAGATTTGTCATGATGCTGACAGAACAATATGACCCAGTAACCTAAATTTGTCATGATATTGACCTAACAATGACCTGGTTACCCAGATTTGTCATGATGCTGACAGAACAATATAACCCAGTTACCCATATTTGTCACTTGCTGACAGAGAAAAATATGACCCATTTACATCAATTTCTTGTAACTATATAAATCCCAAAAACTTGCCCTTATATTGATATGTTTTCCAAATACTAGCCCCAACCTGATACTGGTAACTGTTGCTCTGTTATTTTCTGCCTATTCATCTTTCCTTACTTTAAAGGTGAATGTCCATCTACATTGTACAAAACATGTGATATTATTATAGTCATTAAAAAACGCATTTGTTATGTATGCACAGCATAAAAATGTTCAATTAGACTTAAAAAGTTGCCTTTTATATGAAAAAATTATTCAGCAATCTCTATAAACTGGTAGTTTCTGCATGCCAAAAACATATATGATATACATTTATCCCTTCTATTCTACCATGCCATTCAAGTGTTTAATTTCCCCATATAAATGTCTATGTGATATATCTTATGATTGTGCTTTTGTAAAGCAAATATGTTACACTGTGATGCATATGGATATAACCAAAAGAGTGATGATGGAACAAAATGGTTCTTTCTTTTTCTGAAAGACCCTGTTACCCACAAAAATGTGAATTGAAATTGTGGCATCGAATAAGGTGTGGGTTGGGAAAGTCCTAAATGCTCCTAAATTCCATGGAATGTCTTAAGGTGCATATGAGATGAGGGATAGAAAGAGCTTACATAAAATATATCAAATAAAGGATTACAGTACATTAATGTTAACGCAAATGTAAAATATTAATGTTAAATAATCATAATACTTTTTGAAAGTGTAGAGTGTAGACACTGATCAAACTCTTTATTCAGCATGATTATAATCAATAGAAACTCAATAGGATTTTAAAAAATTAATATGAGGTACTATTCTGGAATGTTTTATATATATGAATAAATCCCAGCTATCACAGTATATACATCTACATGATGTATAAATTATGATGTTAAATTTTATTTCTGTTTGGAAGCCATATCATTGTTTTTATCATATATACCTTGAAGAATTTGATCTCTTCTATGACAGCATCATGTTCTTCCAAATACTTCAGGTTGTTTATGTTAGAGTATCTATAAAACAGATAGGTAGTATTGCTTTAGTATGTACAAGAATATGGTCTCCGAATTTCATGAGAAAAGCACTGCAGCAGAGATTGCAGATGTCACCATGATCCATTCTTAACAGGGACCCTGTGTATCATAAAGAGACATACATGATAGACAGGGTCCTAGTCATTCTGTTGTCTTCATAGTCACATGACTTTTACTCAATAATGTGAAATTATTATAAACAGTTCTGTTTGTGTTAAGGCCCTGGGTTTCTTTACTCTTCATAATTAAATCTGAAATTATTTTAGGAGAAAAGCATATTGGGAAATTTTTTATTAATAATCTAAAACACAAAATAATTCTGAGTAAACAGCAATGAATATATGAAACATCATAAAATAATGCGCAATACATGTGATAATAATAAAACCAAATGTTTCATGCACTGCAATGACTACTCTGGTCACCATTATGGATCACTGCTATCCTACACATCTACAGGGGTTCAAGTCTCAGGCTCAGCCAATGTGGGTACATGAAAACTGGCCTGCCAGCCACTTCCCATGAGTTGATGGTTCTTCCCAGGTTTTTCCTGGGTTCTTCCTCCACCAATTATGCTATAAACAATGTGGCATGTCTTGTGCAGAAAAATGGCATTAAACCCAATAACAAAAACAACAACATGACTTCTCTTCATTATCAAATTCATGCACAATTTTATATTTCAAGTTTGATTAAAATCAGGTAAAAATGTGAATTTTAGAATTGTAACAATATCAGCAAATCAGATGCAAATCACCTTTTTAATACATGTATAAGTGGATCATGTAAAAAAAATTGTCTCAAATCTCAATACTCCCAGTATATATTCCAAGTTTATTCAAAATCAGAGAAGAAATACATTCTCTCAAGTGGTAACAAGCTCAGGCAATCATATACAAGATCACCTTATTAAAATATGTAGATTTTGCTGATAACAAAAGCATCTTGGTGATATAAGCCTGTTTACTAAGTTTGATTTAAAAAATGATCAGAAATAGAGTTACTAAAATGCTGATAAGCTCAAAGTATCATGTGCAAAATCACCTCATTAACTCATGTATAGATCTTACTCATAATTGTAATCTTACTCATGATTGTAATCTAACTCATAATTGTAATACTCATAATTGTAATCTTACTCACAATTGTAGTCTTACTCATATTTGTAGTCTTACTCATATTTGTAATCTTACTCATAATTGTAATCTTACTCACAATTGTAATCTTACTCATAATTGTAATCTTACTCATAATTGTAATCTTACTCACAATTGTAGTCTTACTCATATTTGTAGTCTTACTCATAATTGTAATACTCATAATTGTAATCTTACTCACAATTGTAGTCTTACTCATATTTGTAGTCTTACTCATATTTGTAATCTTACTCATAATTGTAATCTTACTCACAATTGTAGTCTTACTCATATTTGTAGTCTTACTCATATTTGTAATCTTACTCATAATTGTAATCTTACTCACAATTGTAGTCTTACTCATATTTGTAGTCTTACTCTTAATTGTAGTCTTACTCATAATTGTAATCTTACTCATATTTGTAGTCTTACTCATAAGTAATCTTACTCATGATTGTAATCTTACTCATAACTGTAATCTTACTCATAATTGTAATCTAACTCATGATTGTAATCTTACTCATAACTGTAATCTTACTCATGATTGTAATCTTACTCATAACTGTAATCTTACTCATAATTGTAATCTTACTCATGATTGTAATCTTACTCATAACTGTAATCTTACTCATAATTGTAGTCTTACTCATAATTGTAATCTAACTCATGATTGTAATCTTACTCATAACTATAATCTTACTCATAATTGTAGTCTTACTCATATTTGTAGTTGTCCAAAGTCTTCATGATTCAGGCAAACTGATAATCTTACTTATTATCAAACCTGTCAGAGATTTCAATGATACAGGAGGTCATGGGTTCATACCCCAGTCGAGTCATATCAAAGACCACCAGTCAATAACATTACCAATTTAGAATGTTTTTATCTCACCTGTACACATTCAATATCTAGATGATATAAACCCATATTCCAAGCTGCATCAAAATTGGATCAGAAAAATGGACATGGTTTTTAAAGTAATAGCAAAATCAGGCAGATGCAATATCCTGCTGACTTCTGTGTGTGCTAGATCCCTCTGTGTGTGTGCTAGATCCCTCTGTATGTGTGCTAGATCCCTCTGTGTTAGATCCCTCTGTGTGTGTGCTAGATCCCTCTGTGTGTTTATGCTAGATCCCTCTGTGTGTGTGCTAGATCCCTCTGTGTCTGTGCTAGATCCCTCTGTATGTGTGCTAGATCCCTCTGTGTGTGTGCTAGATCCCTCTGTGTGTGTGCTAGATCCCTCTGTGTGTGTGCTAGATCCCTCTGTATGTGTGCTAGATCCCTCTGTGTGTGTGCTAGATCCCTCTGTGTGTGTGCTAGATCCCTCTGTATGTGTGCTAGATATCTCTGTGTGTGTTAGATCCCTCTGTAAATGTGCTAGATCCCTCTGTGTGTGTGCTAGATATCTCTGTATGTGTGCTAGATCCCTCTGTGTATGTGCTAGAGCCTCTGTATGTGTGCTAGATCCCTCTGTGTGTGTGCTAGATCCCTCTGTATGTGTGCTAGATTCCTCTGTGTGTGTGCTAGATCCCTCTCTGTGTGTGCTAGATCCCTCTGTGTGTGCTAGATCCCTCTGTATGTGTGCTAGATCCCTCTTTATATGTGCTAGATCCCTCTGTGTGTGTGCTAGATATCTCTGTATGTGTGCTAGATCCCTGTGTGTGTGCTAGAGCCTCTGTATGTGTGCTAGATCCCTCTGTGTGTGCTAGATCCCTCTGTAGTTGTGCTAGATCCCTCTGTGTGTGTGCTAGATCCCTCTGTATGTATGCTAGATCCCTCTGTGTGTGTGCTAGATCCCTCTGTATGTGTGCTAGATCCCTCTGTGTGTGTTAGATCCCTCTGTATATGTGCTAGATCCCTCTGTGTGTGTGCTAGATATCTCTGTTAAGTGTGCTAGATCCATCTATGTGTGTGCTAGATATCTCTGTATGTGTGCTAGATCCCTTTGTGTGTGTGCTAGATCCCTCTGTAGGTGTGCTAGATCCCTCTGTGTGTGTGCTAGATCCCTCTGTAGGTGTGCTAGATCCCTCTGTGTGTGTGCTAGATCCCTCGGTGCATTTATATAAAATCCCACATCCACACAGATTTTTTGGCTAGGCCAAACCATGGTTTACTTACGGATGCTGAGCAATCCACCATAGGTTTTCTTGACATACGGAGGTGGTGACTAAATCATGGAATTTGTCACCAAGTGGTAGCTTCACCTGTGAGCTGCCAAAATCAAGCGATAGATGCTCATGGGGAAGAGTCATCCCTGCCTCACATGGTTCTATCAGCCCTAGTACTGATGATAAATGAAACAAAATAAGGCTGATGATGTTTGAACATACATTATTTTTTCAAAGCACTGTTAGAGCTAAACTAATCTAAATTCTGACAACATTTCACAACAATTTGCATTTTATATGGGGTGGGACCATACATTACTCCATTATTCAAGGAAGAAAAAATTGGTTTTTTTTCTTTATCCTCCCCATAACTTTGAATTATAAAGTTGAAAACAATCAAATATCTCTATTACTGAAAATGAAAAGAAGGCAGCAATCGTCTAATGGCATGAAATGAGCAATGGAAATCATGCTGAATTTTTGTATTATCCTGTTCAGTTCCATTGCACTGGCAATGCAGTATATATATATATATATATATATATATATATATATATATATATATATATATATATATATATATATATATATATGTCACATAGAATCTTTTAAATATTTATCTTTTAATATTTGATTTCCATTATAGTGAATTTATAATGGATTTCCATTATAGTGAATTTATAATGGATTTCCATTATAGTGAGTTTGTAATGAATTTCCATTATAGTGAATTTTTAATGGATTTCCATTATAGTGAGTTTGTAATGAATTTCCATTATAGTGAATTTTTAATGGATTTCCATTATAGTGAGTTTATAATGAATTTACATTATAGTGAATTTATAATGGATTTCCATTATAGTGAATTTATAATGGATTTCCATTATAGTGAGTTTGTAATGAATTTCCATTATAGTGAATTTTTATTGGATTTCCATTATAGTGAGTTTGTAATGAATTTCCATTATAGTGAATTTTTAATGGATTTCCATTATAGTGAGTTTATAATGAATTTACATTATAGTGAATTTATAATGGATTTCCATTATAGTGAATTTATAATAGATTTCCATTATAGTGAATTTATAATGGATTTCTATTATAGTGAATTTATAATGGATTTCCATTATAGTGAATTTATAATGGATTTCTATTATAGTGAATTTATAATGGATTTCTATTATAGTGAATTTATAATGGATTTCCATTATAGTGAATTTATAACGGATTTCCATTATAGTGAATGCCCTCATGGCTTGATTGTAAAACTGATAACTGTGTGACAACTGAACCAATAAACTGACATTTGTAACAATAAGTTTCATTTTTCAGAAACTATTTTGAGAACTTATGATCACCATAAAAGAGTACAAAACTTACAAAATTATAGCCTTTGAAGACATAACTTATATTTTAAAGACAACGGATTTGAATTTAGTTTTGACAGTTGTGATTTCACTGCAACACAGAATATAACATTTTAGTTACAATGCAAATCCAACAATGCTCTAGTTGTATATAAAGTGACACATGTTGTTTGACATTTTTAGTTTAAGGTGAAATCAAAGATTTACTAAACATTATGCTCACCGCATAGATATTACCGATGCGTATCTACAAAATTCACAAAGAACCTGAGACGAATGAATGGCAAGAAACAACTGAAAATATCTATAATGACTAACAACACAAGGACATGCTAAGTACAGATGAATTAGAAATTCTGCCGTCTTTCCTTCATGTCACTGATGAGTCTGTGTATTTGTCAATATAGATTAGTTCCCATTAGAACCAACTGGATATCATAAAATGTCTTTTCATAACAATGCTGATATAACCATTCATTCAGGAGGAAAATTGGTCATTTTTTAAAAATATGACCATGATGGCAGTCATACTGGATGTAAGATTGAAACTGTTTTCATCTGGACCAACTGAATATCAAAAAGACTAAATGACCATCAGTTCAGAGAAACAACTTTTCAAAATGGCCACCATGTCCACCATAGTAGATGGCAGGTAAGCACAATTTTATTTTAGAACCAAACAGACATCCTAAGAAGTCTTTTAGTGAAAACCCCCATTACATCACTATTAACTCAGGAGTAGTAGATTTTAAAAATTGCTGCCATGCAGTAATATTGGATGTTCAAGAGATACCATTTTCACTTACAACTAATCAGACCTTGGAGGAAATGTGTTTGTAAAGATTTGTGGCAGTTTAAAAGAAGCAACAATAACAAACTTGTGCTAAAGGAAGACAGAAGTATGGAAAGGACCTAAAAGCCATCCCATAAGTTCTTTTATAACATAGTTGGTACACTTTACTTGCACAGTTTAATTTTTTGATACATCAACACATCACTTTATGTGAATCTGATTAGATCAATTAATCTAACGAAATTCTTGTGCACTAATCTCTTTACTAATCGAATTCAACCATGGGAATTTTATGATGATGCCTTCTGGAACTTTTTAAAACTATTACTGTTAACATTTTGGCAGCCATTTTAGTATTTTATTGCCCAAGAGGCATTGGAAGAAAATGCTTGTCTGATGGAATTTGGTCATTTGACCCCACAGGGGTTCATTGCAAATAAAATTAAGGGTATTATTCAATGGACAGAGGGCATGCCTGCCATATTCCTAGACAGTGTTGGGTTTTTTCTGGGAGACTGTAAAAGTGTTTTGAGGTCCCAAAGGAGATCAATCCACATGACCAGAAGAAATGGCATTGTCCAATTAAGCATAAGCTATCTTTTCATCTAAGCCTACTGAAAAATGATTGGAAATGCCAATCTGAATAAAAGAAAATAACATGTATGTTTCCTTTAAAGCAGTCAATAACTTAGAGAAAAAACTGCATCATAGATATTGTCAAATGTCATCACATATACACATGTGCATATACTGACGTAATCACAATACCAAACACCAAGTTTCTGTCGGGAAAATCCTTTGGATGGCTTAATTAGATGCAGTCTTTGTTATCTCATTAGTTCAAATGGGGATTGAAGCCAATGCAACTACCATTAGTGTTCATCTTTACGCTCACTCGAGAACAGACAGTGCTTTTGTTTAAACATCAGTGCTAGATTCAGGACCAAGTTCTTCTGGATGAATATAATGTTTGCATTGTTAGAACTTTATCTGATGCATTATGGCAATGAGATTTGCTTGTCTCAATAGAAAAATTAATATACATCACAACCGGGACATACCATTTTATTGGGGGAATAGGAAACATATTTTCAAATTAAATGGGTTTTTTAAGAGCTTATACAGCAGTAATAAACACCTCTGTCCAGTACAGGTGTTAAAGCTTAATCAACACAAATCAAATTTGTAAACAAGAGAGTGTACTTATTGTTGTCATTCAATTTCATGGCAAAAATCCTCTAGAAAAGCAGGAGTGAATTAAGAGTACTTTAGGATGATTAAGATAATTAATGAATAATAATGAAGATAACTAATCTGTATGTTTAGATGTCAAACATGCTACATACAGTTGGTGCTCCTATTTGACTGATGTTGTACAATACAAAATCATTTATGTTTTTACGTTGGTTGAAGTATTGCAATGAATTAAAGACTTACCTTGCTGATATGCTTCACAAAAAAAAACCCTCTTGTTCTGCTTCTTGAATCACCTTCAAAAATGAATCATGCTTGAGTACTACTGAACCAATGAAACAATCATGATTCACTTTTTATATGCAGTAGAATCTGATTTCAAAGAAACATTACGGCAGTTCACAAACCTGCCAATAATCTTCAATACAGGTGGCTTAAATATTCTCATTTAAGTGAATGATACTGTAATTACCTTTGTTCTTCACTTCACATCTACCATCTCTATCATCTCTTTGACTTAAATTTAACTTAAAACGAATTGAGTTGTTCCACTTTGTAACCATTACCTTTGCAAATCAGCAAATTAGGTTCCCACACAGCAGACCTCAAAGGACTTAACACCTTACCATAGATATTGTTGTCCAATTAAGTAATACATGAAATGTTTGTTGTTCATACATTGACCTCTTTGCCTTTTACTTACCTCTATGACAATTTGATGTATACACAGCTTTAATGATAGATATGCACGACCTCTACACCTCTATGCAGGGATGTTTACCATTTATATATGCTGCATGTTACACACATATAATGAAATATTATTTTGGGTTCTCTTCGGGTGTTGTTTTGTGTGAAGATTACTGAAAGTTGTATTTTTCAAATAACAATTATGTCAGATGGTTTGGTAGTGTTTTAGCATTAAACATCATGTTATGGCAGGTATTTTAGAGAGCTTGGATGGAGGATAAACTGTAATAGGCTGTACCTCACACTAAGACAAGTGTGGTTTAAATGTTAAACTCACCTCTGTTAAGAGCAGAATATGTACAAATGCCAGCCACAGGACTGACAGAAAGTCATCAAACAACTGCATTGTTCTAAATCAAGTAAAGCAATATCCCATCCAAACTATAATGAATCTGAAATTACCCTTCCCAGTTACATCTGTAGTCTAGATTTAGTACAATTCCTTCATCCAGTAATCATCCCTTCACATGAATAACAACTAGAATGCAACCTTTTTTGTCATATATATTACTGCATCCATAGAAGACTGGATCAGACCTACTTCCAAATTGATGCACATGGCTCATCAGAGTGAACTGTGACAAAAATCAAAGATCCAGATCAGTCTTATAAATGGTGTCAGTGTTAAATTTTCTACTGATCTGGTATTTTAAAAAAAAAATATGTGATTTGAAATGTTACTGGTTATAGAACTTGGCATCATTAATTCAACTAGCATCTATGTCTATTTCTTGAAAGCAACATTTGAAAAGTGCAAATTCTGTTCCAAATAAACAAAATTATTTATTCTTCCTTCTGCTGAAACTATTTATGCTAAATTAAAAACTGTGTTCTACAAAGATGGTAAAATAAAAATGGTAATTAGCAAAAAATGGTAATTAGCAAAAATAAAGTCATCAAATTTGAATAATTTACAGCTTTTGCTTGCCAGTGCTTGCAAGACCTAGAAATCATTGAACACATTTCATAATTTTCATATTAAAACATTACCAGTTTTGCAATTCTGTATCATGTATGACAAGTACAGCTAGAACTTGCAAGTAGTATTTGTGGCAAAGTCTTTATGTTTAGAGCCTACAATCATTATTACTATTTACGTAGTCCAACAAACCAATACCAAAATATTCACTAAAAAATAGGTATCTGTCCTATCTTCATATGTTAAAACTCCAAAACCAAACCAAAATGTAGTCCAGTGCTCACGTATTTTAATTTCTGTAAAATATGCTCCAGTCTTGTTGGTCTTGTAATTTTGATATTTTATTTGTAACGTCCTCTCAAGAGACATGAAAACCTAAGAGCAAAACCCAATCCTCACTCACAAAATTATTCTAGGCCCATACATCCATACTACTACAGTATTGATCAGTGCTCGATCATATCTTTCATTCAACAAACACAATAAACCGGACAGCTTCTGCAGATGTGTCCATTTTTTTTCTTCAACTTCATGAACCGAACCACGTCAACACGAGCACAGAAGTCTGCATTTGTATCAATATAATACGACGAAATTTCTGAGAACATGAAATACCATTAACGGTATTATAAATTAACTCAATACCGTTATGGCAATTTCATGTTGTCAGAAATTTCGTCGTGCTTTATTGATAAAACTGCAGACTCCTGTGACACGAGTCATCGAGAATGGACTATACCTACTGTCTTGAACTCTATAAACGCAGATGAAGTTTAATATTCTAATGGAAAAAAAAATGGATACAACCTCTCTCTCTCTCTCACACACACACACACACACACACACACACACACACACACACACACACACACACACACACGAATTGGTACATGCGACAATCTGATACGTTTAAGCTCATCATTGAACTGAAATGATATTATTCCCCTCCGGAGCCCCATAAAACAGTTACGGATTCTCGGTCTAGAAGGACATTTTGAGGACATCATTTTCCGCGATAAATACATTGAAACAAAAATTGAAATGTCTATCTTTGATTCAAAATGCATGCATTTGACTAAATCAAATGGGAAAATGTCATGTGTCATTTAAACACAGAAAATATTCTAGATTACTTAACTTTACCTGTTTGAATTTTACCACTTAATGCCGACATTTTGCGTCACAGTAAATAAAACTGTACGCCGCATTGATATCTAGAAGAACATTTGGTACTAACCGATCCTAACGGACTGCTAATACAGATGAATAATCTTATGAACAAAATGCACTAACTCCTTAGTTCCACCTAAGCCTCTAACGCCAACAACATTAGACACTTCCTATACAGAACCATTTGGATTATAAAATTGCACCACACACACACACACACAAACACACACACAAACATGTAAAACCTATACAATGGGGACATGCTTTTTACCATCAAAATTGGGATATTGTTATTTTAAAAATTATCAGCGATAAATATATATCTTGCATGTATTTGATTTATACATGTCATTTCTAATTGATTTTGTGGTTGATTTCCAAGAAATACTGTATGAAAATTTTTACCATCAGAATGGGGACACACACACATATACACAGTGTTAAAAATTATACAATCAAATAGGCAACATTTAAAAAGATTGTATTTTCATTCTAAAAAGAAATCAATTCACTCATAATACTAAATCAATTCACTCTAAAGTTATCATGTTGAATATTTATATAATATTTCTTGTATATATAAGTAGAAATGTACGTCCAGGAGTTGGAAGAAATTAAATTATCAGAGTTGTGTGAAAATACAGAGAATGTGTTCCTTTTCCTAAAATTAAATAATCAAAGATCTGCACGCCAATCTGGAGTTAAAATAATTCTATAGGCAAGACTAAGGTTTAGAATTTAAAATGTCCCACAAAATAAATCTTTAACTTTGTTGTACAAAAAACTACTTTAGTGCAATCCCCTTCATTCACAAGCCAATCCGTGATAAGATCTCTTTGATATGAAACACACCAAAACGTTATTTTGTATGATGGTATGGTTTAGTTTTAGTGATCTAAGGTCAGAGCCACATAATTGTCCCTGGAGTGAAATAGTCACTATCAATAAGGGAAAAAAGAAACTTTCGACAAGAAGGAAATGAAGAAAAAAATCAGGAAGAACAACAGACGAGAGAGAGAGAGAGAGAGAGAGAGAGAGAGAGAGAGAGAGAGAGAGAGAGAGAGAGAGAGAGAGAGAGAGAGAGAGAGAGATGCCTAAAAGAGGCAAAAATGAGAAATATTTGATAATTTACCTCTACGTAAAACAAATTTTCTGATTGTAATATTTCAAATTATTTATACTACAGCCAGTATGTATATTTATAATACAACGAAAAACAAAAAATATGAGTATGAAAACTTGTATTTTCAGCGTCTTGGCTAGTGCCATGTAAAAGTATTTATAAAAGTTATTTTTGTTTCCTATTGGCTCAAGCTTAACTAATTTGTTTTAACTCTAATGCTTTTCATAGGAGGAAGAAAATGGAATTATGTTTTGCTTACAATGTATACTGTTCGTTATTATGCTTCTGACCACATTTGAATGAACTAAAATCTATGTTGATATTTTCCAGTGTAACTTTTATGCAAATGTGCATGGCTCAGGATTGTGAACGTTGGACTACCCATTAATAAACATGTATGTCGATATTGCTCTCTGTGTTAAAATAGAATATGTATCATATATATTTGTCTAGGTTTACATAAATTATTTAAATCCTGTTACTTCTTCTTGATGCCATAGTGGGTGAGTAATTTGGAAGGCATCTGCGGAAGACGACAGCAAAAGAGTGTGAATTTTTACCGCGTAAACGGAAGTGCAATAAGTGCATTGTTGTGTTCTAGCATGATGTGAAAAAATAAAAAGAACAACAAATGCCAACAAAACGGGGACATGTCAAGATATCCTTTATTTTAAGGTTTGAATCATTAAATAAAGCATTGACATTCCATATCAGCCTACATTCCAAAACGAAAACGTACCTGTTTCGATGTGTGTCCCTAGTCTATTGGTGTGTATTTACACTGATGTTCCCGTTTCCCCGCTTTTACAAACGCACGCACACGCACACACACACATACTTCATTCAGATACCGATTGATATTGTGAGTTTGATGCCAATTTCCAACAATAACAACAACAAAATATGTTGCCACTTTCAGATGAATGTAATATTAAAGTACTTTCGATTCTTTGAATTTCACTAAACAAACTCTCTCTCTCTCTCTCTCTCTCTCTCTCTCTCTCTCTCTCTCTCTCTCTCTCTCTCTCTCTCTCTCTCTCTCTCTCTCGTGTATGCATAGATACACGACTTTTAAGTGTACACGAGATTTTCAAATATAGGCTTAACAGATTTTAAATTTTCGAAACTTTTGATACATATTGTCAATTATGGCTATATGGAAGTATGATGAGAGAAAATGACGTTATAACTAACCTACTGTTGGAAGCCATGGGGTCTTTGCTTTACCAAGAGGTGTCAAAACCCTGGCGCGATTCCCGCTAGAAGTCATAAGTTTACCCCAAAATGATAAAGACTTCTATACAACTTCAGTTGTAGGTTGGAAATCCATGACGTGTCCATTCTATACGTAACTTTTACTCTAATTAATGCAAGACCACATTAGTCACAACTTGACAATTATTCGTCAACCGCACATCTGCATGGTTTCTCTACATCAACTTTCCGTACCATCGGCAGTGCACAACGTAGAAATTCTACAGCTATCTCTAATACAGGGAACTATTTTAACTACGCCACCTTACGCCAGTCAATCTATGGTTTCAAGACACATCACGCCAATACAACTGCATCATATTTGCAATCATGGAGACATAAACGGTATCTGCCGAGTCCATTCTCATTTATTCCATTGCGTAGTTTATCGGTTTCCTACCGTAAATGTGCACTGCAGTCACAACAACCAATGTAAACCATTAGATTGTATTAAGTACTACATCAGGCTCACACATGCGGATTGGGTCTGAATTCGCTACTCACTGACCATAACATCATGGAAACTGACTAACACTTTCTCTCCGTGACGTTTGCTCCTAGTAATTGGCTATTTTTTTTCAGGCTAAGGAATATTTCCCATTGCACCGAATTCCAATATTCACAAACCTAAGAATTGCTTAAACGGGGCGCTATAGCCAAATGCGCCTCCCCTTAATTGATTACACTACTTCTGGTTCAGAAATATTCAGGGAACATGATATGCCTGATAAGCTCCATTTATTAATAAACCTAACAAGATCAGATCCATAAGCATCGGTTATTATCTGCCATCTAAATCTGGTTAGAAGAAAAGAGAACAAATTGCTAAATTAGAACTGGATTTTTTAAAATTGATTTGGTACCTCAACAAAGTGAGGCTGCAAAAAAATGGTCTATTGATTCATTAAATGCTCCTCTCCACTGTAATTTTTAGCAAAAGGCGAAAAATTAATACGCAGTGGAGAGAAACCATCATCATCATCATTCCGTCGCGCTTTATATTGTAGAGAAATAGTTTGAACAGTGCAACTGCTTTGTAAAGACGATAGTGGAATGGTGATGTCTACAAAGATGCCAAAAGTCATAGTTTTCAAAATACAGTGTCGTTTTCTCATTTGGTAATTTGAATTTCAATGAAACCCAATAATTTTCATTATATTGGTAGAAAGAATACTAATTAGTATTTATTTTTTTCTTGTTGTGGAAATGGCAGGGTGAGTTAATTTGATTGTTAAAGGGATGTAATCCACATTGAGACGATATTCTTTCGATGCTTGATTTATCGAGATGCAGTGTAACTACCTATTTATTCATCAGGAAAAGACTACTAATTTGGAACAAAAATAATAGATGTTTATTCATATAGGAAATCAATATTTCCCTGAAGAAAAAATAATTTTTAATTGATGCGTCGTGTAAATGTATCAGATGTTTGAGATATTGTCTGTCTTCTACGAGGAAAGCACTATAGACATTAAACCTGGTACATGAACTTGAAAACTATGGTACGTTATATCAAGCTTAAACCATTAACTGTCTTTATTGCGTTTGTTCGTGGTCCACGTATGATTAAGTAATGATTCAGACATGTTTAGGCTGCCGTTAATGAACTACAGTCTTCATTATTGCTTGCGAGTCAGTACCCACAAAAGTAGTCTCAGTCTATATTTAGAGCATTGTTTCCTCCCTCGTTTCGGTGGTTGTACGTAGCTTAGATTTAGGTTTTTTGGGTATAGATTTAAGGAAAATTAAATTGAGAATTCTTTATGAGATGAGCATCATTGAGATTCTCTTTTTACTCCTAAAAATTGCTTCTCTTTTTGATCCAATTCGCAAAAAGGCACATACGTTCTTCCCTTGTTGTGGGCCTATTGCCATTTTTTTAGCACATGATAGGTTATATATGGCAGCCCTTATAACTCGCGGAGGAAGAAACCGGGGAGAAAAATACTTCTGGATGAGCCACCGACTCACGGGAGGCTACTGGCAACCTTTCCCAAATCCACACATAGGCTGAGCCCGAGACCCGAACCACGTGGATCGAGATCAGATGGAGGCGATTGGTAAAGTCCAGTGCTTTAGAAGACTCCGCTATCAAGGATCCCGTCTTTTCCATGTAGTTTTAAAATAGCAGTTCAAACTCAATACTTACGCGCAAAGTCTTCCGTGGTTTTAACATGTCACCTGTTGTGATATATCGCCGGCTTGGAAAATTATTTTCTCTCTGAAACGTGCCATGCGGGTTTCATAGAGCTTTTGAGTTTAAATGAACGCAGCCGCTTTTATGAGCCATCAAAACCAAAGTTATGCAAATCATATGTAAGTAACAACAAAGACTTCGTTCAGAGATTTTCAATCAAAGTTGAATAAAAGTAACGAGAAAGACGAGGCCTATAAAATTGTCTATTAATACTTGCTTGTACTCTATGACATCTGAATGGTGCCAAGATTGTTCTTGGTAAATTATTTCAAAACAGACATCGTTAAAAACTTTTCCATGATGTTTTTTTGGCTGTTTTGCTTTAATTTGGTTTCGTAAGATGCCTCGAGGAACAAAGATGAACAGCTTTAATTGCTATTGCATATGTAAAGCCAAGGTAATAAGCCTTTTCCGACGTATCTTTTAATTTCTCAGAATTAGTTGGAAGACGAAAATTGCATAGAACATGATCATATGTATGTGAGAAAAAATGATAAGCAAAAACTCATAGAAACAAAAAGCTTAAACCATGTTGCCACTTTAACCTCGAGATTAGAGTGCTTTCTGTTCGTTGATTTTCAATCCACACACGCACAAACAAAAACAACACACTTGTAAAACCTACAAAACGGGGACATGCTTTTTACCATCAAAATTGGGATCTTGTTATTTTTAATAATTATAAAATCAAATAGACAACATTCAATAAGTATGTATTTTGATTCTAAATAGAAATTTATTCACTCATAATACTGCAGCAATCTCACCTCATGCACAATCACACTCATGTCAATAAACTAAATACAAGTCATTATGTTGAATATTTATATAATATTTCTTGTATATATAAGTAAAAATGTACGTCCTGGAATTAGAAGACATTAAATTGTCAGAGTTGTGTAAAAATACAGAGAATGTGTTAGTGCAATCTCCTTTATTCACAAGCCAATGCGTGATAAGACCTCTTCGATATGAAACACACCAAAACGCTACTTTGTATGATGGTGTGCTTCAGTTGTAGTGATCTAAGGTCAGAGACACATAATTGTCCTTGGAGCGAGATAGTCAATATTAATAAGGGGAAAAAAAAGAAACATTCGACCGGACGGAAAGGAAGCTGTCAATCAGGAAAAACGACAGACAGAAGACGTGAAGGAGAGAGAGAGAGAGAGAGAGAGAGAGAGAGAGAGAGAGAGAGAGAGAGAGAGAGAGAGAGAGAGAGAGAATCCTAAAAGAGGCAAAAATGAGAAATATTTGATAAGTTACCTCTAAGTAAAACAAAGTATATGATTGTTTTGTTTTAAATTATTTATACTTCAGCCAGTATGTACATTTATAATACAACGAAAAACAATAAATATGAGTATGAAAACTTGTATTTTCAGCGTCTTGGCTAGTGCCATGTAAAAGTACTTTGAAAAGTTATTTTTGTTTCCTATTGGCTGAAGCTTAACTATTTGGTTTTAACTTTGTTTAATGCGTTTCATAGGACGAAGGAAATGGAATTATGTTTTGCTTACAATGTAGACTGTTCGTTATTATGCTTCTGACCACATTTGAATGAACTAAAATCTATGGTGATATTTTCCAGTGTAACTTTTATGCAAATTTGCATGGCTCAGGGTTGTGAACGTTGGACTACCCATTAATAAACATGTATGTTGATATTGCTTTCTGTGTTAAAATAGAATATATATCATATATATTTGTCTAGGTTTACATAAATTATTTAAATCCTGTTAGTTCTTCTTGATGCCATAGTGGGTGAATAATTTGGAAGGCAACTGTGGAAGACGACAGCAAAACAGTGAGAATTCTTACCGCGTAAACGGGAGTGCAATAAGTGCATTGTTGTGTTCTAGCATGATATGAAAAAAAAAACAACAAATGCCAACAAAACGGGGATATGCCCAGATATCCTTTATTTTAAATTTTGAATCATTAAATAAAGCATTGACATTCCATTTCAGCCTACATTCCAAAACGAGGACGTACCTGTTTCGATGTGTGTCCCCAGTCTATTGGTGTGTATTTACACTGACGTTCCCGTTTCGCCGCTTTTACAAACGCACGCACACACACACAAACACAGACACTCTTCATTCAGATGCCGATTGATATTGTGAGTTTGATGCCAATTTCCAACAATAACAAAAACAAAATATGTTGCCACTTTCAGATGAATGTAATATTAAAGTACTTTCGATTCTTTGAATTTCACTAAACAAACTCTCTCTCTCTCTCTCTCTCTCTCTCTCTCTCTCTCTCTCTCTCTCTCTCTCTCTCTCTCTCTCTCGTGTATGCATAGACACATGACTTTTAAGTGTACACGTGATTTTCAAATATAGGCTTAACAGATTTTAATTTTCGAAACTTTTGATACATATTGTCAATAATGGCTATATGGAAGTATGAGGAGAGAAAGTGACGTTATAACTAACCTACTGTTACAAGCCATGGGGTCTTTGCTTTACCAAGAGGTGTCAAAACCCTGGCGCTATTCCCGCTAGAAGTCATAAGTTTACCCCAAAATTATAAAGACTTCTATACAACTTCAGTTGTTGGTTGGAAAGCCATGACGTGTCCATTCTATACGTAACTTTTACTCTAATTAATGCAAGACCACATTAGTCACAACTTGACAATTATTCGTCAACCGCACATCTGCATGGTTTCTCTACATCAACTTTCCGTACCATCGGCAGTGCACAACGTAGAAATTCTACAGCTATCTCTAATACAGGGAACTATTTTAACTACGCCACCTTACGCCAGTCAATCTATGGTTTCAAGACACATCACGCCAATACAACTGCATCATATTTGCAATCATGGAGACATAAACGGTATCTGCCGAGTCCATTCTCATTTATTCCATTGCGTAGTTTATCGGTTTCCTACCGTAAATGTGCACTGCAGTCACAACAACCAATGTAAACCATTAGATTGTATTAAGTATGACATCAGGCTCACACATGCGGATTGGGTCTGAATTCGCTACTCACTGACCATAACATCATGGAAACTGACTAACACTTTCTCTCCGTGACGTTTGCTCCTAGTAATTGGCTATTTTTTTTTTTCAGGCTTAGGAATATTTCCCATTGCACCGAATTCCAATAATCACAAACCTAAGAATTGCTTAAACGGAGCGCTATAGCCAAATGCGCCTCCCCTTAATTGATTACACTACTTCTGGTTCAGAAATATTCAGGGAACATGATATGCCTGATAAGCTCCATTTATTAATAAACCTAACAAAATCAGATCCATAAGCATCGGTTATTATCTGCCATCTAAATCTGGTTAAAAGGAAAGAGAACAGATTGCTAAATTAGAACTGGATTTTTTTAAATTGATTTGGTACCTCAACAAAGTGAGGCTGCAAAAAAATGGTCTATTGATTCATTATATGCTCCTCTCCACTGTAATTTTTTTTTCCATAAAATCTTTATTTCATATTTACATCGTAAAATTTACAATAGATACTATTACAAGAGCACTCATACAAACACTATTGCTCTCCCTCACATTCATAATTCTGCGAATATTTGAATGTACAAACATATGTTACATACACATACATATACACACACATACATACATATGCATACCATTGACGTATCACATAAATTTATACATATACATATATACATACATACACATACACACACAAATATTTTTATATACACTCTCCTTTACATCGGTAATCTTGCATATATATATATATATATATATATATATATATATATATATATATACATACATACATACATACATACCTACACATACATATATACATATATATATACATGCATATATATATATATATATATATATACAGATACATACACATACACACATTCATATATACACCTATACACACATATTCACTTACATATACACACATATACATATAATACATACATACACAAACATATATATATATATATATATATATATATATATATATATATATATATATATATATATATATATATATATATATATATATATATATATATATATATATATATTCAAAATCAATAACATACATATTACATACACATATACTTATATACATTTATATACAACCACATACAAAAACATGCCTAACGTATACATATACATATATACATCATATATATTTTTATATACACGTCTAGATGATGTTGTACACAAAAGATTTTTTTTTCCATTTTGACATTATATATTATTTGACATTTGTTTAATATTGAAATTTATTATTGTTTCTAACATTTTAGGTGGATTTCAACATTTTGGCTACAGGCTATATGATGAGAGGTAAAAGCATGTACAATCGGTTTTGTGGAGATCGGATAGTAAGTAGTAAGTATTATTCTAGGCTAATATCAATTATTAATTCAAAATTATGAAGAGAACAGAAGAGTCCAGCTAAACACCATTTATCGATAAAGTGCACAATATTAAGTCTGGAAAAGTCAGCTTTGATTCTACATTTTAATCGAGAAATAAAGAATGATAACAAGGTCTTACTAGTTACCACTTCTTTATGATAATACGCTTGTAAACGTTTACTCCATATTGTATATTTATATTCAGCGCATAGTAAAAGGCATAAGTCCTTGAATTCAGGTTCCGGGAAAGAGGCTTCATTTGGGATAAGGCCGAATTTAAGGAAAGTATAAAATGTATTAAAAGAGTTTCTTGAAAGTTTTTTCAGCCATTTGATAATGAGCTGCTGTAGAGGTAATATTAATTTGCATTCGAAAAATATATGATCAGTAGTTTCAATGTTGCTGCAAAAAAGGCATAATTTAGATTTGGATATATGTTTTAAAAACATGTTGTAGTTAACGGGTAAAATGTCATGTATGGTTTTAAAAGACACATCTCTAGTGATGGGATCTAAAATTTTATTGTGTAGGTTTTTCCAAATGTTGATGAAGTTTAAGTCGTATAGTTTGGTTATTTTGGGTTCTAGAAGGTAGTTTCGTAATTGTCTTTGATAAAATAATTTTGTGAAGATTTCATCAAAATTGAGATCGGGATTATTCTCGTAAAAGTCTTTGAAAATGGTTATGCACTTTTGGTAAAATTCTGGTACATATAGTGTATGAGTAAACTTGTTAAGGCCTAAATTAGGGTTGAAAGATCTTAATTGTAACCCGATCCAATACCTAGCAAAATCTTTCCATTTGGCTAAATACTCATCATCGAGTAATTTTTGAATATGTTGTACACGTATTGCCTGCATTTTACATTTTAAATGGGTGATGTTTAAACCCCCATTACGGAGTGTGTTGATACATACGGCTCTAGCAAGAGGTTCGAATTTAGAATTCCACAAAAAAATGAAGATGTTCCTATTGATTATTTTCTCACAATGTTTAGGTAGATCAGTCACAGTTGCAGTATACCAAATTTTGCTGCAGGCTAAAAGATTAATAACATGGGACTTAGAAATGAGAGGAAGATTTCTGCGTTTCCATAGTAATAGTGTATTCGTCAGTTTAGTAACATTTTTATTCCAGTGATCATCATTATTTAAATTGTTACCAAAATAAAAACCTACAATTTTTTGATTGTCAATCCAAGAGATGCCGAAAGGGTGATCACTGCGGTTTCTCCATTTACCCATAAACATGCCGTTAGATTTGCTGTAATTTACCTTTGCGCCTGAAGCGCGATCATACATACGAGACCAAAATAAGTACCGCTCAATCGATTTGTCCGTGCAACAGAATCCTGTACTATCGTCTGCGTAAAGGGAGATCTTACAGGTCTCTGTTGCACCTGGAACTTGAATACCTATAATATCTGGTTCATTTCGAATTTTAATTGCAAAAGGTTCATACACTATTACATATAGAAGTGGGGAAAGACTGCAACCTTGACGAACTCCTCTGGAAATTAAAAAGGAATCTGAAATAAGATTGTTTACTATAACTGATGAACGAATATCAGTATAAAAAAATCGAGATCCATTTAATAAAATCTTGATGAAATCCAAAGGATTTTAACGTTTTAAACATAAATTGATAATTTACTCTATCAAAAGCCTTTTCTTGATCTAAAGATATAAACGCACATGATAGTTCTTTTTGTTGTATGTAGTCACAAATATTTCGTATAAGGTGACCGTTGTCAAAGATAGATCGACCTTTAACTCCGCATGTTTGATCTATGTGTATTATTTTGGACATAACATTACCAAGTCGATTAGTAATAATTTTTGATAAAATTTTGTAATCTAGATTTAATAAGGAGATGGGTCTCCAATTTCTCATATCACTTGACTTTTGAAGATCTTTACATAATAATGTTATATAGGATATTTTTTGTGAGTCAGACAGAGAATTTGATTCAAAGATCAAATTATATAAACGGACTAACGTGTCGCTTAAGAATTCAAAAAACGTGACGTAAAACTCTTTTGTAAGACCGTCAGGTCCAGGTGATTTATTTGACTTCATCATACTTAAAGATTTCCAAATTTCCGCTTTAGTGATTGGTCCAGTAAGAAAACAAAAGAAAACTTGCATAGAACATGATCATATATATGTGAGAAAAAATGATAAGCAAAAACTCATAGAAACAAAAAGCTTAAACCATGTTGCCACTTTAACCTCGAGATTAGAGTGCTTTCTGTTCGTTGATTTTCAATCCACACACGCACAAACAAACACAACACAATTGTAAAACCTACAAAACGGGGACATGCTTTTTACCATCAAAATTGGGATATTGTTAGTTTTAAAAATTATAAAATCAAATAGGCAACATTCAATAAGTATGTATTTTGATTCTAAATAGAAATCAATTCACTCATAATACTGCAGCAATCTCACCTCATGCACAATTACACTCATGTCAATAAACTAAATACAAGTCATTATGTTGAATATTTATATAATATTTCTTGTATATATAAGTAAAAATGTACGTCCTGGAATTGGAAGAAATTAAATTGTCAGAGTTGTGTAAAAATACAGAGAATGTGTTAGTGCAATCTCCTTCATTCACAAGCCAATGCGTGATAAGACCTCTTCGATATGAAACACACCAAAACGTTATTTTGTATGATGGTATGGTTTAGTTGTAGTGATCTAAGGTCAGTGCCACATAATTGTCCTTGGAGCGAGATAGTCACTATTAATAAGGGGGAAAAAAAAAGAAACATTCGACCGGACGGAAAGGAAGCTATCAATCCGTAATCACGACAGACAGAAGTAGCGAAGGAGAGAGAGAGAGAGAGAGAGAGAGAGAGAGAGAGAGAGAGAGAGAGAGAGAGAGAGAGAGAGAGAGAGAGAGAGAGATGCCTAAAAGAGGCAAAAATGAGAAATATTTGATAAGTTGCCTCTAAGTAAAACAAAGTATATGATTGTTTTGTTTTAAATTATTTATACTTCAGCCAGTACGTACATTTATAATACAACGATAAACAATAAATATGAGTATGAAAACTTGTATTTTCAGCGTCTTGGCTAGTGCCATGTAAAAGTACTTTGAAAAGTTATTTTTGTTTCCTATTGGCTGAAGCTTAACTATTTGGTTTTAACTTTGTTTAATGCGTTTCATAGGACGAAGGAAATGGAATTATGTTTTGCTTACAATGTAGACTATTCGTTATTATGCTTCTGACCACATTTGAATGAACTAAAATCTATGGTGATATTTTCCAGTGTAACTTTTATGCAAATTTGCATGGCTCAGGGTTGTGAACGTTGGACTACCCATTAATAAACATGTATGTCGATATTGCTCTCTGTGTTAAAATAGAATATATATCATATATATTTGTCTAGGTTTACATAAATTATTTAAATCCTGTTAGTTCTTCTTGATGCCATAGTGGGTGAATAATTTGGAAGGCAACTGTGGAAGACGACAGCAAAACAGTGTGAATTTTTACCGCGTAAACGGGAGTGCAATAAGTGCATTGTTGTGTTCTATCATGATGTGAAAAAAAAAACAATAAATGCCAACAAAACGGGGACATGCCCAGATATCCTTTATTTTAAATTTTGAATCATTAAATAAAGCATTGACATTCCATTTCAGCCTACATTCCAAAACGAGGACGTACCTGTTTCGATGTGTGTCCCCAGTCTATTGGTGTGTATTTACACTGATGTTCCCGTTTCGCCGCTTTTACAAACGCACGCACACACACAAACACAGACACTCTTCATTCAGATGCCGATTGATATTGTGAGTTTGATGCCAATTTCCAACAATAACAACAACAAAATATGTTGCCATTTTCAGATGAATGTAATATTAAAGTACTTTCGATCCTTTGAATTTCACTAATCAAACTCTCTCTCTCTCTCTCTCTCTCTCTCTCTCTCTCTCTCTCTCTCTCTCTCTCTCTCTCTCTCTCTCTCTCTCTCTCTCTCTCTCTCTCTCTCTCTCTCTCGTGTATGCATAGACACAGGACATTTAAGTGTACACGTGATTTTCAAATATAGGCTTAACAGATTTTAATTTTCGAAACTTTTGATACATATTGTCAATAATGGCTATATGGAAGTATGAGGAGAGAAAGTGACGTTATAACTAACCTACTGTTACAAGCCATGGGGTCTTTGCTTTACCAAGAGGTGTCAAAACCCTGGCGCGATTCCCGCTAGAAGTCATAAGTTTACCCCAAAATGATAAAGACTTCTATACAACTTCAGTTGTAGGTTGGAAAGCCATGACGTGTCCATTCTATACGTAACTTTTACTCTAATTAATGCAAGACCACATTAGTCACAACTTGACAATTATTCGTCAACCGCACATCTGCATGGTTTCTCTACATCAACTTTCCGTACCATCGGCAGTGCACAACGTAGAAATTCTACAGCTATCTCTAATACAGGGAACTATTTTAACTACGCCACCTTACGCCAGTCAATCTATGGTTTCAAGACACATCACGCCAATACAACTGCATCATATTTGCAATCATGGAGACATAAACGGTATCTGCCGAGTCCATTCTCATTTATTCTATTGCGTAGTTTATCGGTTTCCTACCGTAAATGTGCACTGCAGTCACAACAACCAATGTAAACCATTAGATTGTATTAAGTACTACATCAGGCTCACACATGCGGATTGGGTCTGAATTCGCTACTCACTGACCATAACATCATGGAAACTGACTAACACTTTCTCTCCGTGACGTTTGCTCCTAGTAATTGGCTATTTTTTTTTCAGGCTAAGGAATATTTCCCATTGCACCGAATTCCAATAATCACAAACCTAAGAATTGCTTAAACGGGGCGCTATAGCCAAATGCGCCTCCCCTTAATTGATTACACTACTTCTGGTTCAGAAATATTCAGGGAACATGATATGCCTGATAAGCTCCATTTATTAATAAACCTAACAAGATCAGATCCATAGGCATCGGTTATTATCTGCCATCTAAATCGGGTTAGAAGGAAAGAGAACAAATTGCTAAATTAGAACTGGATTTTTTTAATTTGATTTGGTACCTCAACAAAGTGAGGCTGCAAAAAAATGTCCTATTGATTCATTAAATGCTCCTCTCCACTGTAGTTTTTAGCAAAAGGCGAAAAATTAAAACGCAGTGGAGAGAAACCATCATCATCATCATTCCGTCGCGCTTTATATTGTAGAGAAATAGTTTGAACAGTGCAACTGCTTTGTAAAGACGATAGTGGAATGGTGATGTCTACAAAGATGCCAAAAGTCATAGTTTTCAAAATACAGTGTCGTTTTCTCATTTGGTAATTTGAATTTCAATGAAACCCAATTATTTTCATTATATTGGTAGAAAGACTACTAATTAGTATTTATTTTTTCTTGTTGTGGAAATGGCAGGGTGAGTTAATTTGATAGTTAAGGGGATGTAATCCACATTGAGACGATCTTCTGTCGATGCTTGATTTATCGAGATGCAGTGTAACTACCTATTTATTCATCAGGAAAAGACTACTAATTTGGAACAAAAATAATAGATGTTTATTCATATAGAAAATCAATATTTCCCTGAAGAAAAAATAATTTTTAATTGATGCGTCGTGTAAATGTATCAGATGTTTGAGATATTGTCTGTCTTCTACGAGGAGAGCACTATAGACATTAAACCTGGTACATGAACTTGAAAACTATGGTACGTTATATCAAGCTTAAACCATTAACTGTCTTTATTGCGTTTGTTCGTGGTCCACGTATGATTAAGTAATGATTCAGACATGTTTAGGCTGCCGTCAATGAACTAGAGTCTTAATTATTGCTTGCGGGTCAGTACCCACAAAAGTAGTCTCAGTCTATATTTAGAGCATTGTTTCCTCCCTCGTTTCGGTGGATGTACGTAGCTTAGATTTAGGTTTTTTGGGTATAGATTTAAGGAAAATTAAATTGAGAATTCTTTATGAGATGAGCATCATTGAGATTCTCTTTTTACTCCTAAAAATTGCTTCTCTTTTTGATCCAATTCGCAAAAAGGCACATACCATCATCCCTTGTTGTGGGCCTACTGCCATTTTTTTAGCACATGATAGGTTATATATGGCAGCCCTTATAACTCGCGGAGGAAGAAACCGGGGAGAAAAATACTTCTGGATGAGCCACCGACTCACGGGAGGCTACTGGCAACCTTTCCCAAATCCACACATAGGCTGAGCCCGAGACCCGAACCACGTGGATCGAGATCAGATGGAGGTGATTGGTAAAGTCCAGTGCTTTAGAAGACTCCGCTATCAAGGATCCCGTCTTTTCCATGTAGTTTTAAAATAGCAGTTCAAACTCAATACTTACGCGCAAAGTCTTCCGTGGTTTTAACATGTCACCTGTTGTGATATATCGCCGGCTTGGAAAATTATTTTCTCTCTGAAACGTGCCATGCGGGTTTCATAGATCTTTTGAGTTTAAATGAACGCAGCCGCTTTTATGAGCCATCAAAACCAAAGTTATGCAAATCATATGTAAGTAACAACAAAGACTTCGTTCAGAGATTTTCAATCAAAGTTGAATTAAAGTAACGAGAAAGACGAGGCCTATAAAATTGTCTATTAATACTTGCTTGTACTCTATGACATCTGAATGGTGCCAAGATTGTTCTTGGTAAATTTTTTCAAAACAGACATCGTTAAAAACTTTTCCATGATGTTTTTTTTTTGGCTGTTTTGCTTTAATTTGGTTTCGTAAGATGCCTCGAGGAACAAAGACGAACAGCTTTAATTGCTATTGCATATGTAAAGCCAAGGTAATAAGCCTTTTCCGACGTATCTTTTAATTTCTCAGAATTAGTTGGAAGACGAAAATTGCATAGAACATGATCATATGTATGTGAGAAAAAATGATAAGCAAAAACTCATAGAAACAAAAAGCTTAAACCATGTTGCCACTTTAACCTCGAGATTAGAGTGCTTTCTGTTCGTTGATTTTCAATCCACACACGCACAAACAAACACAACACAATTGTAAAACCTACAAAACGGGGACATGCTTTTTACCATCAAAATTGGGATATTGTTATTTTTAAAAATTATAAAATCAAATAGGCAACATTCAATAAGTATGTATTTTGATTCTAAATAGAAATCAATTCACTCATAATACTGCAGCAATCTCACCTCATGCACAATTACACTCATGTCAATAAACTAAATACAAGTCATTATGTTGAATATTTATATAATATTTCTTGTATATATAAGTAAAAATGTACGTCCTGGAATTGGAAGAAATTAAATTGTCAGAGTTGTGTAAAAATACAGAGAATGTGTTAGTGCAATCTCCTTCATTCACAAGCCAATGCGTGATAAGACCTCTTCGATATGAAACACACCAAAACGTTACTTTGTATGATGGTATGGTTTAGTTGTAGTGATCTAAGGTCAGAGCCACATAATTGTCCTTGGAGCGAGATAGTCACTATTAATAAGGGGGAAAAAAAGAAACATTCGACCGGACGGAAAGGAAGCTATCAATCCGGAATAACGACAGACAGAAGAAGCGAAGGAGAGAGAGAGAGAGAGAGAGAGAGAGAGAGAGAGAGAGAGAGAGAGAGAGAGAGAGAGAGAGAGAGAGAGAGATGCCTAAAAGAGGCAAAAATGAGAAATATTTGATAAGTTACCTCTAAGTAAAACAAAGTATATGATTGTTTTGTTTTAAATTATTTATACTTCAGCCAGTACGTACATTTATAATACAACGATAAACAATAAATATGAGTATGAAAACTTGTATTTTCAGCGTCTTGGCTAGTGCCATGTAAAAGTACTTTGAAAAGTTATTTTTGTTTCCTATTGGCTGAAGCTTAACTATTTGGTTTTAACTTTGTTTAATGCGTTTCATAGGACGAAGGAAATGGAATTATGTTTTGCTTACAATGTAGACTGTTCGTTATTATGCTTCTGACCACATTTGAATGAACTAAAATCTATGGTGATATTTTCCAGTGTAACTTTTATGCAAATTTGCATGGCTCAGGGTTGTGAACGTTGGACTACCCATTAATAAACATGTATGTCGATATTGCTCTCTGTGTTAAAATAGAATATGTATCATATATATTTGTCTAGGTTTACATAAATTATTTAAATCCTGTTAGTTCTTCTTGATGCCATAGTGGGTGAATAATTTGGAAGGCAACTGTGGAAGACGACAGCAAAACAGTGTGAATTTTTACCGCGTAAACGGGAGTGCAATAAGTGCATTGTTGTGTTCTAGCATGATATGAAAAAAAAACAACAAATGCCAACAAAACGGGGACATGCCCAGATATCCTTTATTTTAAATTTTGAATCATTAAATAAAGCATTGACATTCCATTTCAGCCTACATTCCAAAACGAGGACGTACCTGTTTCGATGTGTGTCCCCAGTCTATTGGTGTGTATTTACACTGATGTTCCCGTTTCGCCGCTTTTACAAACGCACGCACACACACACAAACACAGACACTCTTCATTCAGATGCCGATTGATATTGTGAGTTTGATGCCAATTTCCAACAATAACAACAACAAAATATGTTGCCACTTTCAGATGAATGTAATATTAAAGTACTTTCGATTCTTTGAATTTCACTAAACAAACTCTCTCTCTCTCTGTCTCTGTCTCTGTCTGTCTCTGTCTCTGTCTGTCTCTCTCTCTCTCTCTCTCTCTCTCTCTCTCTCGTGTATGCATAGACACAGGACATTTAAGTGTACACGTGATTTTCAAATATAGGCTTAACAGATTTTAATTTTCGAAACTTTTGATACATATTGTCAATAATGGCTATATGGAAGTATGAGGAGAGAAAGTGACGTTATAACTAACCTACTGTTACAAGCCATGGGGTCTTTGCTTTACCAAGAGGTGTCAAAACCCTGGCGCGATTCCCGCTAGAAGTCATAAGTTTACCCCAAAATGATAAAGACTTCTATACAACTTCAGTTGTAGGTTGGAAAGCCATGACGTGTCCATTCTATACGTAACTTTTACTCTAATTAATGCAAGACCACATTAGTCACAACTTGACAATTATTCGTCAACCGCACATCTGCATGGTTTCTCTACATCAACTTTCCGTACCATCGGCAGTGCACAACGTAGAAATTCTACAGCTATCTCTAATACAGGGAACTATTTTAACTACGCCACCTTACGCCAGTCAATCTATGGTTTCAAGACACATCACGCCAATACAACTGCATCATATTTGCAATCATGGAGACATAAACGGTATCTGCCGAGTCCATTCTCATTTATTCTATTGCGTAGTTTATCGGTTTCCTACCGTAAATGTGCACTGCAGTCACAACAACCAATGTAAACCATTAGATTGTATTAAGTACTACATCAGGCTCACACATGCGGATTGGGTCTGAATTCGCTACTCACTGACCATAACATCATGGAAACTGACTAACACTTTCTCTCCGTGACGTTTGCTCCTAGCAATTGGCTATTTTTTTTTTCAGGCTAAGGAATATTTCCCATTGCACCGAATTCCAATAATCACAAACCTAAGAATTGCTTAAACGGGGCGCTATAGCCAAATGCGCCTCCCCTTAATTGATTACACTACTTCTGGTTCAGAAATATTCAGGGAACATGATATGCCTGATAAGCTCCATTTATTAATAAACCTAACAAGATCAGATCCATAAGCATCGGTTATTATCTGCCATCTAAATCTGGTTAGAAGGAAAAGGAACAAATTGCTAAATTAGAACTGGATTTTTTAAAATTGATTTGGTACCTCAACAAAGTGAGGCTGCAAAAAATGTCCTATCGATTCATTAAATGCTCCTCTCCACTGTAGTTTTTAGCAAAAGGCGAAAAATTAATACGCAGTGGAGAGAAACCATCATCATCATCATTCCGTCGCGCTTTATATTGTAGAGAAATAGTTTGAACAGTGCAACTGCTTTGTAAAGACGATAGTGGAATGGTGATGTCTACAAAGATGCCAAAAGTCATAGTTTTCAAAATACAGTGTCGTTTTCTCATTTGGTAATTTGAATTTCAATGAAACCCAATTATTTTCATTATATTGGTAGAAAGACTACTAATTAGTATTTATTTTTTCTTGTTGTGGAAATGGCAGGGTGAGTTAATTTGATAGTTAAGGGGATGTAATCCACATTGAGACGATCTTCTTTCGATGCTTGATTTATCGAGATGCAGTGTAACTACCTATTTATTCATCAGGAAAAGACTACTAATTTGGAACAAAAATAATAGATGTTTATTCATATAGGAAATCAATATTTCCCTGAAGAAAAAATAATTTTTAATTGATGCGTCGTGTAAATGTATCAGATGTTTGAGATATTGTCTGTCTTCTACGAGGAGAGCACTATAGACATTAAACCTGGTACATGAACTTGAAAACTATGGTACGTTATATCAAGCTTAAACCATTAACTGTCTTTATTGCGTTTGTTCGTGGTCCACGTATGATTAAGTAATGATTCAGACATGTTTAGGCTGCCGTTAATGAACTAGAGTCTTAATTATTGCTTGCGGGTCAGTACCCACAAAAGTAGTCTCAGTCTATATTTAGAGCATTGTTTCCTCCCTCGTTTCGGTGGATGTACGTAGCTTAGATTTAGGTTTTTTGGGTATAGATTTAAGGAAAATTAAATTGAGAATTCTTTATGAGATGAGCATCATTGAGATTCTCTTTTTACTCCTAAAAATTGCTTCTCTTTTTGATCCAATTCGCAAAAAGTTACACACCATCTTCCCTTGTTGTGGGCCTACTGCCATTTTTTTAGCACATGATAGGTTATATATGGCAGCCCTTATAACTCGCGGAGGAAGAAACCGGGGAGAAAAATACTTCTGGATGAGCCACCGACTCACGGGAGGCTACTGGCAACCTTTCCCAAATCCACACATAGGCTGAGCCCGAGACCCGAACCACGTGGATCGAGATCAGATGGAGGCGATTGGTAAAGTCCAGTGCTTTAGAAGACTCCGCTATCAAGGATCCCGTCTTTTCCATGTAGTTTTAAAATAGCAGTTCAAACTCAATACTTACGCGCAAAGTCTTCCGTGGTTTTAACATGTCACCTGTTGTGATATATCGCCGGCTTGGAAAATTATTTTCTCTCTGAAACGTGCCATGCGGGTTTCATAGATCTTTTGAGTTTAAATGAACGCAGCCGCTTTTATGAGCCATCAAAACCAAAGTTATGCAAATCATATGTAAGTAACAACAAAGACTTCGTTCAGAGATTTTCAATCAAAGTTGAATTAAAGTAACGAGAAAGACGAGGCCTATAAAATTGTCTATTAATACTTGCTTGTACTCTATGACATCTGAATGGTGCCAAGATTGTTCTTGGTAAATTTTTTCAAAACAGACATCGTTAAAAACTTTTCCATGATGTTTTTTTTTTGGCTGTTTTGCTTTAATTTGGTTTCGTAAGATGCCTCGAGGAACAAAGACGAACAGCTTTAATTGCTATTGCATATGTAAAGCCAAGGTAATAAGCCTTTTCCGACGTATCTTTTAATTTCTCAGAATTAGTTGGAAGACGAAAATTGCATAGAACATGATCATATGTATGTGAGAAAAAATGATAAGCAAAAACTCATAGAAACAAAAAGCTTAAACCATGTTGCCACTTTAACCTCGAGATTAGAGTGCTTTCTGTTCGTTGATTTTCAATCCACACACGCACAAACAAACACAACACAATTGTAAAACCTACAAAACGGGGACATGCTTTTTACCATCAAAATTGGGATATTGTTATTTTTAAAAATTATAAAATCAAATAGGCAACATTCAATAAGTATGTATTTTGATTCTAAATAGAAATCAATTCACTCATAATACTGCAGCAATCTCACCTCATGCACAATTACACTCATGTCAATAAACTAAATACAAGTCATTATGTTGAATATTTATATAATATTTCTTGTATATATAAGTAAAAATGTACGTCCTGGAATTGGAAGAAATTAAATTGTCAGAGTTGTGTAAAAATACAGAGAATGTGTTAGTGCAATCTCCTTCATTCACAAGCCAATGCGTGATAAGACCTCTTCGATATGAAACACACCAAAACGTTACTTTGTATGATGGTATGGTTTAGTTGTAGTGATCTAAGGTCAGAGCCACATAATTGTCCTTGGAGCGAGATAGTCACTATTAATAAGGGGGAAAAAAAAGAAACATTCGACCGGACGGAAAGGAAGCTATCAATCCGGAATAACGACAGACAGAAGAAGCGAAGGAGAGAGAGAGAGAGAGAGAGAGAGAGAGAGAGAGAGAGAGAGAGAGAGAGAGAGAGAGATGCCTAAAAGAGGCAAAAATGAGAAATATTTGATAAGTTACCTCTAAGTAAAACAAAGTATATGATTGTTTTGTTTTAAATTATTTATACTTCAGCCAGTACGTACATTTATAATACAACGATAAACAATAAATATGAGTATGAAAACTTGTATTTTCAGCGTCTTGGCTAGTGCCATGTAAAAGTACTTTGAAAAGTTATTTTTGTTTCCTATTGGCTGAAGCTTAACTATTTGGTTTTAACTTTGTTTAATGCGTTTCATAGGACGAAGGAAATGGAATTATGTTTTGCTTACAATGTAGACTGTTCGTTATTATGCTTCTGACCACATTTGAATGAACTAAAATCTATGGTGATATTTTCCAGTGTAACTTTTATGCAAATTTGCATGGCTCAGGGTTGTGAACATTGGACTACCCATTAATAAACATGTATGTCGATATTGCTCTCTGTGTTAAAATAGAATATGTATCATATATATTTGTCTAGGTTTACATAAATTATTTAAATCCTGTTAGTTCTTCTTGATGCCATAGTGGGTGAATAATTTGGAAGGCAACTGTGGAAGACGACAGCAAAACAGTGTGAATTTTTACCGCGTAAACGGGAGTGCAATAAGTGCATTGTTGTGTTCTAGCATGATGTGAAAAAAATAAAATACAAATGCCAACAAAACGGGGACATGCCCAGATATCCTTTATTTTAAATTTTGAATCATTAAATAAAGCATTGACATTCCATTTCAGCCTACATTCCAAAACGAGGACGTACCTGTTTCGATGTGTGTCCCCAGTCTATTGGTGTGTATTTACACTGATGTTCCCGTTTCGCCGCTTTTACAAACGCACGCACACACACACAAACACAGACACTCTTCATTCAGATGCCGATTGATATTGTGAGTTTGATGCCAATTTCCAACAATAACAACAACAAAATATGTTGCCACTTTCAGATGAATGTAATATTAAAGTACTTTCGATCCTTTAAATTTCACTAAACAAACTCTCTCTGTCTCTCTCTCTCTCTCTCTCTCTCTCTCTCTCTCTCTCTCTCTCTCTCTCTCTCTCTCTCTCTCTCTCTCGTGTATGCATAGACACAGGACATTTAAGTGTACACGTGATTTTCAAATATAGGCTTAACAGATTTTAATTTTCGAAACTTTTGATACATATTGTCAATAATGGCTATATGGAAGTATGAGGAGAGAAAGTGACGTTATAACTAACCTACTGTTACAAGCCATGGGGTCTTTGCTTTACCAAGAGGTGTCAAAACCCTGGCGCGATTCCCGCTAGAAGTCATAAGTTTACCCCAAAATGATAAAGACTTCTATACAACTTCAGTTGTAGGTTGGAAAGCCATGACGTGTCCATTCTATACGTAACTTTTACTCTAATTAATGCAAGACCACATTAGTCACAACTTGACAATTATTCGTCAACCGCACATCTGCATGGTTTCTCTACATCAACTTTCCGTACCATCGGCAGTGCACAACGTAGAAATTCTACAGCTATCTCTAATACAGGGAACTATTTTAACTACGCCACCTTACGCCAGTCAATCTATGGTTTCAAGACACATCACGCCAATACAACTGCATCATATTTGCAATCATGGAGACATAAACGGTATCTGCCGAGTCCATTCTCATTTATTCTATTGCGTAGTTTATCGGTTTCCTACCGTAAATGTGCACTGCAGTCACAACAACCAATGTAAACCATTAGATTGTATTAAGTACTACATCAGGCTCACACATGCGGATTGGGTCTGAATTCGCTACTCACTGACCATAACATCATGGAAACTGACTAACACTTTCTCTCCGTGACGTTTGCTCCTAGTAATTGGCTATTTTTTTTTCAGGCTAAGGAATATTTCCCATTGCACCGAATTCCAATAATCACAAACCTAAGAATTGCTTAAACGGGGCGCTATAGCCAAATGCGCCTCCCCTTAATTGATTACACTACTTCTGGTTCAGAAATATTCAGGGAACATGATATGCCTGATAAGCTCCATTTATTAATAAACCTAACAAGGTCAGATCCATAGGCATCGGTTATTATCTGCCATCTAAATCTGGTTAGAAGGAAAGAGAACAAATTGCTAAATTAGAACTGGATTTTTTTAAAATTGATTTGGTACCTCAACAAAGTGAGGCTGCAAAAAATGTCCTATCGATTCATTAAATGCTCCTCTCCACTGTAGTTTTTAGCAAAAGGCGAAAAATTAATACGCAGTGGAGAGAAACCATCATCATCATCATTCCGTCGCGCTTTATATTGTAGAGAAATAGTTTGAACAGTGCAACTGCTTTGTAAAGACGATAGTGGAATGGTGATGTCTACAAAGATGCCAAAAGTCATAGTTTTCAAAATACAGTGTCGTTTTCTCATTTGGTAATTTGAATTTCAATGAAACCCAATTATTTTCATTATATTGGTAGAAAGACTACTAATTAGTATTTATTTTTTCTTGTTGTGGAAATGGCAGGGTGAGTTAATTTGATAGTTAAGGGGATGTAATCCACATTGAGACGATCTTCTTTCGATGCTTGATTTATCGAGATGCAGTGTAACTACCTATTTATTCATCAGGAAAAGACTACTAATTTGGAACAAAAATAATAGATGTTTATTCATATAGGAAATCAATATTTCCCTGAAGAAAAAATAATTTTTAATTGATGCGTCGTGTAAATGTATCAGATGTTTGAGATATTGTCTGTCTTCTACGAGGAGAGCACTATAGACATTAAACCTGGTACATGAACTTGAAAACTATGGTACGTTATATCAAGCTTAAACCATTAACTGTCTTTATTGCGTTTGTTCGTGGTCCACGTATGATTAAGTAATGATTCAGACATGTTTAGGCTGCCGTTAATGAACTAGAGTCTTAATTATTGCTTGCGGGTCAGTACCCACAAAAGTAGTCTCAGTCTATATTTAGAGCATTGTTTCCTCCCTCGTTTCGGTGGATGTACGTAGCTTAGATTTAGGTTTTTTGGGTATAGATTTAAGGAAAATTAAATTGAGAATTCTTTATGAGATGAGCATCATTGAGATTCTCTTTTTACTCCTAAAAATTGCTTCTCTTTTTGATCCAATTCGCAAAAAGTTACACACCATCTTCCCTTGTTGTGGGCCTACTGCCATTTTTTTAGCACATGATAGGTTATATATGGCAGCCCTTATAACTCGCGGAGGAAGAAACCGGGGAGAAAAATACTTCTGGATGAGCCACCGACTCACGGGAGGCTACTGGCAACCTTTCCCAAATCCACACATAGGCTGAGCCCGAGACCCGAACCACGTGGATCGAGATCAGATGGAGGCGATTGGTAAAGTCCAGTGCTTTAGAAGACTCCGCTATCAAGGATCCCGTCTTTTCCATGTAGTTTTAAAATAGCAGTTAAAACTCAATACTTACGCGCAAAGTCTTCCGTGGTTTTAACATGTCACCTGTTGTGATATATCGCCGGCTTGGAAAATTATTTTCTCTCTGAAACGTGCCATGCGGGTTTCATAGATCTTTTGAGTTTAAATGAACGCAGCCGCTTTTATGAGCCATCAAAACCAAAGTTATGCAAATCATATGTAAGTAACAACAAAGACTTCGTTCAGAGATTTTCAATCAAAGTTGAATTAAAGTAACGAGAAAGACGAGGCCTATAAAATTGTCTATTAATACTTGCTTGTACTCTATGACATCTGAATGGTGCCAAGATTGTTCTTGGTAAATTTTTTCAAAACAGACATCGTTAAAAACTTTTCCATGATGTTTTTTTTTTGGCTGTTTTGCTTTAATTTGGTTTCGTAAGATGCCTCGAGGAACAAAGACGAACAGCTTTAATTGCTATTGCATATGTAAAGCCAAGGTAATAAGCCTTTTCCGACGTATCTTTTAATTTCTCAGAATTAGTTGGAAGACGAAAATTGCATAGAACATGATCATATGTATGTGAGAAAAAATGATAAGCAAAAACTCATAGAAACAAAAAGCTTAAACCATGTTGCCACTTTAACCTCGAGATTAGAGTGCTTTCTGTTCGTTGATTTTCAATCCACACACGCACAAACAAACACAACACAATTGTAAAACCTACAAAACGGGGACATGCTTTTTACCATCAAAATTGGGATATTGTTATTTTTAAAAATTATAAAATCAAATAGGCAACATTCAATAAGTATGTATTTTGATTCTAAATAGAAATCAATTCACTCATAATACTGCAGCAATCTCACCTCATGCACAATTACACTCATGTCAATAAACTAAATACAAGTCATTATGTTGAATATTTATATAATATTTCTTGTATATATAAGTAAAAATGTACGTCCTGGAATTGGAAGAAATTAAATTGTCAGAGTTGTGTAAAAATACAGAGAATGTGTTAGTGCAATCTCCTTCATTCACAAGCCAATGCGTGATAAGACCTCTTCGATATGAAACACACCAAAACGTTACTTTGTATGATGGTATGGTTTAGTTGTAGTGATCTAAGGTCAGAGCCACATAATTGTCCTTGGAGCGAGATAGTCACTATTAATAAGGGGGAAAAAAAAGAAACATTCGACCGGACGGAAAGGAAGCTATCAATCCGGAATAACGACAGACAGAAGAAGCGAAGGAGAGAGAGAGAGAGAGAGAGAGAGAGAGAGAGAGAGAGAGAGAGAGAGAGAGAGAGAGAGAGATGCCTAAAAGAGGCAAAAATGAGAAATATTTGATAAGTTACCTCTAAGTAAAACAAAGTATATGATTGTTTTGTTTTAAATTATTTATACTTCAGCCAGTACGTACATTTATAATACAACGATAAACAATAAATATGAGTATGAAAACTTGTATTTTCATCGTCTTGGCTAGTGCCATGTAAAAGTACTTTGAAAAGTTATTTTTGTTTCCTATTGGCTGAAGCTTAACTATTTGGTTTTAACTTTGTTTAATGCGTTTCATAGGACGAAGGAAATGGAATTATGTTTTGCTTACAATGTAGACTGTTCGTTATTATGCTTCTGACCACATTTGAATGAACTAAAATCTATGGTGATATTTTCCAGTGTAACTTTTATGCAAATTTGCATGGCTTAGGGTTGTGAACTTTGGACTATCCATTAATAAACATGTATGTCGATATTGCTCTCTGTGTTAAAATAGAATATGCATCATATATATTTGTCTAGGTTTACATAAATTATTTAAATCCTGTTAGTTCTTCTTGATGCCATAGTGGGTGAATAATTTGGAAGGCAACTGTGGAAGACGACAGCAAAACAGTGTGAATTTTTACCGCGTAAACGGGAGTGCAATAAGTGCATTGTTGTGTTCTAGCATGATGTGAAAAAAATAAAATACAAATGCCAACAAAACGGGGACATGCCCAGATATCCTTTATTTTAAATTTTGAATCATTAAATAAAGCATTGACATTCCATTTCAGCCTACATTCCAAAACGAGGACGTACCTGTTTCGATGTGTGTCCCCAGTCTATTGGTGTGTATTTACACTGATGTTCCCGTTTCGCCGCTTTTACAAACGCACGCACACACACACAAACACAGACACTCTTCATTCAGATGCCGATTGATATTGTGAGTTTGATGCCAATTTCCAACAATAACAACAACAAAATATGTTGCCACTTTCAGATGAATGTAATATTAAAGTACTTTCGATCCTTTAAATTTCACTAAACAAACTCTCTCTGTCTCTCTCTCTCTCTCTCTCTCTCTCTCTCTCTCTCTCTCTCTCTCTCTCTCTCTCTCTCTCTCTCTCTCTCTCTCTCGTGTATGCATAGACACAGGACATTTAAGTGTACACGTGATTTTCAAATATAGGCTTAACAGATTTTAATTTTCGAAACTTTTGATACATATTGTCAATAATGGCTATATGGAAGTATGAGGAGAGAAAGTGACGTTATAACTAACCTACTGTTACAAGCCATGGGGTCTTTGCTTTACCAAGAGGTGTCAAAACCCTGGCGCGATTCCCGCTAGAAGTCATAAGTTTACCCCAAAATGATAAAGACTTCTATACAACTTCAGTTGTAGGTTGGAAAGCCATGACGTGTCCATTCTATACGTAACTTTTACTCTAATTAATGCAAGACCACATTAGTCACAACTTGACAATTATTCGTCAACCGCACATCTGCATGGTTTCTCTACATCAACTTTCCGTACCATCGGCAGTGCACAACGTAGAAATTCTACAGCTATCTCTAATACAGGGAACTATTTTAACTACGCCACCTTACGCCAGTCAATCTATGGTTTCAAGACACATCACGCCAATACAACTGCATCATATTTGCAATCATGGAGACATAAACGGTATCTGCCGAGTCCATTCTCATTTATTCTATTGCGTAGTTTATCGGTTTCCTACCGTAAATGTGCACTGCAGTCACAACAACCAATGTAAACCATTAGATTGTATTAAGTACTACATCAGGCTCACACATGCGGATTGGGTCTGAATTCGCTACTCACTGACCATAACATCATGGAAACTGACTAACACTTTCTCTCCGTGACGTTTGCTCCTAGTAATTGGCTATTTTTTTTTCAGGCTAAGGAATATTTCCCATTGCACCGAATTCCAATAATCACAAACCTAAGAATTGCTTAAACGGGGCGCTATAGCCAAATGCGCCTCCCCTTAATTGATTACACTACTTCTGGTTCAGAAATATTCAGGGAACATGATATGCCTGATAAGCTCCATTTATTAATAAACCTAACAAAATCAGATCCATAAGCATCGGTTATTATCTGCCATCTAAATCTGGTTAGAAGGAAAGAGAACAAATTGCTAAATTAGAACTGGATTTTTTTAAAATTGATTTGGTACCTCAACAAAGTGAGGCTGCAAAAAATGTCCTATCGATTCATTAAATGCTCCTCTCCACTGTAGTTTTTTTTTTCCATAAAATCTTTATTTCATATTTACATTGTAAAATTTACAATAGATACTATTACAAGAGCACTCATACAAACACTATTGCTCTCCCTCACATTCATAATTCTGCGAATATTTGAATGTACAAACATATGTTACATACACATACATATACACACACATACATACATATGCATACCATTGACGTATCACATAAATTTATACATATACATATATACATACATACACATGTACACACATTCATATATACACCTATACACACATATTCACTTACATATACACACATATACATATAATACATACATACACAAACATATATATATATATTCAAAATCAATAACATACATATTACATACGCATATACTTATATACATTTATATACAACCACATACAAAAACATGACTACCGTATACATATACATATATACATCATATATATTTTTATATACACGTTTAGATGATGTTGTACACAAAAGATTTTTTTTTCCATTTTGACATTATATATTATTTGACATTTGTTTAATATTGAAATTTATTATTGTTCCTAAACTTTTTAAGGTGGATTTCAACATTTTGGCTACAGGCTATATGATGAGAGGTAAAAGCATGTACAATCGGTTTTGTGTAGATCGGATAGTAAGTAGTAAGTATTATTCTAGGCTAATATCAATTATTAGTTCAAAATTATGAAGAGAACAGAAGAGTCCAGCTAGACACCATTTATCGATAAAGTGCACAATATTAAGTCTGGAAAAGTCAGCTTTGATTCTACATTTCAATCGAGAAATAAAGAATGATAACAAGGTCTTACTAGTTACCACTTCTTTATGATAATGCGCTTGTAAACGTTTACTCCATATTGTATATTTGTATTCAGCGCATAGTAAAAGGCATAAGTCCTTGAATTCAGGTTCCGGGAAGAGGCTTCATTTGGGATAAGGCCGAATTTAAGGAAAGTATAAAATGTATTAAAAGAGTTTCTTGAAAGTTTTTTCAGCCATTTGATAATGAGTTGCTGTAGAGGTAATATTAATTTGCATTCGAAAAATATATGATCAGTAGTTTCAATGTTGCTGCAAAAAAGGCATAATTTAGATTTGGATATATGTTTTAAAAACATGTTGTAGTTAACGGGTAAAATGTCATGTATGGTTCTAAAAGACACATCTCTAGTGATGGGATCTAAAATTTTATTGTGTAGGTTTTTCCAAATGTTGATGAAGTTTAAGTCGTATAGTTTGGTTATTTTGGGTTCTAGAAGGTAGTTTCGTAATTGTCTTTGATAAAATAATTTTGTGGGGATTTGACCAAAAGTGAGATCGGGATTATGCTCGTAAAAGTCTTTGAAAATGGTTATGCACTTTTGGTAAAATTCTGGTACATATAATGTATGAGTAAACTTGTTAAGGCCTAAATTAGGGTTGAAAGATCTTAATTGTAACCCGATCCAATACCTAGCAAAATCTTTCCATTTGGCTAAATACTCATCATCGAGTAATTTTTGAATATGTTGTACACGTATTGCCTGTATTTTACATTTTAAATGGGTGATGTTTAAACCCCCATTACGGAGTGTGTTGATACATACGGCTCTAGCAAGAGGTTCGAATTTAGAATTCCACAAAAAAATGAAGATGCTCCTATTGATGATTTTCTCATAATGTTTAGGTAGATCAGTCACAGTTGCAGTATACCAAATTTTGCTGCAGGCTAAAAGATTAATAACATGGGACTTAGAAATGAGAGAAAGATTTCTGCGTTTCCATAGTAATAGTGTATTCGTCAGTTTAGTAACATTTTTATTCCAGTGATCATCATTATTTAAATTGTTACCAAAATAAAAACCTACAATTTTTTGATTGTCAATCCAAGAGATGCCGAAAGGGTGATCACTGCGGTTTTTCCATTTACCCATAAACATGCCATTAGATTTACCGTAATTTACCTTTGCGCCTGAAGCGCGATCATACATACGAGACCAAAATAAGTACCGCTCAATCGATTTGTCCGTGCAACAGAATCCTGTACTATCGTCCGCGTAAAGGGAGATCTTACAGGTCTCTGCTGCACCTGGAACTTGAATACCTATAATATCTGGTTCATTTCGAATTTTAATTGCAAAAGGTTCATACACTATTACATATAAAAGTGGGGAAAGACTGCAACCTTGACGAACTCCTCTGGAAATTAAAAAGGAATCTGAAATAAGATTGTTTACTATAAAATGATGAACGAATATCAGAATAGAAAATCGAGATCCATTAATAAAATCTTGATGGAATCCAACGGATTTTAACGTTTTTAAACATCAAATGATAATTGCTCTATCAAAGCCTATTCTCTGATCTAACTATATCAACGCACATGACAGTTCTGTTGTTGTATGTAGTCAAAAAATGTTTAGTATAAGGTGACCGTTGTCAAAAATATAGATCGGACCTTTAGAAATCGCTTGGTCATGTTTGATTATGTGTATTATTTTGGACTTAACATTACCAAGTTATTAGTAATAATTTTTGATAAAATTTTGTAATCTAAATTTAATAAGGAGATGGGTCTCCAATTTTTCATATCAATTGAATTTTGAAGATCTTTACATAACAATGTTATATAGATAGTTTTGTGAGTCAGACAGAGTATTTGATTCACGAAAAACAATAAATATGAGTATGAAAACTTGTATTTTCAGCGTCTTGGCTAGTGCCATGTAAAAGTACTTTGAAAAGTTATTTTTGTTTCCTATTGGCTGAAGCTTAACTATTTGGTTTTAACTTTGTTTAATGCGTTTCATAGGACGAAGGAAATGGAATTATGTTTTGCTTACAATGTAGACTGTTCGTTATTATGCTTCTGACCACATTTGAATGAACTAAAATCTATGGTGATATTTTCCAGTGTAACTTTTATGCAAATTTGCATGGCTCAGGGTTGTGAACGTTGGACTACCCATTAATAAACATGTATGTCGATATTGCTCTCTGTGTTAAAATAGAATATATATCATATATATTTGTCTAGGTTTACATAAATTATTTAAATCCTGTTAGTTCTTCTTGATGCCATAGTGGGTGAATAATTTGGAAGGCAACTGTGGAAGACGACAGCAAAACAGTCTGAATTTTTACCGCGTAAACGGGAGTGCAATAAGTGCATTGTTGTGTTCTAGCGTGATGCGAAAAAAAACAACAAATGCCAACAAAACAGGGACATGCCCAGATATACTCTATTTTAAATTTTGAATCATTAAATAAAGCATTGACATTCCATTTCAGCCTACATTCCAAAACGAGGACGTACCTGTTTCGATGTGTGTCCCCAGTCTATTGGTGTGTATTTACACTGATGTTCCCGTTTCGCCGCTTTTACAAACGCACGCACACACACACAAACACAGACACTCTTCATTCAGATGCCGATTGATATTGTGAGTTTGATGCCAATTTCCAACAATAACAACAACAAAATATGTTGCCACTTTCAGATGAA
This sequence comes from Potamilus streckersoni, assembly GCA_016746295.1. Taxonomy (NCBI): domain Eukaryota; kingdom Metazoa; phylum Mollusca; class Bivalvia; order Unionida; family Unionidae; genus Potamilus; species Potamilus streckersoni. The sequence continues at coordinate 2,158,817 of JAEAOA010002158.1, forward strand.
TGTAATATTAAAGTACTTTCGATTCTTTGAATTTCACTAAACAAACTCTCTCTCTCTCTCTCTCTCTCTCTCTCTCTCTCTCTCTCTCTCTCTCTCTCTCTCTCTCTCTCTCTCTCTCTCTCTCTCTCTCTCTCTCTCTCTCTCTCTCTCTCGTGTATGCATAGACACAGGACATTTAAGTGTACACGTGATTTTCAAATATAGGCTTAACAGATTTTAATTTTCGAAACTTTTGATACATATTGTCAATAATGGCTATATGGAAGTATGAGGAGAGAAAGTGACGTTATAACTAACCTACTGTTACAAGCCATGGGGTCTTTGCTTTACCAAGAGGTGTCAAAACCCTGGCGCGATTCCTGCTAGGAGTCATAAGTTTACCCCAAAATTATAAAGACTTCTATACAACTTCAGTTGTAGGTTGGAAAGCCATGACGTGTCCATTCTATACGTAACTTTTACTCTAATTAATGCAAGACCACATTAGTCACAACTTGACAATTATAGATCAAATTAATATAAACGGACTAACGTGTCGCTTAAGAATTCAAAAAACGTGACGTAAAACTCTTTTGTAAGACCGTCAGGTCCAGGTGATTTATTTGACTTCATCATACTTAAAGATTCCCAAATTTCCGCTTTAGTGATTGGTCCAGTAAGAAAACAATTATCTTCTGCGGTTAATTGAGGTAACCCAGTTAAAAATTCTTCAAATAATTCTTCATCAATTGTTTCAGTGGTAAATAGGTTCGAATAAAATTTTTTAAAACAGTTTAAAATATCAACAGTAGAGTTATAGGTCACGTTATTATGTTCAATTTTAGTGATAGTTTTCTGACAACCCTTCTTGTTTTCTAATTGAAAAAAGAATTGGCTCGGTTTTTCGTTATTATCTAAAATTTTTGCTTTACTCCTAATGACTGATCCTATATATTTTTCATTTTGTAATTCTTTGATAGACATACGGAGTTCTTGTATTTGAAGAAAAAGTTCTTCGTTATTAACTAAGTCATATTTTTGTTTTAGATGTTGGTAATCTTTTTTCATTGATTTAATTGCATAGTTTTTAATGTTACTAAGATGTTTGGAATATCGAATAATTTCTTCTTTAAATTTATGTTTTAGCTCATCCCAATATTCTAGTGTGAGGTTGTGATATTTTAGTTCTCATTGTATTAGGTTAGCAATGAGTGTTTTCAAAGTAGTATGGTTCAAATGCGAGTTATTGCATTTCCAGTATCCCTTACCATATGATATTGATTCATTAAATGCTCCTCTCCACTGTAGTTTTTAGCAAAAGGCGAAAAATTAATACGCAGTGGAGAGAAACCATCATCATCATCATTCCGTCGCGCTTTATATTGTAGAGAAATAGTTTGAACAGTGCAACTGCTTTGTAAAGACGATAGTGGAATGGTGATGTCTACAAAGATGCCAAAAGTCATAGTTTTCAAAATACAGTGTCGTTTTCTCATTTGGTAATTTGAATTTCAATGAAACCCAATTATTTTCATTATATTGGTAGAAAGACTACTAATTAGTATTTATTTTTTCTTGTTGTGGAAATGGCAGGGTGAGTTAATTTGATAGTTAAGGGGATGTAATCCACATTGAGACGATCTTCTTTCGATGCTTGATTTATCGAGATGCAGTGTAACTACCTATTTATTCATCAGGAAAAGACTACTAATTTGGAACAAAAATAATAGATGTTTATTCATATAGGAAATCAATATTTCCCTGAAGAAAAAATAATTTTTAATTGATGCGTCGTGTAAATGTATCAGATGTTTGAGATATTGTCTGTCTTCTACGAGGAGAGCACTATAGACATTAAACCTGGTACATGAACTTGAAAACTATGGTACGTTATATCAAGCTTAAACCATTAACTGTCTTTATTGCGTTTGTTCGTGGTCCACGTATGATTAAGTAATGATTCAGACATGTTTAGGCTGCCGTTAATGAACTAGAGTCTTAATTATTGCTTGCGGGTCAGTACCCACAAAAGTAGTCTCAGTCTATATTTAGAGCATTGTTTCCTCCCTCGTTTCGGTGGATGTACGTAGCTTAGATTTAGGTTTTTTGGGTATAGATTTAAGGAAAATTAAATTGAGAATTCTTTATGAGATGAGCATCATTGAGATTCTCTTTTTACTCCTAAAAATTGCTTCTCTTTTTGATCCAAATCGCAAAAAGGCACATACCATCTTCCCTTGTTGTGGGCCTACTGCCATTTTTTTAGCACATGATAGGTTATATATGGCAGCCCTTATAACTCGCGGAGGAAGAAACCGGGGAGAAAAATACTTCTGGATGAGCCACCGACTCACGGGAGGCTACTGGCAACCTTTCCCAAATCCACACATAGGCTGAGCCCGAGACCCGAACCACGTGGATCGAGATCAGATGGAGGCGATTGGTAAAGTCCAGTGCTTTAGAAGACTCCGCTATCAAGGATCCCGTCTTTTCCATGTAGTTTTAAAATAGCAGTTCAAACTCAATACTTACGCGCAAAGTCTTCCGTGGTTTTAACATGTCACCTGTTGTGATATATCGCCGGCTTGGAAAATTATTTTCTCTCTGAAACGTGCCATGCGGGTTTCATAGATCTTTTGAGTTTAAATGAACGCAGCCGCTTTTATGAGCCATCAAAACCAAAGTTATGCAAATCATATGTAAGTAACAACAAAGACTTCGTTCAGAGATTTTCAATCAAAGTTGAATAAAAGTAACTAGAAAGACGAGGCCTATAAAATTGTCTATTAATACTTGCTTGTACTCTATGACATCTGAATGGTGCCAAGATTGTTCTTGGTAAATTATTTCAAAACAGACATCGTTAAAAACTTTTCCATGATGTTTTTTTTTGGCTGTTTTGCTTTAATTTGGTTTCGTAAGATGCCTCGAGGAACAAATATGAACAGCTTTAATTGCTATTGCATATGTAAAGCCAAGGTAATAAGACTTTTCCGACGTATCTTTTAATTTCTCAGAATTAGTTGGAAGACGAAAATTGCATAGAACATGATCATATGTATGTGAGAAAAAATGATAAGCAAAAACTCATAGAAACAAAAAGCTTAAACCATGTTGCCACTTTAACCTCGAGATTAGAGTGCTTTCTGTTCGTTGATTTTCAATCCACACACGCACAAACAAACACAACACAATTGTAAAACCTACAAAACGGGGACATGCTTTTTACCATCAAAATTGGGATATTGTTATTTTTAAAAATTATAAAATCAAATAGGCAACATTCAATAAGTATGTATTTTGATTCTAAATAGAAATCAATTCACTCATAATACTGCAGCAATCTCACCTCATGCACAATTACACTCATGTCAATAAACTAAATACAAGTCATTATGTTGAATATTTATATAATATTTCTTGTATATATAAGTAAAAATGTACGTCCTGGAATTGGAAGAAATTAAATTGTCAGAGTTGTGTAAAAATACAGAGAATGTGTTAGTGCAATCTCCTTCATTCACAAGCCAATGCGTGATAAGACCTCTTCGATATGAAACACACCAAAACGTTATTTTGTATGATGGTATGGTTTAGTTGTAGTGATCTAAGGTCAGAGCCACATAATTGTCCTTGGAGCGAGATAGACACTATTAATAAGGGGGGGAAAAAAGAAACATTCGACCGGACGGAAAGGAAGCTATCAATCCGGAATAACGACAGACAGAAGAAGCGAAGGAGAGAGAGAGAGAGAGAGAGAGAGAGAGAGAGAGAGAGAGAGAGAGAGAGAGAGAGAGATGCCTAAAAGAGGCAAAAATGAGAAATATTTGATAAGTTACCTCTAAGTAAAACAAAGTATATGATTGTTTTGTTTTAAATTATTTATACTTCAGCCAGTACGTACATTTATAATACAACGATAAACAATAAATATGAGTATGAAAACTTGTATTTTCATCGTCTTGGCTAGTGCCATGTAAAAGTACTTTGAAAAGTTATTTTTGTTTCCTATTGGCTGAAGCTTAACTATTTGGTTTTAACTTTGTTTAATGCGTTTCATAGGACGAAGGAAATGGAATTATGTTTTGCTTACAATGTAGACTGTTCGTTATTATGCTTCTGACCACATTTGAATGAACTAAAATCTATGGTGATATTTTCCAGTGTAACTTTTATGCAAATTTGCATGGCTCAGGGTTGTGAACGTTGGACTACCCATTAATAAACATGTATGTCGATATTGCTCTCTGTGTTAAAATAGAATATATCATATATATTTGTCTAGGTTTACATAAATTATTTAAATCCTGTTAGTTCTTCTTGATGCCATAGTGGGTGAATAATTTGGAAGGCAACTGTGGAAGACGACAGCAAAACAGTGTGAATTTTTACCGCGTAAACGGGAGTGCAATAAGTGCATTGTTGTGTTCTAGCATGATGTGAAAAAAATAAAATACAAATGCCAACAAAACGGGGACATGCCCAGATATCCTTTATTTTAAATTTTGAATCATTAAATAAAGCATTGACATTCCATTTCAGCCTACATTCCAAAACGAGGACGTACCTGTTTCGATGTGTGTCCCCAGTCTATTGGTGTGTATTTACACTGATGTTCCCGTTTCGCCGCTTTAACAAACGCTCGCACACACACACAAACACAGACACTCTTCATTCAGATGCCGATTGATATTGTGAGTTTGATGCCAATTTCCAACAATAACAACAACAAAATATGTTGCCACTTTCAGATGAATGTAATATTAAAGTACTTTCGATCCTTTAAATTTCACTAAACAAACTCTCTCTGTCTCTCTCTGTCTCTCTCTCTCTCTCTCTCTCTCTCTCTCTCTCTCTCTCTCTCTCTCTCTCTCTCTCTCGTGTATGCATAGACACAGGACATTTAAGTGTACACGTGATTTTCAAATATAGGCTTAACAGATTTTAATTTTCGAAACTTTTGATACATATTGTCAATAATGGCTATATGGAAGTATGAGGAGAGAAAGTGACGTTATAACTAACCTACTGTTACAAGCCATGGGGTCTTTGCTTTACCAAGAGGTGTCAAAACCCTGGCGCGATTCCCGCTAGAAGTCATAAGTTTACCCCAAAATGATAAAGACTTCTATACAACTTCAGTTGTAGGTTGGAAAGCCATGACGTGTCCATTCTATACGTAACTTTTACTCTAATTAATGCAAGACCACATTAGTCACAACTTGACAATTATTCGTCAACCGCACATCTGCATGGTTTCTCTACATCAACTTTCCGTACCATCGGCAGTGCACAACGTAGAAATTCTACAGCTATCTCTAATACAGGGAACTATTTTAACTACGCCACCTTACGCCAGTCCATCTATGGTTTCAAGACACATCACGCCAATACAACTGCATCATATTTGCAATCATGGAGACATAAACGGTATCTGCCGAGTCCATTCTCATTTATTCTATTGCGTAGTTTATCGGTTTCCTACCGTAAATGTGCACTGCAGTCACAACAACCAATGTAAACCATTAGATTGTATTAAGTACTACATCAGGCTCACACATGCGGATTGGGTCTGAATTCGCTACTCACTGACCATAACATCATGGAAACTGACTAACACTTTCTCTCCGTGACGCTTGATCCTAGCAATTGGCTATTTTTTTTTCAGGCTAAGGAATATTTCCCATTGCACCGAATTCCAATAATCACAAACCTAAGAATTGCTTAAACGGGGCGCTATAGCCAAATGCGCCTCCCCTTAATTGATTACACTACTTCTGGTTCAGAAATATTCAGGGAACATGATATGCCTGATAAGCTCCATTTATTAATAAACCTAACAAAATCAGATCCATAGGCATCGGTTATTATCTGCCATCTAAATCTGGTTAGAAGGAAAGAGAACAAATTGCTAAATTAGAACTGGATTTTTTTAAAATTGATTTGGTACCTCAACAAAGTGAGGCTGCAAAAAATGTCCTATCGATTCATTAAATGCTCCTCTCCACTGTAGTTTTTAGCAAAAGGCGAAAAATTAATACGCAGTGGAGAGAAACCATCATCATCATCATTCCGTCGCGCTTTATATTGTAGAGAAATAGTTTGAACAGTGCAACTGCTTTGTAAAGACGATAGTGGAATGGTGATGTCTACAAAGATGCCAAAAGTCATAGTTTTCAAAATACAGTGTCGTTTTCTCATTTGGTAATTTGAATTTCAATGAAACCCAATTGTTTTCATTATATTGGTAGAAAGACTACTAATTAGTATTTATTTTTTCTTGTTGTGGAAATGGCAGGGTGGA